>CM021102.1:527659990-528215116 GCA_007115665.2 Sequoiadendron giganteum
TTAAATTTCATAAATCACATCTTCTTCCACAGGCTAAAGGTCGTCTAGAGCTCTACTAGTCAAGAGGATCTCGATTTCACTGAAAGAACAACTACTGCTATTGTTGCTTCTTCAATGTTGTACAATGTAAAAAATCGAACCACTGTAGCCTTTCACCATATGGTATATTGTAGATTACTACTCTTTTGGTTGTAGATTTCTACTTCTTTCCCCTGTTTTGTAGAACACAGTAAATATTTGCAGGCCTTGTGCTACTTAAGTTTCCCCAATTGTAGGGTGGATTTATAGCTTGTCTGCTTGATAGTAATGACAATTAGAAGTTTGTTCTTCTTTTGTGCAATTGCAAAGAAACAGAGTTGAACTATAAAAAACATACAATTTCAATGGTTGTTTTGCAATAGTTTTTTATAAATTTCTAACACTGCATGATGTGTCCAAAGAATTCTTTCATCTCCATTCAATAAATTTCAAGGCTCAAATTTTTTCATCCATAGCACATCAAGAATTCCTATTTTTCTTATTGGTAGACCATTGTAAAGGAAATTAGCACCCTCTTCAAATACATTTAGGGCTCAAAAATAAATTTAAATTTAAATTTTAAATAATTTTAGAGTTTTTGTATTGGATTAAGAAAATATTCATTTACACCAAGGATTACAAAAAAGAGCTGCTCAATAGCAAAAAAAACCATTACAAAGTAGTTGCATTACATAATAGACACTGAAGCAAAAACTATATGATATTGCTTTTCAAGATTGCAAGAGTTCAGAGCAACAAAATGATGTCACTGTAAATTAAGAGTTATAGCATGCAATTCATTTGAAATATATCATGATAAAGGTTTTTAAATGAAAATTTTGATTGGATTGTTGATTAAGAAATTATGACAATTAAATCTTAAAATCTAAATGTCTGGGATATATTTATGGCAGAAATCTTAGTATATGATTCTATTTTGATATTTGTGATTTAATTTTAATAGAGTTTGATTTTTTATATTGAATTAAATTTGAAAATATAAATGTCTCAGACATATTTATGGCATAAATTTTAATATATGATTCTGACATTTGTAATTTAATTTTAAGTTGCATTTGATTTTTTATGTTAAACTAAATCTGAAAATCTAAATGTCTAAGGTAAAAATCTTAGTATATGATTTTGTTTTGATATTTTTGATTTAATTTTAAGTAGCCTTTAATTTTTTATATTGATTGAATTTGTTTGGTTTTTGGTGTGATCTCCTAAAATGTTATGTCCTAATATAAGATGCTAAATAATTATTAATGCAACAAGAGGAAAGTAACACAAAGAGGACACCTCAATGATTAGCCTAAGGAAATGATAAACATAAAAGCAAGATGAAATAAATTGAGATTGATTATACCTTCATGGTGCTTCTTCCTTGGTTGGCCCTTGATCTTTGGATGTCTTGTGTGCTCCTTGGATGGCTATGGAGTTAAATGGATGCAAGATGCAAAATGGATTGATGAAAAATGCTATGGAGAAGTTAAAATGATGCAAGTGACAATTTGACAAGAGTTTGGTAGCAAAATACTTCATCCCTTTTTTGAGAGAAATGAGGGGGTATTTATAAGATAATTTGAATTTTCTAGAGAATTCAACAGTTGAGATTGATCCAATAAAGCCAAGATGAAGGGCTATTGTGAGTTGAGGACTCACAAGTCCTCACATCTTGACATGTAGAATGTGATATGGTCTAGGGTGGGATGATGTGGAAATGAAGTGGAAGAGAGGTACATGATGTTGATGAAGGACAAGTACCTTGTAGGTACCTTGGGGGATGAGAAGATTTCCTCAAAAAGGAACTTCTTGTCCCCAAATGAGCATTAAAGAGACATTTGAGAAATTTTAGAATTCCTCAAAAAGCTCCATGGGAAAAGGGGAAGTGGTTGGAGAAATAAATGTGAATTAAAAATTCACATTCTTAGGAGAGTCTATTGGATAAGAGAGGGTTTCCAAAAAGCTGGGGATTTGTCACATGTGGGTGATGTGACAAGTCAAAGGTTTTAGAAGTCCTTGGCACATGTAAAGTGATAAGTCAATTCTTCTAGAACTTGCATGGGGATAGGGTAGACCTCGGAAAGATAAAAGTGAATTAAAAATTCACATGGGGAAGAGGGGAGCCTTGGGTGAATAAATGTGAATTAAAAATTCACATGGGAAAGAGAGTCAAGGCCAAGAAAGGCAAGTGGAAAGGTTGACCAAAAAAGGTATGCCAAATGTGGCTAATGATTTTGATTAAGGTTGTGAAAACATATGATTTTGATAATTAATGAGAGATTAGAGGCAAGTGGGAGATTATGGAGGATGTGAAACTAACCTTGATTAAGTGGTGCATATCCTAATCACAGATTAATTAATTTAATCCGGATTAAAAGAAGATTATGGAGAATGTGACTAGGAGAGAGAAAAAGAGAGATTACAAATTGGTTTTAATCCAAATAGGTCAAATGACTAAATTAAATAAATTGTCCTATTTATTTAATTTAGAGAAGAAAAGTGCAAGGTAAAGTATTTAATTTATTCAATTACATACTTTAGGTACCTTAGGTAGAAAATGAAATAATGATTAAATAAATTATTTAATCACTATTAATGACATGAATGGATAGAGTAGATGATTTTGATCATATGGAAGTGATCAAATTTAGATGTCTACATTTTTTCCCTCTTCGAAGTACCATTAGAATAACCGTGCTTTGAAGAAAATAAAATGCAGATGACTTTATAGAGGAAGTAACTAGAAGATGATGCCCCAACGTGGGGAGGAGGACTTGAGCTATCCGATTAGTGGGGGAATGGATGAAGATGCCCCAATACTGCAGGGGAATGAATATGGAAGGGAAAACGGATAAATGTGAAGGGTATGCCCCCTCGAGAGGATGACGGGGGAGAAATAGGGGTCCCGAGCGACATCTGGATAGGAATAAACGAATGGTATGGTTGGAAAGAGCACGAAAAATTAGGCAAGTTTGATTTTTGAACAAAGTCAATCAAACAAACGGGGTGCAAATGGCGGCCCCGGGAAGGGAAGAGATTAATCGGAGGAAAAAAAAGGTGAATAAGGGGTAAAAAATACCCCTTAAAAAGGGTGGTAAAAAGAATAAAAGGTAATTTTAAAAATTACCTCACCTCATTTGCACTGTAGCAGTTGAAAGAAGAGGAGAGAAGAGAAAACAGATGAGCGAAGATGCCACAAGATAACGACACCGAGATCATCCACCGAGTGGACGAGGTTCGACGATCATACAGTCAGTAGGGTGGGCCCCACTAGGTTAGCGTCAAAACACTCTATGCACTATTTTCATAATTTTAACAAATTTTAAATGTTGTAGTGAAAATGTAAGAAATGGGTTTTGTGGGTGGGTTAGGGATGAAAAATGGGTAGTCGAGAAAATAGGAAAATGTGGTTTGGAAAAATGGGGGAGGGGAAAAGGCGATTCGCCCATAGAAGGGTGAATATGCCCTCCGATGGGCAGGTCCGCCTCGGCTCGAGGCAAGTCTGCCCTGGGGTTGGGTGGGCGGGTCCCACCGCGGCACTGTTCCGGCCAGCAGCAGCGATGCCGCCTCAGCTTGGGGTGGGTCCACCTTGCGGCCAAGGGAGGGTCCGCCCTAGCTCAAGCAGGAAAACCCTGCAGCGTAGGGCAGGTCCACCTCGGCTCGGGGCGGGTCTGCCCCGGCGTAGGGCGGGTCCACATTATGGCCAGGGGTGGATCCACCTTGGCCTGAGAGGGTGGGGAGGGAGAAGGCGGGGGTGAGACAGAGAAGAGAAGAGAGAGAGAAATTCCTCGAGCCAAAAAAGAGATTGACAAAGTGGATGTGATGATTGCAGGATTTTGGTCGATTACAGACCCATGAGCGGATGCCAGAGGCACTGGCGGCGACAATAGAGGCCATGAGTGGGGCAAACCACGCAACACTAGAGTAGGCGGGGTTACTGCACTTGGTGCAGTTTTCGAAGATGAGAGCGCATCGGGCGATGCTAACAACCCTGATAGAGAGATGGAGCTCGGCGACATCAACTTTCCATCTTCCAACAGGGGAGATGACAGTGACATTAGAGGATGTGTGGTAGATTTTGAGGTTGTCGATAGCAGGTTGGTTAGTGAGCGAGGTGGTGTCAAGAGGAGCGTAGTTAGATGACCGTCTTGGTATCATTTGGGTGAGATGATTTGCAAATACAAAGAGGTTAGATAGACGTGGACAGATGCTTAGCCTTGGGGTTGTCAGCATTACCACTATTTTTGTGTTGTCTGATTAGTGGGATACTACTGCCAAATCGGAGCAGATGATTCTACAGCTTACGGTATATGGAGGTGATTTGACATATTGTCGAGTGGCGGGAGGGACAATTTTCCTAGGGTTCATGTGTATTGGCCCAGTTATATTGAGATATGCATGTGATTTTCTATTAGGGAATGTAGAGTGTGACGCATAGGACGTTATTACAGGTGTGGGGGTGGGAGCATATCGCGGTGACGAGACCCATAGTGGTGAGGAGAGGAGAGTTGGATGATAGAGAACCAGTGGTTTGGAAGTTCGGGGCAGCCAAGGGTTGTGTCCTATGGTATGAGACGCAGGGAGAGATGGATCAGTGGAGGAAAGCGTTTGATGAGATATAGGAGGAGGACATAGTATGGCAGCCATATATGTATCGATGATTTAGGGGATGGAGGGTCGAGGAGGAGAGACATTGGGGTTTATTTAGATGTAGACGTTTCCTGATTGGGAGTCAGGGACACACAGTGGAGGCGGATTGTCCAGATAGGGTGGAGAGGCAATTTGGACTCATGGAGGATATTCTAACAGTGCGGATTATGTTTCGTCGGCTTACCAAAGAGGTACCATGGGGAGTGAGGTTGTCAGTGAGGGTAGCGAGGGAGGCGTGGGTGGTGGTAGGTGGGGTGCCCTATCCAGGGAAGGGGTGGGTCCAAAGGATGCAGGAATTACAGATCAGTATGCTTGGTGGTTTCACAACCACCAGTGGGAGAGGGTCACACCGGAGGAGCTGATCATGGAAGCCATGGAGTGGGGGCTAGAGGATGAGCAGTAGAGGGGGGACAGGAGGATGTGGGACATCAGAGTGGCGGGGCGGATGAGGGTGGTGCTGGAGATCAACCAGAGAGGAGGAGGAGGATTAGGAGGAGGCGATCTCAGAGGAGGGCTAGGAGAGATGTGGGGGAGGAGATGGAGGCAAGAGGGCTAGGTGATGGGGGAGGAATAGAGACAGAGATGGCGAGATGAGGGAGTGAGACAAAGGTGGAGATGTTAGGGGTGGTAGAGGGGAGGGCTACTTAGATAGGGATTGGTGGGAGAGTATGATGGAGGCGAGTGTAGGAGGAGGTGAGGGCCATAGATCCATGGGAGGGAGTCGAGGAGGTGAGGGCCATAGACCCGCAAGAGGGAGCACAAGAGAATGTAGAGGGGGAGGGGCAGGCTGGAGGACAACCGAGGAGTTTGATGAGGGTGGGGAGGAGAGGACAGCCATGAAGGATCCGAGTGACGAGCCGGGTGGAGCTTGTTCGGGAGGAGGTAGAGGTGGAGGTGATGGACATGGATGTGTAGGTAGTGGAGCCATTAACAGTAGTACCGGTGGCTCTAGTGGACGATCCAGTGGTGTTACTAAGAGGGGCCCAGGCGAGGATATGGGTGTTGGAAAAGGAGTTGAGGAGGGCGGAGGCAAAGGTGCAGATGGTACAAGAGTTAGAGCTGATAGAGTTTGAGCATGTTGTGGGTCATCTAACGATAGATATATAGATGGTTGAGAGAGAGAGAGAGAGGACATGCGAGTAGAGATGGAGAGAGTATGGGGTGAGCTGGCCCGGGTGATGTGGGATCGAGACAAATTAGAGGCAGCGATGACAATAGCTTAGATGTGGGGTCAACCAAAGCCAATAGGGGGAGGGGATAATGTCTTAGTGGAGTGTTTCCAGGGAGCTAAGAGGGAGATGGAGACATTGAGAGGACAAATGACAGGACTACAGGGAGAGCGGGAAAACCTTTTGGAGAGGATATCTACTGCAGAGGTATCCTTGGAGGAGATGAGAGTGAAAATTGAGGCAACAGAGTTCGAGCTAGAGATAGTGCGGGTAGAGAGAGATGGTGCATAGGGACAGGTGCAGGTGGTATAGAGAGAGATGGATTATGCACTGAGACAGGTCCAGATTTTGCAGTTTCAGAGAGATGCAGTAGTGGGCCAGGCAGAGAATGCAGAGAGGGATATAACACAGAGGCAGGCACATAGAGTGTAGGGTGATGGGATAGAGTTAGTCATACAGGGTTTGCAGGCAGAGCTATAGGTTGTATAGGCAAAGAGGGAGAGGACCATAGAGCAGGTATGACTACTGACAGTGGCACAAGAGGCATGGGAGTAGGAGCGGCGAGCCATCAGCAGAGAGTGAGATAGATACAGGTATGAGTGGAATACCGCCAGGTTCCAGGCTGTGTAGAGAGATGAGTACATGCATGAGGCAAGCTATTGAAGATGTGCATATGAGCAAGTAGTGTCAGATCTAGTGCAATAGACAATGCAGTATGTCAGGCAGGTACGACAGATGTCGATACCATCCTAGTCAATCAGGAAATAGACCAGAGGGTACAATGATTTTCAGCCGAATCCTTCACGATTTGGGACTCCAGCTCGTGAGTCTGAGGGGCCTCCGACATAAAAGGGACCAATGCCTGAGTCTCCTTAGAGGTCAGGTGTGGGCAGCTTGGGGCAGGCAGAGGACAGGTGATAGGATACAGGTGCTTTAACAGGTACTGGATGGAGGTGTAGCATATATTCTGAGAATATGCTTCTTATTTGAGGATGGGATGTATATGATTATGATGTGATTGTATTTTGGATATGAGATGATCATTGTATTATTTTGATGATGATATGTGATGGTTCCCATTGATATTATGCCAAAAATTTTTGTGACAAATGATTTATGTTATGCAGATGGTTATATATTTATGTTTTTATGACAGATGATGTATGTTATGCACATGTATATGATGAGTTGTGTTGATATGGATGCTGTGACAATGCATGATGTGAATGATTTATTTATGTGTGTTTGGATGATGTGATTATGGACGATGTTAATGATTTATGAATGGTAATGCAATTGTATGTATGATGTAATTAATATGGGCCTAATAATGATGCATAGATGGGTATGAAAATATATGGAAATGTATGGATGAATGAACCTAATGAATTGATGCAATATGGATAAATGAACCTAATGAATTGATGCAAATGGATAAATGATGAACCTAAATTAATTGATGCAAATGGATAAATGAACCTAATGAATTGATGCAAGATGGATAAATGAACCTAAATGAATAGATGCAAATGGATAAATGAACCTAAATGAATTGATGCAAATGGATAAATGATGAACCTAATGAATTGATGCAAATGGATAAATGAACTTAAATGAATAGATGCAAATGGATAAATGATGAACTGACACACTAAATGTAATGTAGACATAAGTATCAATAGGTAGGTGATAGGCGTAGGGTGTGTGGGACATGGTACCTGCCAAGGACCATAAGGATCCTGAGAGGGAAATTCAGTAAGAAGGAGTGAGAGTTTGCAGCCAAAATTAGGAATCATATATATAGGAGCAAGATTGGATGAAGGGGGAATATGCAATGAGATGAAATGCAACATGAATCCAATTTTCCATCCTTTAGAACACTAGTTTTTTCTATAGCATAAGACATGGGGCGTTAAGGTATGTAGACCAAGACAGATTAATTTCTAATGCATAAAACAAACACAACAAACAAGAAGGCTATCCCAATACCCCAAAGTCGCGATGACTTTGGTTAGGATAGGTATTGGAATAACCACAAGCACAAAGGGATGCCCCCACATAATGCAAGATCCGAGAGGAATCCTGCTGGGTACTACATGGAGCATCCTAGCAGACAACAACAATAAAACAGTCAAGAGATGCCCCCATGTTGACTAGGAAAAACACACCATAATATGACAGATCATGGCGATCTTGACTAGTTAAGGGAGGGAGCTCAAATAATAAACAAAATCCAAAAGTACCAAAAGATCATGATCAATTACAAGCATCCTTTGCCATAAGATCCCAAGGATGGATGGGGTTGATGTGGTATGTTAGGAAGGATGCATTCTGTTAAGACCGATGATGGATACTAAGCTAAAGTGACCTAGATGACGCAAGATGATTGCCATTGGGTAGATTTCTTGATACGAGAAGATCTTGTTTGTGAAGAATTAGCAAGGATAGGGACACACCCAACAACAAGAAAACAAGAGGACAAGACACAACCTAAAGACCTAGGGGCTCGGGGGTTGATCAAAGATCAACCTTGCCTACGTGAAAGCGCAGAGCCCTCATAGTTTAGGAAAAGACCATGGTAAAAGAGCGGAAAGTGGACTGATGGAAACTGATGGATGATCAAGACAAACATAAGCCCCGGGGGCAGATCAAGCGATCGACCTTACCTACGTGAAAGCGCAGGGGCAAGGTAGTTCAGACAGGACAAAAGATCGAGGATGGACAAGATCAAAAAGTGGACCATGAGGATAGATGATGAAGGAAAAAATGCCTCGGGGGCCGATCAAAGATTAGCCTTGCCTACGTGCAAGCGCAGAGGCGTCGTAGTTCAAGAGAAGACATGATGAGAGCTAGATGGAGACAAACACGATGAGAGGACATAAGCTCATATTAGGATAACAAGCTCAAGATGTCGGATAGCGGATGACTGTCATCCAATGCTCAACCAAAATATACCAAGCGACGAGGTGATGCAAGCGGATGGGAGGATTGAGGAATTGATGGATAAGCCATAAAGTAACCAGGACGCGAGGTAGATAATGATTAAGCCCTATACGAGAGGTGCCTGTTGCCAGGTTTTCATCAATCGTACGTATCCAAGGCGCTAGGTAGGGGTGGTTTTCACAATAGGACAAATTATTTCTCTTTACTATTTTTTGGATTTTTTTGATTTTATTTTTGATTTTTTGACTTTTTTGTTGATTTTTTTGTATTTTTTGACTTTTACCAAGAAGGATACCCCAGCTGCAGGGATAACTTTAAGAAATCCCCCCCTCGACGAAGGTGTAAAATCCTAGTGAATCTCTCCTTTTATTTGAAAAAAAATATTAATTTTCTTGGCGAATCTTATGCACAGTATTAAATTTTTTGTAAAATCATGGCAAATCTTAATAAATAATTGGCAAAAATAATAATCATAGTGGCGAATTCTAGTAAATATTGGCACGCTCCTATCACAATACAGGTGGGGTCAAGGGCCAAATCTTTCCCCATTCCTAACAAAATTCAATACCATCGGCCTAACAATGCTTCATCGACGGAACTCCCATCACAATCCTATGGTGCATCGGGGGAACTATGGGCATCGGGGAAACATTATCTGGTGTCACACTGATAGAATGAAGGATGGCTGCAAGTTCATTTCGCACCCTAATACACATGTGCCTTTTTAAAGGCTTGTTGAGGCTTGAAATTTGTTTTGGGCCACACGATTAGATTTAATCATGTGGCCCAAAACAAATTTCGGGCCTCAACAAGCCTTTTAAAAGGCACATGTGTATTAGGGCCCGGAATCAACCTACAACCGTTCAATTAAAAAACTAATCTATGGCAGTAGATAAAAGAAAATATTCCTCAAATTAAATAGTAAATTATTATTAGTGGTGATATTGCCCCAAAATTAATTGGAGGAATATAATATTACTGGCGAATATAATTAAAATTTTTAGTAACTATATAAAATACTGGCGAATAAGTTTTGATGACGCATCGTTTACATGGCGAATTAATCAAGACAAAATTATTTTTTCGTAAAAACCTGGTGATTTAGTCTTCATTTCAGCTTGTAAAATTAGCCATTTTTGGAGCTCCTGATTTCTATTATTAGCCAATTGGCGAATATTCGCCACTAAAGTTTTCCCTGCCCAGCTGACCTAAGTATAGAACTTATTCAGGTGCATGATGTTTATGCGTTCTTCCAAGGGTTCCCCTTCAAGGGTGGATAGCCTGTAGGTGCTAGAACCATACTTTGTGGTGATGACATAAGGGCCCAACCAATTTGCTTCAAACTTACCCTTTTTCTCTCTATCTTGCTGATTCTGGTGATTCTCTTTAAGGAACAAGTCACCAACATTGAATTGGTGAGAGTGAACTTTCTTATTGTAGCTCCTTTTGAGTCAGTACTAATAGGCTTGCAGATGGTTATAAGCCTTGACCCATTTTTCATCTAGCAATTCCAACTGTGCCAGGCGTGCCACTTGGGTGTCTTCGTCAGTGATGAGATTCTTGAGGGATATTCAGAGTGAAGTAATTTCGACTTCGATTGGCAAGATGACTTCAACGCCATAGACAAGAGAGTATGGAGTAGCACTGATGGGGTGCAGATGGACGTATGGTAAGCCCAAAGAGCAGGATGGATATGGAGGTGCCAATCTCGGCTAATGTTATTGACCATCTTCTTAATGATTTTGATCAATGTTTTGTTTGTTGCTTCTGCTTGTCCATTACCTTAGGGGTAATAGGGGGTGGACCAACAATGTTGGATATGATACGTGTCACAAAGGAGCTTCATACACTTATTCTTGAATGGCTTTTCATTATTGGTGATGATGGCAGAGGGGATACCGTACCTGCAGAGGATATGGTAGAGGATGAACTTAGAGATCTAAACACCAGTGATTTGAGTGAGTGGTATGGCCTCCACCCACTTGGTGAAGTATTCATTGGTTGTGATGATAAAAGTGTGACCATCAGAGGATGGAGGGTAGATCTTTCCAATCAAGTTGAAACCCCATTGTGAAAATGACCAGGGTGTCGTGATAGGTTGTAGCTATTGTGCCGAAGCGTGAATCAAATCTGCATGTTGTTGACACGGAAGACACTTTCTAACATATTCACAAGCATCATGTTCCATTGTAGGCCAGTAATACCCTACTCTTAGAATCCATTTGGCTAGGGTTATACCATTAGAATGGGCCCCACAAATACCGCTATGCATTTCTGTTAATGTTGTGTGGGCTTCGGTTTCGTCTAAACAATGGAGGAGAGTTCCATCATACCCACGTCAATAAAGTGTATCACCTATGATGGTGTAGCAGGCTGTGCGTTGGATAAATGATTTACGTTGGTTTCTTGTGAGATCAAGCGAGAGGGTGTCGTCATGATTATAGGTGTAAATTTTGTGGTACCAAGGGGATTCAGGACCTACAATATCACACACCATGTCACTCTCAGGGATATTGTACGTTGGGATCAGGAGTTGCTGGACTAGGAACTGACAATCTGTGCGGTCTTTTGGCATGTTGAGGAGAGAACCAATGGTAGCCATAGCATCCACTACCTTATTCTGGAGTCTCGGGATCTGCTCAAATTGGATAGAGGTGAAATATTTTTTGAAGTCATCCACCGTACATTTGTAAGGCAACAAATTTTCATCTTTTGTTATAAACTCATCATTGACCTGTTTTATAACCAACTGGGAGTCACCAAAAACTTGTAGATGAGTGATGTGCCATTGTACTACGATTCTAAGGCCTATGAGAAGGGCTTCATATTCGGCGATGTTATTGGTGCAGGGAAAATCCAGTCTGAATGATTTCGATATGTAATCACCTTGGGGGGTGATAAGCAAGACTCTTGCCCTTGATCCATTATTAGTGTGTGATCCATCAAAGTACAGTGTCCATGTGGTAGCTTCTAAGATTGCAAAGACTCCTTCATCTAGAAATTCAGTTTCTATGGGATATGCATCTACTAATGGGGCATCTACCAACTGATCTGCTATTACCTGTCCTTTGATGGCTTTTCTGTCCACATATTCTATATCAAATTCACTGAGAAGCATGATCCATTTAGCCATTCGACTAGTAAGGGTTGTCTTAGATAACAGGTACTTGAGGGGGTTGAATTTTGATATCAACTTTATCGGATGGCTAAGCATATAATGACACAATTTTTGTGTACTAAAGACCACAACAAGACATGCTTTCTCCATTGGTGAATAATTAAGTTCATAACCGACAAGTGTTCGGCTAATGTAGTAGATTGCTTGCTCTTTTGAGGATTTGTCATGTTGTGCCAACAATGCCCCTAATGCAATGGAAGTGGCAGAGATGTATAGCAAGAGGGGTTTTCCAAGGGATAGGTGGCATCAAGATTGATGGATGGGCCAAGTATTCTTTGATCATATCAAAACCCAACTGACACTGTTCATTCCATTTGAAGGTGGTGTCTTTCTTTAGAAGCTGAGTGAATGACTAAAATTTATCCGCAAGCTAGGCTATAAATCGACAGATGGATTGTAGCTTTCCTTGAAGGCTCCTTAACTATTTCAGGTTTCTCGGTGGAGGCATATCCATGACATCTTTTACTTTAGCAGGTTCAACCTCGATGCCTCTTTAGGAAACTATGAAGCCTCACAATTTCTGTGACGTGACACCAAACACACACTTTTTTGGATTCAACCTTAGCTTGTACTAATCCAAGTGCTTGAAGATCTTTTTCATAATGGTAGGGTGTTCTTCTCTAGTTTTAGATTTTCCCATCAAGTCATCGACATAATCTTCCATGATAATGTGGATGAGTTCATGGAATATAATAGTCATTGCTCGTTGATATGTTACCCCCACATTTTTGAGGCCAAAGGGCATGAAATTATAACAAAAGGTACCCCAAGGTGGTTTTGTGTTGATCTTCAAGGGCAATTTAGATTTGATTGTAGCTAGAGAAGCCATCCATGAGGGATAACATCTCATGTCCCACAGTAATTTCGACCAACATGTCGATGTTAGGCAAGGGGAAGTCATCTTTTGGACAGGCTTTGTTAAGATCACGAAAATCTGTGCAAATTCTGATGTCTCCGTTAAGTTTAGCAACATGTACTATATTGGAAATCCAATCAGAATATCCAATGGATCTGATAAAACCAACATCTAGTAATTTTTCCAATTCTTTTTTAACTAATAGTGTTATTTGTGGGTGCATCTTTCAAAGCTTCTGCTTGATAGGTTTGGCATCTGGACGAACATCCAAATGGTGTACAAAAAGATTAGGATCCAAGCTGGGCATATTAGAGTAAGCCCATGCAAAATTGATAACCCCTTCTCAGAGAATTTGGACAATGGTGATATATTCTTCTTCTGATAAAGATTTGGCTACATAGGTGATCCTTGGAGTTTCTGTTGTCCCCAAATTTACCTCTTGCGTCTCTTCAATGAGAATAGAAGACTGCTCAGATATTTGTGTTCCTACAAGGGGAAGATGAACGTCCCCATCTTCCAGTGCCGTATTGAGGTTTTCACTGTCAGATACACCCTTTGTTTTTACTTTTTCCTAGTCAAAAAGTGCCTCAGTGAGGTTTTCACTTGATGACCTATTTTTCTTTTGTTTCTTTTTACTTTTGCGGTTAGGGTGTTCATCTTCCCCCAATCCCATGAGATGTACGTAGGTATCCTCTGAGGGAAATGTGTCAATAGGTGTGCTACCTTGTAGGTCATGATCTATAAGTTCAGGATGTTTGAGGGATAAGGTTATGGTGCAAACATACAAGCATTCGAACATGGCAGGGAGGTCAATGTGATTCAAATCATTGTATGCGTGTATGATGGACTCTTCCTTTGGTTAGTTTTTGAGGGAACCTTCGTCAACACTAACATTGCTAGAAGTGCTAGAGGATGTTGCAAGACCCTTCTATTTAGTATCATAACCCAAGCCCAAATTTCTTGGTTAGATGGTAGTTGCTTCAATGGGCTGGCGTTTTCCTTGTTCTTCTGCGCCAAGGCCTCCGCCTTGGTAATGACACTTTTCAAAAAACTTGGAGGCATGTGGATAAAATTCTTGAAAGTATTCTATAAGGGGACATGGTGGCTCAAGTTCTTCTCGATAAACCCATTGACTGATATCTTCTTCCATTTGATCTTGAAGGGATCCCATATCATTGAATGTTGTCGAACCCATGTTCTTGGAGGTGAGTGTAAGTGTCTTTTCTTCCACTTTTAGTACTAGAAGAGTTAGTTGTCCATATGTGCGGGGCGAGGGTGGCATGGTTGCTACATTTAGTGTGGTATGCATTTCATATTCACCACATCCCTTGTCTATGATCTGGACCTTGGTGATGGTGGAAGTAGGTGTGGATGATGGTGGAGATGAGGTGTTTAGTGTATTGGTGGATGGGTCAGAATTAGATGTTGTAGTTGCCCCCATTTCGACTCCTGGGTAATAATGTGAATGTAGGAAGGAAGCTTCCAAGGCACAACAATATTCAAAAGGTTGGGGGATCAACTTGTATGGTAACCTCCATTCCTTGAAATGGGATCTTTAAACATTGATGATAGGTGGATGGGAAGATTTGCATAGAATGAATCCATGGATGGCCAAGAAGGATGTTGTATGGAAGTTCAAGGTCCAAAAAATGACACATAGTGTACTGTACAATAGGGCCCACTTGAATAGGGAGGCAAATAATTCCTTTAGAATCTCGCTCCCTGTTATCATATGCTTTGATGGTGATAACTTGACTTCTTAAATCAACCTGGGTGTATCCAACCTGTTGTATGAATTATAATGTGCAAAGATTTAGGGCTGAACCATTATCTACTTGTACCCTCTTTACATTTTGACAATTCACACCAACCTCGAGATGGAGGGGGCGGTTGTGGCTTGAATCAAGATGCGACATGTCTTTTTTGCTAAAGGCTAACTGATAGATTGAGGAGAGATTTCCTACCAATGCTTGGAATTGGGTGGGGTCAATATCATCGGGCACTTGTGTGCTTTGCAAAGCCTTAGTCAAGATATCTTGATGCATGGGAGATGACTTAAAGCAGATCTAAGATGGATATTTGGGCTGCAGTCTTGCCTAGATGGTCTAGGATGTTATATTGTGAATTGACGAATGACCGTTGGGTAGATGGAGGAGCGACGGGGACTGTGATGCGAGTTTGCCGAGTGGTAACAACACATTATGGATCTTTTCCTTTGACATGTATCATGGATACACATGGCTCTACTTGTTCTACATATGAGACCACACCTTGGTAATTGTATGGCACATTTTTATAGTTTATGTTATTGGTGTTGTTACCTTGCTTGTTATTGTTGCTAGATCCAGGATTAGAGTTGGAATTACTAGGACCCTGATTGTGGTTAGGAAAAACATTTTGATATATCTGGAGTTGAGCATTGGACAAAGATGCTGTGTTAGCATCTACATGAATTTCACCTCAATCGATGAGGCCTTGAATGTAGGTTTTCAGGCCTTGACATTTATCTAAGGTATTTCCCTTAATCTTGTGAAATTCACAATATTCGTTGTCTTTAAACCAAGCTGGTTTGGATTTAGATGTATCAAGAGTTTTGGTGACAAGATACATGATGGGATAATTAGCTTGAAGAAGCTTGTTAAACACCACACTAAGGGGTTCTCCCAACTGAGTGAACTGTCGTTTGTTTCCCCCTTGGTTATTTTGGTTGGATTGTTGTCGTGGTGCCCCTTGGGGGACGAATATAGCATTCTGGACTAATGGTTGTTGCTGAGGAGGGTATCTTTGCATGGTGGTGGCCACTTGAACATGTTTAGTGTTAGTGACACCATCATTGACAATGTTTTTATTTCTATTCCAATAACGAGGTTTATCCCCAAAGGATTTCTCTCTATCAAAATTGAAATGTTTGACTTGCCCTTTTGCAACCAGGGCTCGTTCCAAGATGGGGCCCTTCTCCACAAGCACCACAAAGGTGGTGATACAATGGAGTTGGAAATTATGAGCCATATCTGGGTGGGAATTTTTGATAAATAATATGACCATGTCTTTTTCTGATGGTGGAAATTTCATCCTGCTGGCTAAGGCACACCATCTATGCAAGTAGCTTGCAAAGGTCTCTCCCTCATGTTGTTTTTCTTTTAGGAGATCAAGTGTGTCAATATCCTTCTCTAGATTAAAAGAGAAGTGGGAGAAAAACTGTTTAGATAATTGTGCAAAGGTTTTGATAGATCCTTTTTCAAGGCCCATAAACCAATTAAGGGCAACTCCTTGTAGACTTTTAGGGAAAAGTTGGATAAGATAATTGTCATTATGCATGACCTCTTGGAAATGGGCATAAAATTCTTGAAGGTGGGCTCTAGGGTCCCTGGTTCCTTTGTATTTATTGAATTTTGGTATCTCAAAATGTTTGGGAAAAGGAATCAAGGAGATGGAGGGATCAAAAGGATAATGATATATGTCCTCAAACTTGAATGTTGTTTACCCGCTCTAGCTTGTAGGTCCTTTAATGCTTCTTTTACTTCTTCCAAGTCCTTATTGACATGAGTTGTGGGAGTCAAAGTGGATTGATTGTATGGATAGTATTGTGGATATGATGAGGATAGCCCTAACGTTGTTGGATCATAGATGGTTTGAGTCGGATAGGAGTGTGTTTGTTGATTATAAGTGGATTGATAGTTGGATGATTGATTGTGATGAGTGAGAGCCACTTGTTGTTGATAGTAGGAAGCAAGGGATGGGTCATGTTGTTGTGTAGCATTTTGGTAATATGTGGAGGTAGGGCCTCTTTTTTGATGTGATGATGGTTGTTGGTAATAGGAAGTGTAAGGTGCCCCCTACTGATAAGTTGGTTGTTGTTGAAAGTAAGGTGGATAAGATTGGTATTGTTCCACAATGGTGGGTTGTTGCATGACATATGGGGATGGATTCGATGTTTGTTGGTGGGTGTGATGTTGAGGTTGCGAAGGATTGGTGTAAGGTGGCGGTTGGGTATGTGTTTGGTTTTGAGAATTCTGATGAGGATTCATATTGAGATGGGATGGAACAATGTATGTGCTAGAGGGATGATAGAGGTATTTAGTAAGTGGGTTATGGTGTGTTTGTAGGGATATGCACATGTTGTTGTGGGGTCGTTGTTGTGTTTTTTGTTGATGAGATGGGTGAGATGAGATATGTTGTTGCTAGGGGATGACCATAAAAGGGTTATTCGGTGGTGGTTGTGGTTGTGAGGTAGGCTGCACTACTTGATGTGATGGTTATGCAAGAACGGTAGTGTGTTGTGGATGTTATGGATGCAAGGGTTGAGATGAAGCTAGAGTGGTAGTAGTATGTTGTGGTGGTGTTGGTAGTGTAGTGGGTTGGTGTGGATTATTTGGAGGTTGTTGAAATGCAGGAGGTAGCACATTGGTAAGTGTAGGTGTGCCCCCAATATTAGAATATGGGGGAGGAAGCGATGGAGCAAATGGGATGTATGGTGGCATGCCATAGGTATGGGGATCATTAGGATCAGGTGGTGGAATAGTAGATGTTGTGGTCGAAAGACGAGGATATTCTTGGACTTGATGGATGAAAGCATTTCCAAATTTGAGGTGGTACCAGTTTTCAGTGGGTGCACCTTCAAGAATGTAGGAACCCTCTGGAACGTTTTGTGAGGTTTGTGGATCAACAAATGTGGGAAGGGCATAGTGTGATGTATCAAAACTAGACGGTGGTTTGACTCCCTTCATGAGTAAGGTGGCAAGGATCTTATCCCCACGTTCGTTTAGGAGATGATCTATCATTTGGACATTGGCAGGATTACTGAGATATTCGTCAATGGTGACTTTGGGCTGATTGACCATGTTTTCGTCACTGGGTGGTGTGATATTTTGGATGTCGGTGTTTGATTGAGATGAGATGCCATTATGGGGATTGTGTGGAATGTTATTAGGATCTTGAGGGACATTTGGTTGGGAACCTTGGGTTTGTTGGTCTACCATTTTCTTTTTTGTTTGTGAACGGGTCAGCATGAGCATGAACGTGCAAAACAACTAAGTGATTTTAAGATGCAACTTCCAAAGGATGATCTACGTGATGATTTGGATTGATTGATTCAGATTGGATTAGGATTGTAGGATTGGTTGGATGTATCAATTAATTTGATGATTTGGATAAGGATTGGATTGTTTGGATCAATTGATGATGTATGAATTTGATGATTTGGATAAGGATTGGATTCGATTA
Organism: Sequoiadendron giganteum; assembly: GCA_007115665.2. Lineage (NCBI taxonomy): Eukaryota > Viridiplantae > Streptophyta > Pinopsida > Cupressales > Cupressaceae > Sequoiadendron > Sequoiadendron giganteum. The sequence goes on from CM021102.1 coordinate 527,678,034, forward strand.
GATGATTTTGATTGGATGATGTTGGATTGGATTGTTTGAATAAGTTTTTTTTGGATTGGATGATGGATCAATTAATTTGATGATTTGGATAAGGATTGGTTGATGGATCAATTGATGATGTATCAATTTGATGATTTGGATAAAGATTGGATTGTTTGGATCAATTGATGATGTATCAATTTGATGATTTGGATAAGGATTGGATTGTTTGGATCAATTGATGATGATGTACCAATTTGATGATTTGGATAAGGATTGGATTGTTTGGATCAATTGATGATGATGTACCAATTTGATGATTTGGATAAGGATTGGATTGTTTGGATCAATTGGATAAGATTGTTTTGGATTGGACGATGTATTAATTGATGATTTATCAATTAATTTGATGATTGGATAATGATTGGATTTGATTGGATGATGGAAGGGATCCTAAAACATAATTCGAAAATCACCCTAAGTGACCTATAATGTTGGTTGATCAGATTGAGCTAGCTAAATCAATGATCATGGCGCCGAATCTGCCTTGAGATAAAAGGGGATTAATTTGGGCCAATAATGTTGACTTACAACACAAATCTGCCTCAAGATAGAAGTGGATTGATTAGGTTGAAGACAATGATTGATATGTAGGATAACCATCAAACTTAACGCCTTGGTCAATTCAGGCGATAACTCCTAAAACAAGGTTTAAGGGATTTTGTGTTGAGAGGTGCAAATGAAAGATGTGTTGTTGAAGTGATCTTTTTGGAAAGTGCAAATGTTTAGGTCACAAGGTAAGATGGTAGAATGGGTTCCTAAATTGTGAAATGATCAATGTGAATGTGGTAAATGGTCATTTATAAAAGTTAAATGGAGGCTTGGAATGGTCAAATGGATGTTTGGATTGGTCAAATGAGTGTTTAGGATGATCAAACAGAGACTCAAGGTGATTAAACGGAGGTTTGGAATGGTCAAATGGATGAAATTATTCATTCAGGAGGGCATATCTGCCCTTCTGCAGTGAAAAATGCTGAAACAGGGGGGCAAATCTGCCCCTCTACAGTGGAAAATATCAGAACAGGGGGGCAAGTTTGCCCCTCTACAGTGGAAAATGTTGGAACAGGGGGGCAAGTTCACCCCTCTATAGTGGAAAATGCCAGAATAGGGGGGAAAGTTCACCCCTCTGCGGGAAAACAATGACTTGGTTTGGATGATGAGATTATGGCAAGGACTTGAAATGACTCAATGAGGCTGACTTATCAAGATTTACTGTTTTTTCACAGAAAGACACTTTGAACAAGCACAATCCTATGATTAGTGTTAAGGGGTATGGCCAGCAAAGGTCTTACTCTAGGATGCACAAGGTTTCTAGGGAGTCCTCAATATATGCTTGGTATGTGAGGCACAATCATGAACACTAGTCTGTCACAAGCATGAGTCGGGAACCCCAGCGAGATACTGAAAGGCTTAGACCAACTCTTCACGTCTATCTAGGTATCACCCTAGCTTCGACATTTCACCAATTACGACACAACTGGATTGGGGTACAACTTTGGCTCTCCCCCCTTTTTATACCCCATTGGTATGTGTGGTTGGGATCGTCCCTTGGGGTGATGAAATCCCCAAGCAAGTCCTGCTAAGAAGAAGACACTAATCATTTCCAACTACCCCCCCGGTCTACACAAAGTGCAAGGGGAAGGTGAAAAAACACTAATGCCCCCTTAGGGTAACACAAAGAAAAACAGACACAATAAACAACAAGTATTACTTCCCCCTAATTATACTAAGTGCATAGATAAAACAATAAGGAAAACTTTAAAATTCGAATAAAATAAAGGCCCTGCAAGCAAATGTTAGCTATTTTATCTTTTATCCTTTATGAATTTCAACAAAAATATTGCAAAGTATCAGCAAGAAATCTAACTTCACCCACCAACAAATAGGGTTAGAGGGTTAGAACTCCAAACAACAAAAAAAGTCAAAAAACTTTGAACTGGGTGGGAAAATCCGCCCCTCTGCAGAAAAAGTCAGAAAAACGCTGAACGGGGTGGGCAAATCCGCCCCTCTGTAGAAAAAGTAAGAAAAATGCTGAACTGGGTGGGAAAATCTGCCCCTCTACAGAAAAAGTCAGAAAACTCTGAACTGGGTGGGCAAATCCACCCCTCTACAACAGATTGGAGGACAAGTCTGCCCCTCTACAGTGCTCGGGAGGGCAAGTCCGCCCCTCGACGGGGCAAATCCGCCCCTATGTGACCTGGACATGTAAACAACTTAAACAACAACAAACGTAAATCAAAGAGACCCATTTGTGGGACCCACCGGGCGTGCCATAAATGTGATCTCCTAAAATGTTATGTCCTAATATAAGATGCTAAATAATTATCAATGCAACAAGAGGAAAGTAACACAAAGAGGACACCTCAATGATTAGCCTAAGAAAATGATAAGCATAAAAGCAAGATGAAATAAATTGAGATTGATTATACCTTCATGGTGCTTCTTCCTTGGTTGGCCCTTGATCTTTCGATGTCTTGTGTGCTCCTTGGATGTCTATGGAGTTAAATGGATGCAAGATGCAAAATGGATTGGTGAAAAATGCTATGGAGAAGCTAAAATACTGCAAATGACAATTTGACAAGAGTTTGGTAGCAAAAGACTTCATCCCTTTTTTGAGAGAAATGAGGGGGTATTTATAGGATAATTTGAATTCTCTAGAGAATTTAATGGTTGAGATTGATCCAACAAAGCCAAGATGAAGGGATATGGTGAGTTGAGGACTCACAAGCCCTCACATCTTGACATGTGGAATGTGAGATGGCCTAGGGTGGGATGATGGGGAAATGAGGTGGAAGAGAGGTACATGATGTGGATGAAGGAAAATTACCTTGTAGGTACCTTGGGGGATGAGAAGATTTCCTCAAAAAGGAACTTCTTATCCCCAAATGAGCATGGAAGAGACATTTGAGGAATTTTAGAATTCCTCAAAAATCTCCATGAAAAAAAGAGAAGTGGTTGGAGAAATAAATGTGAATTAAAAATTCACATTCTTAGGAGAGTCTATTGGATAAGAGAGGGTTTCCAATAAGCTAGGGATTTGTCACATGTGGGTGATGTGACAAGTCAACGGTTCTAGAAGTCCTTGGCACATGTAAAGTGACAGTCAATTCTTCTAGAACTTGCATGGGGATAGGGTAGACCTTGGAAAGATAAAAGTGAATTAAAAATTCACATGGGGAAGAGGGGAGCCTTGGGTGAATAAATGTGAATTAAAAATTCACACTAGAAAGAGAGTCGAGACCAAGAAAGGCAAGTGGAAAGGTTGACCAAAAAAGGTATGCCAAATGTGGCTAATGATTTTGATTAAGGTTGTGCAAACACAAGATTATGATAATTAATGAGAGATTAGAGGCACGTGGGAGATTATGGAGGATGTCACACTAACCTTGATTAAGTGGTGCACATCCTAATCATAGATTAATTCATTTAATCTGGATTAAAAGAGGATTATGAAGAATCTGACAAGGAGAGAGAAAAAGAGGGATTACAAATTGGTTTTAATCCAAATAGGTCAAATGAGTTACGTTCGTCGTTTAGATTACTTCATTTTCTGATGAACAAACATAAACTTGTCAACACACAACCACCTTGGTGATTTTTTCAAAGCCAAAGAATGTTCTCAAGAAGGCCGAAGGTTGGTGTACATTCTTGGTTATTTGAGCAACTGAAATAGTCTTTTGATTGGAGATTTATTTTGTACAGAAGAGTAGTTGTTTTGTCGCATATTCATGTCCTTTGTTTTCTTGGGCCCTGGATGCCAGGTGTATGGAATGACAATGCTACTCCTTTGTTTATTTTCTAGTGGTGTTATATAGTTTATTGTCCTTTTTAATAGAAAAAATGTATCATATTTCATAAAAGTAGCTGGAATATCCACATCAGGTTCAATGCTGCTCTGCCGGGGAGGAATTGGAATTAGCAGAAGGAATTGGATGCAGTGAAGACTCATAATAGAGTATGGTATGTATTACTGTAGGAATAGTAGGAGTCCCAAGTTTACTTTCCTTCCACCATCAAGAATATTCTTTGGGGAGAGAGAAATTTTGGGGCTTTCTATTGTAAATTCTGTGCTAGGAGCATCACAAGAAATGAGAACACTAAAGTTTGGATAGTATGAAAAAGAAAAACCCCACAAAATAACATTCATAAAACAAAATGACACTACCCAAAGATGAGAAAAAGATGGTTCGCAGAAAGTAGAAACTTTGATTTTTATTGTCAATCACTAATTTTGAAATTTGATTAATTGAGACCACCTGGACATGTCCATAGAAATGCAACATGAAATCTGATAAATGTGGAGCCTGTGCTTTGCACTTACCATTTTCTTTATATGCCTCACCATGACTGTAGATGTTTATGCACCAACTGTGCCAATCATTATTGTTGGAACCAAATTAGATGGGCCATAAAGCTATCACTATTTTTGTATTTAGTCTATGGATTTCAGAATAGATACATTATGCACCAACTGTGCCAATCATTCTTGTTGAAATCATGATAAATGTATTATTAGATTGTATGTCTAAAATCATTGCCAACAAATTGTTTTTCAGTTTTATATCGAGACATGTCACTTGGGTATTTACATCTGTCCCTTCATTTGGGATGTTGTGTCTTTCAACTCAAATCCAAACTGAAGCACACAAATATAAACAGGTGCATCACATTTTCTATTATTCACCCTCATTGATTTATTGATGATGGTCTGATTTTCCCTCCCAATACACTTCGAAGAAATCTCAATCAAGGTTATGCATTAAATTTTGGATTTGATATTGGTAATGAAGTCCAAATGGATGCAGCAAGAAAAAGCTTGAAGTTCACACCAGTATTATCCAGGTTGCTAGAATATTATAAATTTATAAGCTATTTTTTTAACAAAAGCTCAGATGAATGCTAAAAAAAAGATGAAAGTTTGCACCACTCATGGTTTGACGATTTTTGGTTTTTACATACATATGTAGATCAACGAGAGTATCAAATTCCATGCCAAAGTCTCAGATATTGGTTTGGCCAAACTTGAGTTTGATTCTGCCTGAATTGTTTTCTTTTTCTTTTGGCTTCAAAAACATGCACTGTAAACATAAATTTCTCATATTACTTTCTTTTTGTTCTTTTCAGGCATTGCCTCAGCTTACAGACACATTAGCTAATTCAAGTTATAGATCTTGTGATGGAGGGTCAATTCTCCATGAAGGACCTCATTCAGGTCAACCATTTACTAATTTTCAATGAAGTAATAATAGTCATAAAATATATTTTGTTTCTTTGTATCTTAACTTCATATGCCTTCATTTCTGAAATGTAGGTTGTAGCAATAGCTGCAATGTGTGCATAACTAGAAGCAGGTTATAAAACTCTTATGGCTGATGTTGTGCAGGGCTATAGCTGTAGCACAACTCTTGTTTTGTTATGTCCTAGACATTTTTTGGGATATCTTTGTGTGCTTGTACATTTCTTTGTGATAGTTGTTGTGTATCATCTATACTATTTTTTCGCTTTACATTGCACATTTCTCATGAAAAATTTTAGTAGCTTCCATGCAAGTTGAGGGGATATTGGCAATGGGTAAGAAGTTGCTTATCCCTATGAAAATTATTTGGATGCAATTTTATTTGAACATCCCTTGAACCTCTTATGGGTGCAAGTGCTACTTTTAGTTTTATTGAGTATGATTCTGTTTCAACTCTGGTAGAGGAAATAAATCGCCCATTTCTTGATTCAAATTTAAATGGTTTTCACTTTTCTCTTATTTAATTAAGCATCTAATTTCATAATCTAATGGTCTCAAATTATATGCACAAACACATAATTGAACTTGGGATGTAGAAATGGTGTTGTCCATGGACACATGTTTAGAATCCATGCTACAATGGAACATGCAATTAATCCTAAGTGTTTTGAACTTGTTGCAATCTAGGCCTGGAAATTAGTGTACATTCTTGGTTACTTAGGCGACTTGAGTATTTAAATGAAATTAAATATTTGAAATAGTCGTTTGATGGGAGATTTATTTTGTATATTTTAGGGATCTAGGAGAGTTGCTGGAACAAATTGCGATGATTTTAAAGCAGTTTATTAACAGGTCAAAATTGAAACTAGAGAAAAACATTGACAAGTTGAAACCCATGCCCTACTTTGATCTTCAAGATGATTCAAATACTCAATCTAAATCACAAGGTTTCATACACATATTGTTAGTCCATATTACGAAAGCCCTAGATGAAAATAGGCCATTATCCTCATGTATTGCAAGTAGTTTTGAAGGGGTGAGTTGCTTTGTGGCACAATCCTAATTAATTCTATCAAATTTTATTCTTTGTTGTGAGATTTACAAACAATTTCTCAAAATAACAAAATATAATAAAAAATAAAAAATCATTTCATCTTTGAAAAAATCAGTGCATGGGAAAAAGCTTTAAGGGTAATGGTATATATGATACAAGAAAATAATTAGCTCTCACTCTTTTCTATTTATATATTATTTATTTTTAGAAGAATTATTGTAATTATTGATTTTTATTAATATATGGTTATATAATGTGAAGTGTTTATAAAGAGGGAAGTCAAAAAAGTTATTGCTTATGTTATATTATTATATGTCTGTGATTTCAATTCAAGTCAAACATTCGATAAGGCTATGCTTTATATTTGTTAGTCAAAATTTACAGTCTTCGTTCATTTGGTTTACGAGAAAGTCTAATATCAATGTGATATAATACAAAAAATTAATGTGTGGTAGGTCTTATATTTTTCTAGCCTTCATGTAACTTGTGTGTTTGGTTTTGTACTTTGAAGAAATGTGGGGTTTTAATTATATGGGACTTTTTTAATATGGTTTATTAGTTTAAATGTTTTGTCTATAGTTAAGTATATTGTAGTGTAAATAGTATTGAAGGAGTTCATCTACAAAGGACAATTTCATATATCTTTAATGGTATTTGTCTTTTGATTTTTCTTTAATAGCAGGGATGGTTTGAAATTAGAGGAAATTCATTCAAATTGGTAAACAAATGGTGAAATTAAATAAAAAATTTGAAAAAGAAAATTATGAAAATAAAAGAGAAATAATTGTTCTTGAAAACTTTGGTCATATGGGACTTTGTTATTATGGTTTATTAGTTTAAATATTTTGTTTAAAGATAAGTATATTGCATTGTGTTTTGAAGTGTAAATAGTATTGATATTTTTAAGTGTAAATAGTATTGAAGGAGTTCATCCACAAGTGAGTGTTTGAAATTAAAGGGAATATCACACCTATAATATTCAAAAAAACTGTTGCTCAATGTTTCATCTATGTTTTTGAGTTAAAAACATTTTAAATCATACTCCCTAGTTCATTATAAATCCTTTTTCTTATTATCTTAGAACTCAATATAAAGAGATGAGCAAAGCTTGCGTTTAGAGCTTTTATTAATAAAACCTCCCTTATATTTGCAACAATAAAAAATTTCAAATCTCAATCATAAAAAAGTAAAATAAAATAATTTTATTTTTTATATTTGACATTAAATTTAAAATTTTACATTTTACACCATATATTATTTTTATATTTTTACATTTTACATTAAAATTATGTTTAATATTTTATATTTAACTCCATGTTTTAAATTAATTAGAGTATTTAATTTTTCATTAAATTTCAAATTTTATATAAATAAGAAAAAAGTATATAGAATAAATATGTTAAATTATTTTTAAAATTATATATTTCATATTTCATATTTTAAATGAATAAAAAAATATAATAATTTAAAATAATTATAGAAATGATTAAACTACTGAATTTTGAAATTTCATATAATGGAGTCAATGAACTGTCATATTAGACACCATGGGGAGCGATGGATGGGATGGGTTCAGAAAAGATGTCATTTTAAAAAACAAAACAATTATTTTATCCCTCTTTGTTTTAACCTAGAACAACGTGTGATGGTGTGAGATCCAAACCCTAATTCCATCAATAATTAAGAAACCCTAAAAACCTTAGTTAAACTAAAAGAGGTAAAGATTTATTCAAACCAAAATAAAGTAATACAAAACACGGGCATTATATGCCCCTGTCAATCTCCACTAAGTGGTCCAACTTTTGTGACAAATCTAGGGGTAATTGAACCCTTTCCACAATGTTCCAATTTTGCAAATGATCAGAGGCCCATTTGGCCAAGCAATCCACAACCCCATTCCATTCTCTACGAATGTGATAGAAAGTAACAAATTCCAAGGAAGCAAATAGATTAAGAATCTATTTTACAATTACAGCCAAATGCCAATAAACATCCTCTAACTGTTGCCTCTTCAGCAAAGTCACCACCACTTGAGAATCAAATTCACAAATGATTCATCTCCACCCAAGAGTGAAACTACACTCCACAACATATCAAATGGCAAGAGCCTCCATCACATTGTTAATATACCAACCCTTATAAATAGAAAAGATAAACTCAACAGTCCCAAAACTAGTTTGCCCAACAACCCCAATACCAACATTACTAGGATTTTCCTGAGAAGAACCATTTGTGTTGATTTTCAACTGAACCGCCAGAAAGGTATGTGAACAAGGGAAAGAGGATTCCCTTACTAGGCTCCTAGGGTTTTTCACCCTTGGAGCACTTGGTGTAGTAATGGCTTTCTTTCCACTTTGGTGATATGCTCTTGGGGTTCATTCAAAGGGGGGTTAGGGGTTTAATGTGATGTGTTTGATTGTGCCCTAAATGCTATGAACAAAAAATGGAAGCTAACTAACTATGAAATTTAAAATCTAGGAAATGAAACTATGTTGGAAAACACATAATGATATGCAACTATGTACAAGATAACCTAAGAAATATAAATTAACTATTACAAAAAGAGATAAAATTGAAGAGGTGCACCTGGGATGTAGTTGCAGATTGGAATGGTGGTTGTAAATGTTGCAGAGGCCAAGAGAGACACTTGTGCCTATCAAGGTGACCTAGTCCCAGATTCCTAAATGTCAAGATCACAAAAAGCCCTCTCTAGAGGCACTAGGTCGCCATTCTTGGTGACTTAGTCCTTTTCAAGATTTTGGAATTTCTGAAGGGGAAACAGAAGCCCCAGGTTTGCACCTTGGTTCTTCATATTTTTCCACTTCTGAAACTCTGGTATTCGGGACTGAGAGTCACTTTTGGTGGATGATCTGACTTTGCATGCAAGGGATGGTCTTCAACAAGTCTTCAATTCCTTCAAAGATCTCAAAAGTAGCTAAACCTATGAACACACACAAAGAGAAGGAATAAATGTTAGATGTTAGGATATGGGGGCTTGCCTTGGTCAAGCCCCTTTGGGTGATCCCACAATAGTGGTTTATAATTTTTGGCCAAATTGAACACTGAAATTATTATTTTTAACTAAATCTTCACATATGGGCACCTATAGCGACTAAACCATGAGGGATTGGGAGATGATGCAAACTAGAGTCTCATCACATTTTGTTTGTAGATTCTAAAAATATTTTTTTCAAAATTTTTGGAATAAGATTGCACTTCTTTTTCCATCTCCCACGAAAACTGGTTTTTTTCAAAAAACAACATTTTTAAAAAGTGACACACACCGTATAACGCATAATTTTTTTTTCCATGAAGGATAAAATTCTTATTCTTTTGAATTTAGATTTGTAACTCCTATATCTAGTGCTTCCACTTGATTAGATAGTTTTTTATTGAATATTTTTTTTTTAGTCAAGTTTCAAAGTCAAACCAATTACAATTCAGACATAGCGCGATCGTATACCGCATAACTTTTTTTGTATATATCAAAATTCAATTTTTTTTCTTGGATCAAGGATTTCAATATCTGGTGCACTCATATTTTTCAATTTTTTTTTGATAATCTGCTATTTTTCCACATGTGCAGAACATAGACCTTCATTTTTGGTGAAAAACCTATGTTTCATAAAACTAAAAAAAAATACATAATAAAACCAAAACATATTAAAAATATATTTGTTGGATAGCTCGTTCTGAGAACTACCTGATTCTAGTTGGGTTTGTCAAGTCTCCACCATTTTCATCTTCAACCTGAGCTTCAAAGTGCAAAAATTTAGATGTTTTTTGTGTCTGAGGGGGAGAATGAGGGATAAGGGGGGTTCGAACGAATCCCTAGGGGTTCAAGCAAACCCCCAGGGGTTCGCTCGAACCCTGGTTTGAGTGAACCACCTTTTAATTTTCATTTCCCTTAGTTTTTTGGGTGGAAAATGGGGAGCAAGCATTTAAGTGGGTTCGCTCAAACTTGCAGGTTTGTTCGAACCCCTAAAACCATTTTTTTTGCCATGGGCTCATTTTGGTGAGTTTTCCTTCCTCCATCAAATTGTAAACCACTATTGTGGCTTCACCCCTTTGTAGATAATTAAATCAAATGATGAAATGAAATGGGAAAACATAAAATGTGAAGCAATATACTTACTTACCTTGTCATGATGGTTGATCTTGAGTTGCAACAATGGAGGTTCCAGCCCTTGAGTGCTTTAACAATGATGTCTTGTTGACCTAGAATTTGAAACCCTAGCTTGCTTGAGGAGGAGAGGAAGTGATGAGAGGGTGAGAGGAGAAAATGCATGGTGCCTAATGAGGAATTAGGGTTTTGGAGCTTGTTTATACAAGTTATGCCCTAATTTGCCTGCAATAACACCATACAAGCTAACCTTAGGGTTTTAGAGACCAAAATCCTGAAAGAAATTAAGTTAAATTTGAAATTTATGCCACATGGGACTAGGTCACCCAAGGTGGCGACCTAGTCCACCTGGGCAATTTTTATTGTTTATTGGAGATTAAAATATGATTATTATTATGTGTCAAGATTGTCTCATTAAAACACACCAAGATAGGATTTGTATGTGTATTAAGGGGTCATTATAGCATAAAAAGGGGTTGATTAAGTGATGACAAGCCTAGGAAAGCATGAAAATGTTTTACAACACTTCGGCACAAGGCTTGGAAAGGTGTAAAAAGAGGCTAAAAATGGTCCAAAATCCATAGGCAAAGGTCCAAATGAGCAAAAAGTGTCAAAGTCCACACTTTTTGGTGACACATTTAGCCCCCACTTTAGTGAGAGGATGAACTTGCTTCAAACTCAAACTAAATTAGCCCAATGGAGATGGCGAAGATATGAAAAATAAGAAGAACGGGAAGGATGTAGGAGGAGGTGGTCAAGCCCCCAAGGATTTGAGATTCTAAGTCAACTTGACATCAATGAAAATTCCATTCAAGGGTGAATGCATTACAACAAGATGAGATACATGATCATGCAATGACAAGGATTAGAGTGAAGAGAATGGAAAGGGTGAAAAAGATGTCCTCACTCTAGGGCCAAATAACGTTAGGTTGTATGCAGGCTGAGTTGTCCCAAAAGGTGAGAAACATACACATGGTTGGTATGTACTTACAAAGGTGGCTATGGGAAAATTCATGTCGCTTGTTGGGCTTCCCACTTAACCATACCAAAGTTATACATCGTGATAAATTTGATAAGGTGATTTTGTTCAAAGGGATTTTACTTTTGTTCATGTGATGTCTCATCCTAAGGAATGTTCATTATGTGTAATGTTTCCAAGAGAGGTGAAGTGCAAATGTACTCATCTTGTATGCAAGAGAGGCAAGGGCTCATGTTGTATGTAAAAGAGGAAAAATGCAAATGTCTCATCCTGAGAAACATTGTGTTTAATGTTTCTAAGAGAAGGAGTCGCAAGAAAAAAAGGAAGATTGCACAATGAAATGTGAGTGGTGATGTATGCCCCCACTTTAAATGAATTTCTACACACGGTTCTGTGAGAAATTTCTTTAAAGTAGTAGTAGAAGAAGACATGAGAGCTTGTTCGGAAATCTCTATGCCGAGTCATATATTTTCGACAAGTTGCATCATGAAGAGAAGGGGTGTATGTCACATGCGAGTCAAATTTAAGACATTTCATCCACATCCCAAGCTTGCTCTTATATGTTCATGAAATATTAATGACAAGTCAAGTTTGACAATGACAAGTGGCATACGAGGGAAGAAGGCTAACTAACCTCTTGCCCCCACTTAGTGCAGGACAAGAGTTAGCCGAAAGGGATTGAGGGAATGGAAGGGTGAGTGAAAAAGCAATATTAATTAGAGGAATGAGGTGCCCCCACTAGAGGAAGAACACCAAAATCCTTATGATGTTGGCGTGTACAACTCAAGGCCTTACATTCATTAGTGTGATGACCATGAACTCGGTGGTAAGCACAAAAGGAATGTTTGTTGAAACATTTCCTTCAAGTGTGAGGAAGAAGGGAGATCAAACGATCTTGGAGGAGTCTCAACAAGATACCCTCTTGATCAAGGGTAGAAGGTAATCCTTTGGTTGGCACAAAGGAGGGATCTTTCTTAGTATAGGATGACATACCTACACTAGTCTCTATAGATTGTGAGATATGGTACACTCTCTTAGAGGAGTGTGTAACATCAGAATCAAGAGGAGGTTGCGAGATGACATTGTCATTAAGCGAAGAGTCCTTTGTTGGGTGCAAAGGATCACTTTTGAAGGTTGGGTTAGAAGGGTGGGTTGAGATAGGGTTGATGGGAGGGGAAGGCTTGGTGATCTTGATTAAAGGACAATAAGTAAGACCATGATATGTTGTTTGCATATTAAGCTTGATAGGGTTGCAGATACTTTGTTCGTTAGCACCACAACCTTTTCCACTGTAGCCAAGTTGCTTCATAAGATCATAAGCTTTTCCATAGAGATTTTTCAGTGCTTTTGAATTAGGTGAGGGCCCATTGTTTGCTTCATTGGCTAAAGTGATTGAGGTGGATGCATGCGAAGGATCAATCGAGTCTTGTGTTGACAAGACTATGGTTCCCTTTGGAGATTCTTGGTTGATGGTCTTGGAGTCTCCTAATGAAGGAGGGGTGATGTCTAAGGAACCCCAATTATCATCTACTGATGCTTTTTGTACGGGTTCCACTTGGGTGGTTGGTGTTAAGGTGGTGAAGTGATTCTCGTTGGATTTGTCAATGTGTAAGCAACTATTAGGTTCAAGATTGGCATCAAGTGTGTACACTTTGTTGTGGTAGATGTACTTCATCTTATGATGAAGTGTGGAAGGCACTCCAGTCATAGCATGAATCCATGGTCTGCCTAAGAGAAGATTGTATGAAACCTCCCGAGGCATAACATGGATTGTAGTGTCTAATGTGGCCACTTCAACTGTAAGAGGTATAGTGATCACACTGAGCGGTTTCTTACTGACATTGTTGAATCCTTAGACAGAGAGAGAATTGGGTTGGATGTGGGATCTATCTATGCCAAGTCTATCTAAAAGGCTCACACTACACACATTAAGGGCATAGCCTATATCTACAAGAGTTATCTTTATCCCTTTTATTTTGTATTGAGATATTATCATGAAAGCACCATTTTGTTTTTGTACTTCCAAAGGAGGGATCCCACTTTAGTGAAAAATAATATCAACATTTATTCCATGAACAATAGCTGCTATGTCATTTGATTGCTCATTAGAAGTGATAGGAACTTTTTGTAAGGCTGCTTGCATCATGTTGTGGTAGTGAGGGGAGACTTGAATAAGGTCCCATAAGGATATTTTAGTGGGAGTAAATTCCTTAGCTGATCAACAATTTTGTACTCCCTAAGGAGGGAATTGAGGCGAGGGGCAGCAGGAAGAATGGGAGGATTAGGTAAAGGTGAAGGAGTGGAGGGTTAGGTAAAGGAGAAGAAAAGTTGTAAGGTAAAGTATTTAATTTATTCAATTACATACTTTAGGAACCTTAGGCAGAAAATGAAATAATGATTAAATAAATTATTTAATCACTATTAATGACATAAATGGATAGAGTAGACGATTTTGATCATATGGAAGTGATCAAATTTAGATGTCTACAGTTGGTATATGAAGTAAAATAATGATGGTGCTAACAAGTATTGTGGGTTTGATATATGTGGGTTAAAGTTCAAGGTTTTTTTTTATGTTAGTCAAAAATCTTAGAGAGAGTTAATGGTGACACGTAAAGAGTGATAGTAGAATTGGATTGTAATTTAGACATAGAGATCATTGGACTGAATCGATAAAGTATTAGAGACAAATTTGTAAATGTGTTGTTCTACTTTGACTAATGTTTTACATGATATTAAAATGACTTAAGGTGATCCTTTTAATTACAATCCCTATAAACATATTTCAAACTTTTTTGCATGTAGTTTAAGATCTTAGAGAGTTAATAGTGATAAGTAAAGAGTGATAGTAGAGTTTGATTATGATTTAGACATAGAGATCATCGAGTTGAACCTAAAATATTGTAGAAACAAATATCTAAATGTGTTATTCTACTTTGATCCAATATTTATATGAAATTAAATTTATTTAGAGTGATTCTTATAAATACAAGTCCCATAAACATATTTTAAACTTTTCTACATGCATGCCAAGAGATACCAATTATCTTTGGGATTGTCATTCTTAGAATGTGAGAAATTTGATACTTGGAGAAGGCCATGCAATTACACTCACAATCTTAACTAAGGAATATAATTGTAATTATGATATAGTCTAAAATACATAATATCATGAGAAATGTATAAAAAATATTCTATATAGAAAGATAAAATATAACACAAAATTAGAATAAGTCTTAAGTCAATAAATACAAAAAGACTAAACAATATATTAAACTTATCAACATAAAATGATATAATATAAAATGAAAGAAATTTTTAACAATATTCAATTGTAAAAGTAGATACAATAACAACCACCAAAACCACCAACATAGAATAACTAAACTTACAAAATAAGATTCCTTAGTTTATCTTTTTATCTAATAAAAATACATGTTTATTATAATTTTAAATATATAATTAAAATGTTATATTTTTAACATCAAACTCCTTCCATGGGTATTATTAGTATATTATAATTTATATTGACAAAATAAAATTTCTTAATATTTAAAATATTATTTTGATTAAAGGTAAAAAATGGGTTTTGAAGGGGCCCAGAACCCTTTACATCAAAAAGCAGTTGTATTGAAAGAAAAAGTCATCAAAAGAAAAACAACCCACCCACAACAAGACCACAACGAACAGTCAGCCAAAAAGGAACCCACCCAATGATATTACATATTATTCAGGATATCTGCAACCTCAACATCACAAGCCACATGCTTAACACCTTCATCACCAACATCAAACATATCATTAGTAGTAGCACCAACCTGAGCCTTGGTCTTGTTACGAGTACAGACCCCAAGTCCACCCGATTTTACCTCCCCAATCAAAACACAGCTCACATCCTTGTCACTAGGCTTCTCACCTTCTATCAACTTACCATGAACAACATCTTTACCAATTTTAACATTATCCACAGGGGACGTCATACCAGCAGATTCAACATTAAACCTGACTTTGTTCCCCTCTTTTCCTTTCCCCATATTAGCAATAATCCTTTCCATGAGATTTTCCAAATTAAGGATTCTTCCTTCAAGATTTTACTTCATCAGAAGCGTTTCCTCCACCACAATCTTCAAGGAGTTCATCAAATCATCGATTTGATCCTAAACAGAGGAATCCCCCGTTTTTCTCGCAATGCCCCTCACAATATTTAAAATATTGTTATTCTTCATCATAAAATAGATTTTAAGTTTAATGCAAATATTATTATAATAGTACAATAATTTTCTACCATTCATTTTGGATACATAATTATCCGTCATTTTTATTTAATATAAAAAATTTATAAACAAAAAATAGGAAGTATATATTTTTTAATTGATTTATATATTTTATAAAAAAAATAGGAGAGTGATTTGAAATATGAGTACAAAAATATACATAATTATTCTAAAGGCATTCTCTTATAACTTTAATGTTTAATATTTAGATTGTCTAAAACCATTCCATAAAATCTAGGGTTTAATGTAGTATTAAAATATTATTTCTCATATCAATTATGTATATTTTTAAATGGATATTTCTATCATATTCAGTGGTCCATCATCAAAATGTAAAAAAACACTTACTATATTTCAAAATCTATATAGAAAAACTAAACAACAAAATATTATTGAAAAAGCTTTAATATTATTAAATTTTCTTGAATAGTATAAATGGAAGATAATTTTAGTAAAAAGAAATTTCATAAAATTTCCTACTTTTAATGACCAATAAATTGATAAAGTTCTTAAAAATCTATGAGATCAGTGTTATTGTACTATGTTTCAACTCAAAATAACATAAGAAAGCTTGCACTATCTTTCTACCCAATAGTGGACCAGTTTTAATTACATATTAAAATACCATGTTGCAATAATAAATCCTAAAATCATTAGGATTGCACTTGCACTATGAATAGGAATTAGCCCTACCGATGTCTTACCTAAAGGTTTCAACAATTTTCTACACAATTGTTTTCACAAAAAGCAACCAACTACCTGATAAGGCCTATAAAACAAAATGATTCCCAATGATTAGCAAAACCTACATTTAGTAGTTTCTATCAACAGGTTGGTAAAAATGTACACGTTACCTTTTAATTTTTCGAGTAAAACTAAAGAAATAACTTATTATTAAGCTGATAGGTATTTTATAATAATATTAAAGAATCATATTTTATGATATACATAAAAATTTATAAGTGATAAATTATTTCCGTAGAATAATTTCTTTTATTTTAACCCAAACTCTGACCCTATCCTTAACTCTAATTCTAAAACAAACAATAATTCCAACCCTACCCCTAACTCTAATTGTAACTTTAACTCTAGCCCTAACCTTAACATTAACGCTAATTTTAACCCTGACCATAATTCTAACTTTAATCCTAATCTTAACTCTTTTTTAAATTAACACTAATTATAACCCTAACCCTAAAACTAAGAGTAACTGTAACTCTTACTCTAAATTTAACACTATTTCATACCCTACCCCTAATTGTAATTCTAAATATAACCCTAACCCTAACCCTAACCTTAGTACTAATCCTAATATTAACATATATATTCTAATGCTAATCCTAACTCTAATTCTAACTTTAATGCTAGCCCTAATCCTAACCCTATTTCTAAAACTAACACAAATTAAATTAACTATATCCATAACCCTAAACCTAAAACTAACACTAATTCTAACTCTAACTCTAACCCTAACATAACCACATAAGTCTATATAAAATTTTAACAATATTAGTAATTCTAATCAAGGTTACAATTATGGAACTAAGGATAGGGTTGGTGTTACAATTGGAGCTAGAGTTCAATTAGGGTTAGGGTTCAATTAGTCTTAGGATTTAATTAGGGTTAGGTTTCAATTAGGATTATGACTAGCATATATATATAATTTATTAATAATATATAGTTATGCCGAAACAAATTTGTAGTCATCAATGCTTAGTCAAAGTATATATAGTTACAATCTTCTCATTTCTAGTTGTTGCATTTATGTGTTTTGTGGCATTAGATAAACCGACTTAGTGAACAAAATTGCAACCACATTCAGTGAATCTAAATTCCATAGTTGTTCAGAAAGCTACAATTTGTTTCGTGGAAGTTAGTTTGATTGGTCTTATAATAGCATGTTTCCTGATGGTAACCAATTGCTGAGGGATGTTTATCATTTTGTAATAGTTGTTGATAAGGTGGGGAAAACATCATTTTTTAATTATGATTTAAGATGCCAATGCTTACTTAAGAATTCCTTTTAACTGTTGGATACTTTTGAAATAGATCTACTGTAAAACTTCAAAAAAATATTAGCAAACACAATTGGAAGGTGTAAAGTTAAATTCCACAACCTTCGCCAATATGGAATACACTGATTGCAAGTTACATTCAATCTAGGTTTGTTGAATGGGTGTTGGAAGCTTTTGAGTAAATGCATTAGTAGATGTAAATGTAAATTCCATGGCCCTTGCAACTCCTTTGGTTAACATTATCATAAAATGCATAAGTATAGACAAGGTATGTAACTATTTGAACACCCCAAAGAGATCAAATTAATTGGGAACAATTAGGATTTTTTGAATATTCATCAAGATGATCTACATGGATTGATAATAACCAAATAATGACTGCATCAACAATAAAATGCATCACACAGTCTACTAACCAGGAGCGATAATCACTAAATGCTATATCATGATTAGATATTATGTATAAGGTGGTGATTTGAAGTGTATCAAATTATGTAATAATGTTGGCATATCTGCATGGTTCATTAACAGGGTATACACATTCATCTTAAACTTAACAGATGCATGCGATAAGCAAAAGTTTAGACAAGACACTTGACTTGTTAGGCAAGATGCCTCAAGAAATGTGGTCACACAAGGGAAGATAAACAAATGCATGAAGGATGGTTTCAAAAACTTTCTTGCAAATTTGGATTGAAATTGAAAAGCAAAAAAAAGAAAGGTAAGAACTTTGGAATATAGGTTATAGTCACCCGACAAAGTACAAAAAATTATAAATGCAGGCATATATGAGTAAATATTCATATTCGAGCAAAACGAAAGGCATGTGTAAGGATTTACCTATTAGACATGAAAGTAATAAATAAAAAGAAATATTGCAAGGACATGACATGAGGGTTGCTTGGTTGAAGCCTCTAGGAAATGAAATGAGCTAGAGGACAACACGCCATTGTTGCAGGTTAAGATCAAAATGGATTTGTTGAATACGCCTTAGAAATTTTTGAATACAAACTTAAAGGTTTGAGCTCATCCATCATCATAATGGAAAATGATTTTTAGCTGGATGTTATAGTTGGAAACAAAGAAAACACATTAATTATTTGACAAAATGCCCCAAAAAAATGGTCCTGTTAATGTGTGGCACCAAATTCTAGACAAGAATCCTCAAAGATATGTGGTCTCATGAAATAAAATGATAGTTGCACTTGCAATTTTGCAATGATAGCTACATGTTAGATTGGATTAATTTTTTCTATGGGTATTTTTTACCATTTAATCGAAAGTAAACACATAAATTATAAATTATTAAATTATAGTATATTAAATAATATTTATATAAAATGTTAAATATTAAATAACGATAAAAAAAATTTAAATAATACTTATGTTTTTAAGTAGTTTCTTAAACAACTTCATTATTTTCAATTTCATAATTATTAATTTTAACTCCAATCTTAAGAATTCTAACCCTACTGTGATTTTATACCTTAACCATAAACATATTTGTAATCTTAATATCCTTTTCAAGGTGTCTATTTTAAATTACATTTGCACCATATAAATGCCATAGACATCTTGAAAAGAACATCTCTCGACTTATTTTACATAGATTTTTCTAAATATAGATATGCTAATTAGATATCAATGAGATCGCTTCCCTTTTTTTTGTCACAAATAAAATTAATTATAACTAGAAATTACACCTTGGTGTGCAATGGTTACGCAAATGAAAATTTACGTCACACTTATTTTCTTTCCATGTATTCTTCACGGTAGTTTATTCTTTATGCCACGATATACTCTATGTCATGTTATTTATTCTTCTGCCATACAAAAACATTCTTTTACCTTTTATTTAAAAGGAGTAATCCATTCTAAGTAAGAAAGAATAGGATGGGGACAAAAGTTTTAAAGAAAAGAGAAGAAACTTAGATTTTTTAAATTATACTTTAAAACAAGATATTTATAAGTGTTTTCTTTCTTCTTTTATATGGGTATGGGTTAAAGGGTAAGAAACAATACTACTTATTTTATATTTTATAAAATTTGGTGCTATTCTATTATGCAATATAAATATTACATATAAATTTATAATATGAGATTTAAATAAATATTTGTTATATATTGTGTTTATATTTATAATAAATATAATTATATGATAAATAATAATAATAATAATTTTTTAAATAAGATTTAGAGAATTGAAAAAAGAAGCATATTTCATTATTGATTAGGATAATGATGTTTTTTATTATAAAGAATTAATAATTTCAATTAAAGAGAATTGTTAATATTCATAGTAAACAATAATATTAATATCAAGAAATTTTTATCATATGATATGGTTAATATTAATAAAGAAATAAATAAGAATTATAGTATTTATAGTATCAATTGCACAAGTGTTATTATTAATATTATAATAGGATTTTGATATTAAGATTAGCATTCTAAAATTTGATATTAAATCAATATAGGAGTATACCAAAATAAATCTCGAGGTTGTAGTTATGTTGGAAGTGTAATAGTTTAAATGTTATCTTATCATAATGACAAAAAAAGAGTTAGTGGTGTTATTGCATTTAATAATAATAATATGTTTTTCGTCACCAAGGTTGGACTGTTGAATTGGTTGTTATTAAGTAATAATATTATCATAGTGCCACAAATGTCAATCAAAGTTTAGCAATATTGATTTAAAAAGAGGTCACTGCTTTATTCTTACATTGAGGAGGTTCCCAAATTTGCAAATTACAAATAGCATGGTCAATGAGTAACTCGAGAGTAACCATAAGGTGTTCCATCACCAAGGATAACTTGCATAAATCTCATATGGAATTTTTTGCTATTGAGACTTAAGCATTAGTAAAATAGTAGCAACATTTGTAGTTCCCAAATGATAGTTGAAATAATCATAAAGTTATCATAGAAAATTAATAATGATAATAGCAATGGTTGGGAGATCTATACTAATATCATTAAGGAATTTCATTCATGTTTAAAATTGTGACTAGGGTTGATCGTATCAGCTAGCTGGGTCCTGCTTCCTTTTATGACAACTTTAAAGAAGGATCCTCCTTGTAGACGTCATCATTATGGTGGCATAAGTCATCTCAATGTAAATAAACATCACTATCCTTGGCCGTTAATGACAACATTAGTGCAATATTAATGTAAATGTCGAAATGAAGGTTAAAACTGAAACGTCTTGATTGTAATTATGTGTATTGTTAATTAGGTAGAAGTAGGAATATTCTAGGGTTGGTTAAAAATGGATGCTAAGAACTTAAGTACTTAGAATTAACTGACTTAAGTTATTGTAATGAAGTTCTTTTTAAAACATATCTTAATGATTAAACAAAAAAAAATTCGTTCCATTTTCGAGCGAATTTTTTTGGGCATGACAAGTGCTCCCTTGTCTTGAATCTTACTCTTGTCTATTTCTCTATTTTACATTGTTTGTAGAAGGTGCTTGCAAGATTAGCAATCTTTGGCATGTCTCTCACAACAAGCTTGGAAAATATATTTACAAGATTATCAAATTTTATATGACTCATTCTTTTATGCCATATCCAACTCTCATAATTGTCCAAAAATATAGCTTCTTTTTTTAACTTTGATAAGATTATACAACTTACCTTCATATCTACTTGCTTATGTAACAAGTCTTCCATTTTTCTTGATTTCACATCCTTGAGCATGAAATGTGAGATTATAGCCCTTTTCACACATGAATTAAACTTAGAAGGTTATGTTTTAGTCCTTCAACATAAATAAAATCTTCTATCCTAAATTTCTCATCGATACTTAGAGATCCTTTTCCACAAATCCTTGTAGTAGTATTATCACCGAATTTGATTGAACCACCATTCTATTTCTTCAAGCTAATGAACTTACTTTTATCCCTAGACATGTGACTAGAGCAACCAATATTAATTACTCATGGATTCTCTTGAGTATGAAATGTAGTTTGAGTAATCATTGATTTCTCAGACTTTTCATTATTTATTTTTCATTTCTTTTTAGGTTCTTCCTTTTGACTAGTAGAGATATCCACATTCTCTTTCTTTTCCTATTTAGGGTACTTTTTGATGCATATTAGGGGTGTAAAATTCCAAAACAACCTAAATCAACGAATCTTGAAACCCTAAAACATCACTTGGTGGGTTTTTCCTCACAAACCTTCAATCTTTAAAGCCTAAAACAAGGGGGCAGAAAATTGGGTTTTTTGGCCATAACTTTCAGTACAAACATGATCTCCAAAATGTAAACACAGTTCTAGATATCCATTTGGGCTTTATACAACCTATCTCAATATCAGGGTAGGTTAATTTGTATGGAATCCTTCAAAAATGGTCTGTCCTTCTACCAATTAAGCCTAAAACATGAAAATGAGACCTAGGGCATCATCAAAACACATGCAAACCTCAATATGGAACCTTGAAACTTTGGAGCATGGTAATATAAAAAATTTCAGACTCCCACACAAAAATTTAGAATTCTCCACCGTGGAAACCATTAGAAATCATATTTTGAAAGTCACTAGTTACTCTACTAAGGGTTTATGACAATTTTGAACTATTTTTTGCCAAAATTGCAATATCTCTCTCCAAACTCAACAAAAATTGATGAGACCAAGTGCATTAGAAAGTAGATTCACATGTATTTCAATCCCAATTGTTTTGAGATCAAGATATGAAATATCAAATCTGTACCATGTGCTGCAATAGGCCGGTTATAGAGAAAAATTTGGAAGTGGTAGTCACCAATTTGATCATAACTTACATAAAAATTAATGAAAATAAACCAAACCAATTGAAAATGAAAAATAAATAAATTATATATCACAACCAATAATGTTCAAATCATGAAAATTCTATACAGTACCATACTACTTCAAAGAATAGTGATACAACATTCAGATTTGCAGAAAACCAAAGGAATTTTATTGCTTAAACTTCAAAATTTTGACTTCCAACCCTTGCCTCGACCACAAAAAGAATTCTCTACCACTTACAATCTATTCTCAACTAAATTTTTAAGTTAAAACCGTTCAAATCCATATTTTACAACCTTTGACTCTTCATATTCCATAATTTGCAACTTTTTTGACAATATTGACAACTTTTACATTTTTGACAACTTGACCAAACCTATCCTCCTAATACCTCAACTAGACCCTTACAAACATGAAGATGATCCAAAAGGACCTCATTACATAAGAGAGACATAAAACCAAAACAATGAAAAAACCACAATCACATGGGTGCTCCTACACCATACTCCCAAGCAAAGAAAAGATTCAAGCTCTGCTTGAATAGAAGGTAGCAACTTGAGAATCATGTCTGAAATCCCTTTCTTTATTTTAATATGACCTTAGTTGAAAAAATTCCATAGTGTCTTCATCTTCACTTGAGGTTTCTTGAACATATGGCATAGGTAGGTGAACTTGGCAAAATAAACAACTGCTGAGAACTTGGAACAAAACAGATAACAACCTTGATTACCCTACTTCTCACACTCTTTCAGTGACCTTCTCAACATAGTAAAATCTATCCCTTTGTTTCATTTGTCATCTCCAACCTGCAATTGCTTCCTTTCTTCATGATATATTGCCTGTGTTTCAATAGCAACCTGCTCTCCCTCCATGACTTGTTTCAATTTAACTTTTGGTTTCTCACCCATTGAGTTTGCAATCTCAACAAGAAAATCAGTTTCATTGCCCTCTATTACAAGAAAAAAATTATATCTAACTTTCAATACTCCCTTGTGAAATACTTGTAAAGAAAGTATGGATTGAAAATCAACACTACAACTCCTATCACCCAAACCTACCATATCCCATGCTACTTTCTCCTTGAAGTTTGTACAATCAATAGACCTTTCCTTTGCTATGTTTATTTCAGTTTGCAAAGAAAAAAATAGATCCTTTTGTTTGCAATCAAACCTATTAACTACATCTTGAACTTCCCAAGGAAAATATTCAATGCTTGTTAATGTCAAAATAGTCCTAGGTTTGCTTACCATTACATTACATACCTCTTCCTCTATCCCAGATGGCTTTTTCTCTTCCTTCATCAACAAAGATTATTTAATGTCTAGTTCTACTGTCCCCTCTTGCCTTCTCCTATGAATGATCTTCTTGATAGGCCACATAACCTTCTTCTTTATTGGTAAATGCCAACCTTGTTCTTGGTTTTCTCTCTCAAGCAACTGTTGCATCTCAAGTTCCATTCTTTCTTGCATTCTT
The DNA here is from genome assembly GCA_007115665.2 of Sequoiadendron giganteum. NCBI lineage: Eukaryota > Viridiplantae > Streptophyta > Pinopsida > Cupressales > Cupressaceae > Sequoiadendron > Sequoiadendron giganteum. Next base: position 527,702,004 of record CM021102.1, read on the forward strand.
TCTCATTCTTTTTCCATTTGTTCCAAGGCTTGCCTCAATTCTATTATCTCTTGTTCAATATTAATTTGTTTTACCTTCTCATTCTTCTCCTTCATCTCACTTTTATCTTTTCTTTTTTCTTGTTTCTTGCTTGGTACCTCCTGACTCTACAAGTCTCCATAGAAAAATCTTGTCAAAATTTCCATTCTCCTTTTGTGAGAAAGTCTCTTTCACCTTGCTTCTTCTTGTCTTCATGATACCTAGGTTTCCTCCTTTCTTCACTACCTAGTCTTTTGGCATCCAGGTTCTTGCTTCAACCTGCAAAACGACAACACACAAACTCCAAAAATTTATCTTGCCTAGATCTTCGAGCTTTGATACCAATTTGATAATGTTTTGAATAGTTTATTCAAATTTGGAGGGAAAGTGAGTTAATTAAATTATTGTAATTTTAATAATTCAATCGACTTAGGGGAATAAAGTGAATTAGCGACGTAATTAAATAATTGGTGTTATTTAACTAATCAAGACGAAATAAAATGAGATTAGGACTTTATTAACTAAATGTAATTTATTTAATTGGTCCAAAAATGATAAAACATGAATTAATTAAATAATGTCATATTATTCAATTAATAGCAAAAATAGGGTTTTAGGACTTTATTAAATAAATGGAATTTATTTAATTAATCAAAAATGGTGAAAAAGTCAGTTAATTAAATAATTTCGTATTATTCAATTAATAGGGAAATTAGGTTTTTTGATGCTTTTGATGTGAAATGCAGTGATATTCGATGATAATGATGTCAATGATGCGAAAATGCCATTTTAGGTGTGTGATAGGTGTTGTATGTGTGAGTGAAAATACGTGTAAATGAGTAATAAAACAACACACAATCAATGAAACGTATTATATTAGAGAATTCTAAAGACAAATCTAACTGAATTGAAACAAAGAAAATTCCCTAAAATCATTCAATTGTTTCCTATCTTCAGGGATTCATTAAATCATGTTGGCTCGCAAATTTGTGTATGCACTATGATTGTTAGAATGGAAACCTGAAGAATGGAATGCTAAAAGATGCAATAAATCTATCCCTACATGATGATAAACTATGTGATATGTTGTAAATGATAATGGTGATATGATAATGAATGTGATGCTAAAGACTATGATGCAAATGTTGTATAAAACTACTATGATAATGGAAATGTGGCTAATAAACTAGGCCATGATTCTAAATTAATATGCTTCTACTATGCTAAATGCTCTAAATGCTCTAAATGCTCTAATGCTCAAAGATAATATCTATAGAGTAAGTTTGCTCAAATATGGGATGTGAAACGTTGGAGAATGAGGCTGTATTTATAGATTTTCCAAGGCATATTGTGATTTGACAACAACCAACAGTCTCGATTCGATCTGGATAGATGAAGGGTGGAAGATGAAGAGTGTTCCCTTGCATGGAAACAATCTACCAAATGTAGAAGGGAAGAAATGAAATAGAAGAGCCAAGTGTCTCAAGTTTGTTTCAAAATTGGTTGAGGATAATTCCAATTTAAATATTAGGCATATTTAAATTCATGAGACACTTGATGAGGTGGAAGGGGAAAGTGTTGTAGACATGTGACTAGAATTAAATTTAGGATTTAATTTTAGTGAGAAGAAAGATAATTAAATAAAACAAACTATTCAAAGTTGTTTATTTAATTAAAATTAGAGGAATGTGATTAGAATATGAACTATATAAATAAATTTAGAATTTATTTATAAGTAGATGAAAAGGGGTTATTAATTAAATAAATTGTATTTAATTGATTAGATTAGAAGAATTTAGAAAATATGAACTATATAAATAAATTTAGAGTTTATTTATAAGTAGAGGAATTAGAAGATTTATTAATTAAATAACTTGTATTTAATTAATTAGATTATCCAGACCGATTTTAGGTGTATACAGGTGTTAGGTCAAGTTTACATGTCTACATTTTGTCCCTCTTTGATACAAAGTACAGGTTGCTTTGTTTCAAAGATTCGATGTTAAGATCAAGATTTTGAAAAAATAATTACGCCCCACTATGCCCTGGCAATTAGTGGAATGATGGTAAGAATTTGTGCTACCCCCTTGACAGGTTGGTCGAAAATTTCAATTTTGAGGTCAAGCTCATGACACTGTTGTATTTTAATTCATATGTGTTTAGGACAAAAAATTAAGTCTATAGGTCTTTCGTTCTGGTTCAAATGTTCTCAGGAACTCTTAATTTGAATGTAGGAAGGTTCCCTAAGTAAAAATTAGGGTTTTGGAGGATTAAAATAGGTAAGTAGGTTTTTTGATTACCTCATTTTCATTTTGAGCCTATAGAGAATTCTTGTCTCTGGATTTCTTGTTTTGTCAATTGTCAAGGAGATATGGTGTTGATTCGGGGAGCCCCACATCACACATACATGGTTCGAGAGTATGAATGACTCGCAAGCATAAGTGACCTGGTATGTACCCTCTCGATTCTCATTTTTGTATTTTCATGTTCTTGTAATTAATGCTTAAATCCAACAAGTCAAAAGCATAGGATTTAGGGTTTTAGAACTTTTGAAATGGTTTCAACAGTTTTTCCATTTTGAAAAGCTCACTTTTGATATTATTTTGTGCACTTGACTTTGTTTTGCGCCTTTGACCTAATTTTTTGCTTTTGTAATTAGCTTTTGCTATAAATTTGTGCTTTTATTTGGTCTTCCTCATTTTTTGTGCTTTTGTGATAAATTTGCGACCTTGCAAAATTTTTGCGCTTTTGACTTTTGTGCTCTTGATATTCCTCATCGCTTTTGCATAAATTTCCTTACATTTTCCTGTTTTCTTCGCTTTTGTCAAAACTTCATTTCTTTTGCTACACATTATTTTCTTTTAACTTTTTGGAACCCTAGGTTAGTTTATTCATCATTTTTCGTTTTGTTTTGCATTTTTAGAGTGAACCCTAACATTGTGTGTTGAATGATTGTAGGTGGTCCTTAAACCACTGCAATCAAGGGAGCAATGACCTTGAGATCTATTCGATTGTATTGTTGGTTTCGACATGTTGGAGCGAGATTTTCTAGATGTGGTCAGGTTATGACACATTTATTGCATGCCCACGATTCTATGTCACACTGCGATGATGATTGCGCTTGTGGAGCGATGAAATTTAGAGACTTCTTCATTCCATTTACCTACCATAAAGGCCACCATCATGCTTGAGGATGTGTGGAGGATGCTCTCCATACCCACCATGGAGAGTTAGTTAGCTATCATGTTCGTCACGACACCCGTTTTATGCATCGTGTGCTTGGTGTGAGACATTTGGAGGTTCGTCAGTCCAAGATAGATTTATCTAAGTTTGTTGGTAGTGTCGATCATGTTTCCCTTGTTCTTTGAAGTTTGGTTTTAGGGATGGTTGTTCTTGATAGGAGGGGTCATTAGTTCCTTGTGGGATGGGGTATATGTATTGAGGAGATGTTTGAGCATGTCACTAGATATGCATGGGGCCCATGTCTCCTTTCCCACCTATACAAAGATATGCATGAGGTTGCATATCGAGGTGGGAAATCTATTTTTGTCAATGTTTCTCTTTTGCATGTATGGGCCTAGGAGCACATTGCAGTTGCTCGGCCTGATGGTATACAGGATCATACTGCTAGTGATCCATACTCTTATTGTTATGGAGATTTTCTACATTATACCTTTCATGGGGAGCTTTCGTACTGGCATCGTGTATCTGATGATATGCCAATTTTTATATGGAGACCATATATGGATTGTGAGGCCTGACTTGAGGATCAAGAGCAGCTAGTATATTTCCAATAGACTAGATGGTTGATCGGTCACACACACTCTTTTGGAAAGGTATCTTCTCGATAGGGTATGCAAATAGTTTGGAGAGAGATAGGGTCACTTTCTAGACACTTATGAGGCTTGGTTTGGTTGAACTACCAAAGAGGTTTGAGTATGGGGTCTACAGGCTAATCAAAATGTTGCTATTGCTACATTCAATTCTCTTTCCCTAGTTGGATGGGGTTGGCTAGTAGGTTTAGCGGATCTAGGTACAACTCTCAATTTTGATCAGTGGTGGGAACGATGTGTTCCTATGAGATTTACATATCTTGGTAGTGCTCTTGCAATGGGAAGATCAAGTATCACAAGTTGACGAGGAGAGAGATAGTGTCTTGAGATTTTAGCAGAGTAGCTTGGTAGGGCCTGACAGGATGGTGCCTAGGGTGATCAAATGTAGGGTCAGAGATAGGTTCCAAGTCCTGATCCACCACTTGGGGATGGAGGTGCTTAGCTCGTTGTAGATATAGGGTGGAAAAAGGCCTCAAAGGCATGGATTTTTATTCTCACTACAGAGTACTGAGATGTTTCAGAGCATATCAAGATACAAAGATCAGGGGTTGTCTCATTGTTGAGACACAATTGTAGGTCATTACCACAGAGAGGGATAGTCTGAGGATAGATTGTGATAGTCTTCATGATGAGCGAGATGAGTTATTATAGAGGGCTATAGATTACCAGACTTTGTATGATGCTTTTGTTCCTCGAGCACAATGTCGATCAAGATTTAGAGAGCCTAGTGTTGTGGGTGGTGGTGCTGAGTTAGGTGGGCACTTTGTTAGACAACCAGATCCAAATGGTGGTCCGTAACCTGGTCTATAGAGTCCTCCTCTTCTTGTCGGGGAGTGTTATATCTGTACTTGATCTTTGTGATGTTTTTATTCATAGATTTTGTAGACATGATTTTGTATATATTCATCAACCCAGTCGAGGCCTCGTATATATGTATTATTTTGTATTATCCTACCACACATGTTTCCAAGATGATGATGTACTATTACATTCTCCTCTTTTGATGATAATATATATGAGATATACCTTCTTTGATTCAACTTTATTTTATGTTTATACATGTTTTTGTACTTTTCTGATGGATGCATATATGGTCTGGATGAATGAATCATACATTGTTTCATATGATGTTTTATTATGTATATGATGGATGTATGTCAATTATACATGATATGTGATGTTTTCATTGCTTTATTATCATCATGATATGTATTAACAATATTGTGGATGCAAGATGGATATGGTACTAATAATATTGTGATGCAGGATGAATGTTAGTTAGAAGAAATATTTAATGATGGATAGAAATTTGATGTTGTTAGTACTGATGAGTTGTTTTCGCTTTGCTTGGAGGTTTCACATTTTGACAATCCTATTTGATGTAGCAAAAAAATACAATGCACCGGGGTATTAATGACCAAGGTGACTTTGTATCCATTGTGTGGACTTTGACTCGACATACAAAGAATATTCTTGCTCATACCAGACATACGAAAATTTTGTTTAAAATATATGGTTGGGTTGTGTTAATTTTTTTAACTAGTTACATAGAGAGGTATGAAATACCTAACATGCAATTGCTACATGAATTGTCTTAAAACAAATTTCATACACTCAATTGTATAGGAGAGAATTTGCTTCCCTTATGCAAGTTCCCCTTTTACACTCCATCACCTTAGAAAACCAAATCCGAAGGAAAAATTCCACATCAACAAGTTGCATTCGTTCCACTTGGCATTCGTCTTTTGTGTCGGTAGAAGAATAACTATTGGGGATGCCCATGCATCGCGCAGATGTTCGCATGACGCACATATGTCTGTGCAGTGCACAAATGTCCATGCGACGTGCTTACATCCTTGATGGATTCCCACATCTGAACTTGGCAAAGGCGTTACACTTCCTATTGGGAATGAATTGTAATGTCCCTCTTCAACCAGCCGACCAAAAAATTGCTCTTTCCTTCCTATTTTGGCCTTGAAATGCCTATCTTGCTCATTCAATCTATCCTCTTAGCAATTTCATCTCCACACAAGATCTTCTTAGCAGTTCTTGAGTTTTTGGGCAATTCTCAAGCATTTTCCAGCATTCTCTTCACTCTCAAGTAGCACTTTGATGCTCCATCACAGCAACAACACTCCATCAATTATGTAGAGCAAGAGTAGAATAGGCCATTGCAGCAGAGGCTTGAATCCTCTTTTCTCCTCTATTAGCTAGTGAGCTCTTGGTGGAGGTGGTAAGAATTTTCACTCCTCCCCTCTATGATTTGGTTGAGTAGCACTCCACAGTTTTGTAGTGTTATATTTTTCTCTACTTTATTTACTTCTTTATCATACATTTCTCTATCGTTGCTATCTTGGCTTTCCGTGGAGGTGGAAACAATGAAATGGGGGTCTGACTGAGGCAGACCCCTATACAACCCCCAATAATTCCCTCTTTCTTGTGTGCAGGTGAGAGAACGCATGGAGCTAGCTGGTAAACAAACATCTTTGTGAGATTATCTTTGTCACCTTAGTTTTAGTCTATTTTCTTTATCATTTTAGTGTATACTTTGTGTATTTTCTTATTTTGTTTTTACCATCTAGTTTGAGATAGCTAGGCTGTTAGTAGGTCTTTTTGGTAGTTTTACTATGTCCACTATTGTTTGGTCGTACGAACGCCAACACACCTGAAAGACGTCAACACGCTGCGCTGACATCCCAGAACTGTGCTTCCGTCCTCAGATAGAGAGATGTCTGAGGAACATAACTGACTCCAAAAAGCCAGATTGCCTAGCCCAGATTATAGTTTGGGTTTGAAGAGTGGTTGCAGGAATTTATAGTCCTCATCATTCTCGTCCCTCATTCGAAACATCCCCTTAGGCTGAGGTAAGTTAGGGCAGCCTTTCGCTCTCTACCCTCCATGACCTGGGGCCTTGAACATGGTTGGTCCCCCTCTCTTACATCAATAAAGTAAGTATTTTCCATGGTAGTATCACAAAAACATCTTACAAATAGCAAACCGAAATGACGCTCAATTTCCCCCATTCCTTCTTCTCTAAATCCTTATGGACAGACATCCTTGAGAGATCCCGAGCATGAGTCAATAAAATAAATAAAAAAGATAAAAACAAAGATGCAGTATCACTTGCCATATCTGTTTGAGGTTTCAGGGCTATTATCCATTGTTGATCATGTCTATTGTAGGAATGGATTCATTAAGGCATATCTCAGGATGTTGTTGGTGAATTGTCAAAAGATAGGTAGCTAATACTTTGGCATTATTTTTGTCTGTTTACGATCAAATCTTTTTGATTGTTTAGCTTGAAAGTTCTAACTATTTATGTTTTCTTTGTTTGTTTGTTTGTTTGTTTGTTTTGTCAAAAGAGTGGGTGCGACAATTTATTTATTATGGGTGAAATTTTTTATTGCAAATTGTGATGATGGAGATTGGACTTTTTTATTTTCAGAGTTTTATGATGTCATTTTTGATGTTTTCAGGGGACTAACCTAGGGCCTCGATGTCTCATCAAAGATAAGCCTTTCCTACATTGTATACGCAGAGATCATGTAGTTTGATTGGTGTTGACTCAAAGCATAAACTTGTTTTTGGATTTTAAACAATATTGATAACTTGGATTGATATTCCACTTCCATTTCTAGAGGATATGTTGTGGGAAATATACTTGAACTAGATGTGAGGTTCAAGAAAATTTTCATATCTTAGAATATTTGAGTGAAGGATAATCCAACGATGTTTTTTTTATGTTTTCAAATGTTTTTTTATTTTTGTTGTTTTTCAGATTTTTATTTATTTTAGTTGTTTTTTAGATGTTTTTAATTTTTGTTGTTTTTGACCATGATAGGATGCTCAAATATATAATCCATGACCAACTTTGGTAATTTTCCCCTAGTTGGAGACAAGACTACTTTTCTCAATCAATAACAAGCCATGGTTGGACACATGCTTTATTATGGAATGGATGGGTGAATTTTGTGGATAGTATCGATAGGTAATGATGTGAGTCTTATTCAAACATAGCGCCTATTTGCCAGGTTTTCACTATGGTACTTGTTCTAGGAGCACCACAAAGTGGTTTTCACTCAAGGAACATTTTATTTCTCTTTGTTGTTTTTCTTCGCTTTTTGATTTTTTTCTATTTTTTATCTTTTCCATTTTTTTGGATTTTTACCCTTTTGCTTAGGGTATTATGATGTACTTCATGTGTAGAAATTCTTGAGGTGGTTGTTGTTCAGTGGTTCAACTAAGGGTTATCCTTCAGGAGTAGCCAACTGATAAGCCCCAGAACCATAGCTTGTTGTGATGATAAATGGGCCTAACCAGTTGGATTCAAATTTTCCTTTGCCATCTTGATTCAGTTGTACCTTTTGATTCTCCTTGAGGACCAAGTCAGCAACCCGAAAGATTTTGTCTTTGATTTTATTATCATAGCTTCATTTGAGCTGATTTTGATAAACCTGAAGATGGTTTAATGCAATCAAATGCCTTTTATCTAAGAGCTCCAATTCATTTAACTTGGATACCCAATATTCTTCACTATTGACCATGCCTTTTAATGAGATTCACAATGAGGGGATTCTGACCTTGACAGGTAAGAAAACCTTTGATCCATAGAACAAGGAAAATGGTGTGGCACCTATAGGTGTTCGGATGCTAATTCGATAAGCCCATAGGGTCGGGTTTAGCTACAAATTCCAATCATGATCGACTTCATTAACAGTCTTTTTTAGTATTTTCAAGATGGTTTTATTAGATGCTTTGGCCTGACTATTTCCTTGAGGATAGTAGGGCATGGAGAATCTATGTTGGATAGAGAATTTGGAATAGAGTTCTTGGACATCTTGATTCTTGAATGGGGTTTCATTGTCTGTTATTATCATTTGGGGAATTCCATACCTACAATCTAGATAATTCAAAATGTACTTTGTTATTTGTTTTCCAATGATGTAGGTTAATATAATTGCCTCTATCCATTTAGTGAAATAATCTATTGACGTGATAATGAACTTGTGCCTGTTAGATGAAGCAAGCAAAATATTACCTACCAGGTCTAATCCCCATTGCGAGAAAGGCCATGGTGTTGTGATGGGTCTCAACTCCTATTTTGGTGCATGAATAAGGTCACTATGTTGCTGGCATTGACAACACTTTCTATAATACTAAATGCACTCATGTTCCATGGAGGGCCAATAATACCCCGTTCTAAGCAATTTTTGGACTAGGTTAGGTCCATTAGAGTGGGACCCGCAAGCACCTTTGTGTATCTCTTGTAAGGTTGTTTGTGCTTTTGTGTTAAGACACTGAAGTAACATACCATCTAAACTATGATGATATAGGGCATCTCCTAGGATTGTAAATCAAGAAGTCCTACGGGTGAAGGTTTTCTTTTGAGTGGTTGTTAGGTCAAGTGGTAGGATACCATGCTAGATGTAGTCAAATGCATCTTGGTACCATGGGGAGTTAGGACCAACAACAATACATACCAGTTCTGATCTAGGATGTCAAATGTAGGTACAAGCAGTTGTTCTACAAGGAACTCATACTTAGGAACATTTTTCAGAATATCAAGAAGTGAGCCTATTGTTTCCATTGTATTGGCATCTCTATTGTTGATTCGAGGATTTTTTTCAAAGGTTATTGTGACAAAATATTCCTTGAAGCTATCCACTATCCTTTCATACGCCATCATCTTGTCACCTTTTTTTTGGTACTCATTGTCCACCTATTTGATCAGTAGCTAATAATCTTTGAAGACCTGTAGCTTTGTCATTCTCCATTCAATAGCCATTTTGAGCCCTATGATTAAAGCTTCATACTCTAAGATATTGTTCATGCATGTGAAAGCGATCCTGTATGCCTTGGGTATACTATCTCCCTATGGTGGGAGAAATAGAATACCTGCTCTAAAGCCATGTTGAGTGTGGGAGTTGTCAAAGTAAAGAATCCAATGGCATGTTTGTTTTCCCATCAAGATACTATCATCTAGAAATTCCACTGTGAGAGGCTTGTGATCATCTATGGGTGCTTTGGCCAGCTAGTCTGCTATGATTTGTCCCTTCATGGCTCTTCTATCCACATACTCTATATCAAACTCACTCAGAATCATCACCCATTTGGCAATTCGTCCTGTTAGGGTTGCTTTTGCTAGTAGGTACTTTAGTGGGTCTACTTTTGAAATCAACTTTACCTTTATGTTTAAGATGTAGTGTCCCAACTTTTGTGTCACAAATATGACTAAGAGACACACTCTTTCTATGTGTGAGTAGTTCAACATGTATCCCACCAGTGTTCGATTGATGTAGTAGACCACTCTTTCTTTGTTATCATCATCATCTAGTTGGGCTAGGAGAGCTCCCAACACTGCTTGTGTGGTAGACACATAGAGTACCATTTCCTTGTCTAAAATAGGTGGCATGATTACAAGAGGAGTAAGTAGGCACTCCTTGACATGTTGGAATGATTGGTCACATCTCACATCCCACTTGAAGGTGATGTCCTTGTGTAGGAGATGAGTGAAAGGGTGAAATTTGTATGCTAGTTGTGTGATAAATCACCTGATGGATTGCAGCTTCCCTTGTAGACTCCTCAGTTGTTTTAATGTCTTTGGTCGAGGCATATCTAGTATAGCTTTTACTTTTGTAGGATCCACTTCAATCCCCCTTCTCGACACTATGTACCTTAACAACTTTCTGGATTTTACTCCGAACACACACTTCTTAGGGTTGAGTCTCAGATTATATTGTTTAAGTCGATCAAACACCTTTACAAGATTGGTCAAGTGATCTTCCCTTTTGACGAACTTTGCTAGAATTTCATCCACATAGTCTTTCGTGATTGTATGTAGCATATCATGGAAGATGGTCATCAATTCTCTTAGATATATTTGTCCTATGTTCTTTAGACCAAATGGCATTACATTCTAGCAAAAGGTCACCCTATAACAAGTAAATTTTGTTTTGTGTTGATTATCTGGAGAGATTTTTATCTAATTATATGAGGAGAAACCATCCATTAAGGATAGCATTTCATGCCCTACTGTTAGATCCAAGATCATGTCAATACTTGGGAGGGGGAAGTCATCCTTTGGACATGATTTTTTCAAGTCTCTGAAGTTTGTGTATTCCCCCAGTAGGCTTTGACACCAGTACTATCCATTTTGGATAATCGATGGGTCTAATAAAACCCACATCTACTAAATTATTTAGTTCTACCTTTACCAATAATTCTATTTGAGGATGCATTTTTCTAAGTTTTTGCTTGATAGGCTTTGCTCCAGGGGAGACAACCAAATGTTGTACCACTAGTGCTAGGTCTAGTGCTAGGCATATTTTCATAGGTCCATGCAAAATTTACCTTCCTATCATTGATGAATGTTGTGAAGTTTTCTTTGTCTTCAGGATCAAGCGACATCGCATGGTATGTTATCTTTGGGTCCTTGTTGACCCCTTTGACATTGGATGAGTTTGGAATTAATTTCTATGAACTTTCACTTTGATGCATATTTGAAAGGCATAAGGTATTATGATGTTGGTTGATATTTGGTGATATTTGGTTATCATTGTCATTTTACTAACGCAAGAATAATCATCAAAGTCATAGACTTCCCACTAGCACACGATGCCTTAGTATTATAGGTCAACACAAGAATTATAATTATGTTTTGTTGCACATGCAAAATAAAAAACACATGATGACAAATGTCGATACAATGATATTTTTGTTTTTGATATGAAAAGTGATAAAAGACATAATAAATTGTCTCGACATCATTTCCACCCTTAAAGTTAAATCATTATCAAAACTTGAAGGCAGTTGTGCGAGGGCTTGGAAGATTGATGGTTTTGCGGCTAGAAGTGAAGAGAAATGGTTTCCAAGTAGCTTGTTTTCAGCTTCAACAAGGTGTTATCAATCTTCATTTGTTAGTTTGAAATGCATTCAAAGTGGTAACTCTTTTATGTTTAAACCCTAGTTTAGTCTTTGCATAAGTTTACATAATCTGAAAATGGTTTTTGATTCAAGGTTAAAGGTTAAGGTCGTGCTATATTTACAAGTTTTTTTGGGTGTATAAAGTTACCAAATTTGGTTGTGTTCAAGTTTTTTGATCCTTCATGATCTTGGTCGAATTATAGTTCCGAAAGTTTTTTATGGTGTCTAAATGTCTATGGTTGTTGGGTTTGTTTCAATGTTTATTCATTTTGTTTCAACCTTGTTCTTCATACACACAATGTATCGACAAGGGTTTTTTTAGTTGAGTGAATATGTGGGTTTATTGTATAGTATACCCTATTGCTAGGGCACAACATTACCATAATGCATTGTTGTTGTTGAGGCATTAAGTTTTTTTAGAGGGTTTTTACTTGAGACATGTGTTTATAGATTGGATACCCTATTTTTCAACATGTTGACTTTCAATGTGTATTTCATTGTGCTTAATGCATTGAATATTAAAAGGGAATTATTGCATATTAATTCTATGCCAAGCAATCGGTTGAAAACAATAGAAGAACTATTCCACGTGTTGTTTGGCATTTATGAAGTTGTGTACAAGTAGTTTGGAAAATGCAGTTACATACACAAATTTTTCATGAAAAGAATGTGTTATTTTGTTGCATACAAAAGAGTGACACTATGATGGGTTTGATGCATATGTGAGATTGATACTTTGTTAAGAGTTACTATTACTTTTATACTGAAAGCATTGATGAGAAATTTGTTTTGAAAGTTGTAAATACACTTTAAGTTCAGGTTGTATTCACAGACATATAGATTATTGAAGTCTCCAATGTAAATGAGACAAACAAGAAATGTTTTATAGAGAAAAAAATATTATACTCTATCTTGTTATTTACATAATCATTGTGATGAGAAATTTTATTGTGTGAGTGAGGTAGTTGTACTTGTAACCAGTGAGGTTCCTTTGCCAGTGAGGCACAATAAAAAGCTAGTGAGGTTGTTAATCAAGCTAGTGAGGCTCTGTAATCAGTGAGATTTTATTAAGCCAGTGAGACAATATTTTCGAGTGGTTTTTATCCATGTGAGGGTTTTCCACTCATAAATCTTTGTGTTATGGTTTCTCATTATTTGTGGTTTACTTGGACTTCATATTCAAACATTCAGTCTTGTGTATCTTTCAACATTTGAGTTTATATGGTATCTTCAGATTTTATGATCTACTTATGTTCTTTATGATCAATCAAGCTTGATAGCTATACATGCATGATGCTACACATGATAGTTGAACTGTTCTAAAACTTTCATTTTATATATTCAAAGTTGTGAAATATTAATTCAAGGTCATTTCAATTGGTATACCACTAATTCACCCCCCTCTTAGTGGTATTATACTCCAACACGTGGTATCTGAGCCATACCCTTGCATAAATTTTAACCAACTTAGGGGATCCTGGTAGTGGAGTACTCATTATGACAAAAAGTAAAAGAATCGGAGAAAAAAGAAATACCCAATAGAATGTTGAACAACAAACACCACTTAAACCTAGTACAAAAGATGATTTTGTAGTGAAGAGTGTAGAAAAAGGAGATCACTTAGTGAGTGATTTTGAACAAGAGTTCAATGAAAATGAATATGAGGTTGATATGGAAGGAAAACTCATCTATGCTCTTGATGAGATTAAGAAACATAGAATGGAGAACCAAAGGTTAAAATTGTAGCTACAAGAGGAAAAAGGATCTAAGACCAAAAATATTTCAGCCCTTCAAAATGTAAAAAAATAAATAATAGATATGAAGGTTCAAGTTGCTGAAGTTAAGAAAATAGAGTAAGAAGTCAATAAGTAGCTAAAGGCCAACGAAGTTGATTGTGAAAAGTATGAATCTGAGATAGTATCTTTGAGAGATGAATTAGGAAAAGCTTCTTCGAAGTTACACAAGACACTCCAATTTGAAAAGAGTACTAAGTGTTTATATGATATGTTGAGCAAGAAAAAACATCACAAGGATGTTACTGATTAGGCTTTGTTGAAGGACAAAGTTCTGGAGTCAGAAAAACACCAAGAAAGAAGATAGATCTAAGCTATCATGTTGTAGCCCCTAAGAATGAAGAAAAGAAGAATTCAAAAGTTAAGACTGCTAATAGTAGATAGTTCAAGGACATCAATAGAGGAAGAAGTAGAGCCAACATGTCCATAGGATCTCCACCTACTTGGCAAGATGAATTAGTGAGGTACATTTATTCATTTCCTGGTTATTGTTATTCATGTAATGGTTTGGGCATAAAGAAAGTTATTATAGAATGTCTAAAAGGAGTCAATATGCATTCTCTATGAATATGAATGTAATATGTTATAAATTTCATAACCATGGTCATGTTGCAAAGTACTGCAAAACTAGGTTTATGAAACAAGAGAGAAGAAATGATTTCTTACATAAGAAAAATAGAAAGTCACAAGCATCTGGTGACAAGAAGAAACTAGAGAAGAAGGTTTGGAGAAGGAAACAAAAGAAAGAGGTAAAAGAATTTGAGCCTATGCATGTTGTACAAGAAACATTAGTGCATGCATAAAAAGTAGCATGTGGTTAGGGGGAGATGTTCAATGTTATATCTTTTATCCCTAGGTGAAAATAATGAAGGTTTGGTTTGTAAGACAAGTTCTTTAAATCTTCACTTGTTTGGTCTATTGCAGTGCACATGTATGATTCAAAGTTGACTGAGATAGTGCTTTTACACTTGAGGCTATAGCTTTGTTTGTCTAACAATCATGCTCTCAACTGCTAGTAGTTATTAGTCCCATAGTACCTTGTTAGTGATAGGTTATTGAAATACACCACTGGTCTATTGTGATCTCTTTCTTTTCTTCAAATCTGGATAGGTTGGAGTATGCCCATAGAAATTTGAATCAATTTTGAACTAATAGTAGTTTTTCATTGTTTGGAAAGTTGACAATAAACATTGCACATGTGAAGAACATCTTGCTTTGTACTTTGGATAAAGAACAGGTTGAAGCACAAAATATTTTGGTTGTGTTGACAATATAGTATGGATCTTTGATGGTCAGTGTGGTGTTACTAATGTTACTTGACCATGTGTCTGAAACATGAGTGGTTTGATCAATGACAGTGATCTTGTACTTTGATCTCATTTGTTTTAAATTGAGTGCCTTGAAATTGTCAGAGAGTGAAGTATCTTATTGTTTATGCAGAATGGAGTATAACAATCCCTTGTTAGTAGATTGAAAGTTTTTTGATCTTGTTGAGCAAAGGTCTATATTTTTTTTGATGGGGCAGTCATTTTAAAAAGGTCAATTTTATAAAAAAATATGCAAAGGAGAGTTCATATATATGTCTCTTCATGAAGGGCACAAAATACTTGTGACACTACAGTCAAAGGGAGATGTAGATATGGTCTAGTTCAAAGGACACTACCCATGATAGTGCTTTTTCTCTTGTTTGGAGCTAGTGAAGGAATTTATTGATTGTGATATTGTCACAGGAATGTAGTGACATTGACATATCTTTTGATTATGGTAGATGTAAAAATTATTATTGCTCTCAATGGTGTTTCTTTCATAGCGGTATTGTTGTGCAATTGTATTTCAGTGCTCTTATTAGTTTGCAAATAATCTGCCAAAACTTTAAGGAGTAATTGAACAGATTATTGAGTCTTATTACACAATCTCTTCTTGCATATATACAATGTAGTAGAGAGTGGAGCATCATTTTACATATGCCTAATAGTGTGGTGATGTATAATAACAAGATGCACATTGGTTACTTTTTGTCTTGACTGTTTCTTCTTGCAAATGCATAGTGTCGTGTTCTTATGTTGAAGGAATGATAGGGTGATTGGTGTTTTGGTTTACTCTTTGATAGTGATAGTGATATAGTGAGTTTACACAATCATGTCATGCAGTGGGTTTGACACTAACAATGTTTTGATAGTGAATTTATCACTTTTACATATCTTGACAATGCAATTTGACAGTATCTATTGTATGATTTTTGGTCCTTTTTGCACTAACCTCTTTGCATAACAGTGACTGAATGTTTGTCTAATGATCCTCCACATAATGGTTGTGTAGTGAGTAAGAATTTTTCACAACTTAGGTGTTATTTACTGGTCTTCAAGCATATAGACAGTGATATTTGAATCCATCAATCAATCAGTATTGGTCTGGTAGTGATTGATGCGGTGCAAAGGTAAGGTTGGTGAAAGGTTTACTTTCTCAGTCAAGGTACATGATAACACTGGCTTTCATCTTGACTATGTTACCAAGTGTTGTGCATGATAGTGATATGTATGTATTGTCTTTGTTACTAATTTGCATATATTCTTCAATGCTTAAAATGGTGTTTGAACCATTGAAAACATTGTTGTGTAATTAGAATGAATGATGGTACCAATGACAGTGAATGAAAAAGACAAGGTGATGGATAGTGGGTTGCAACTTTGATAGTAACATTTGATAGTTTCCTTACTTGTATAGTATTAATAAAAAAACCATTGAATGTTTCTTTGTGGACAGGAGACAAATCATAGTTTTTGATCAAATTATGGGTATAGCGACAGTCTTGGTTCTTCATACTTTAACTCTTGTATGTTGAAATTTCCTAGCTTTCTTTGAAACTCATTTACAGGTTCACAATATTTGACAATTCATGTGTGGAAGTGCATGTTAGTCTTGACAATGATGAACATTTTCTTCATGATAGAGTATTAGTATCAAACATCCTTCTTTTTGGTACAGTGGTTATGCATCTTATATGGTATGGTAATCTTGAGTATTGAGACTTGTCTTAGTGTCTTCATATGTGTGACTCAAGATGTGCAATGCTATAACCCACGTTACTTGTAATAGTCCTTAATCATAACATCTTTTTGTGTTAGTGGGTCTTGAAGGTCTTCTTGACAGGGGAGAAGAGCAATCACATACAAGGTGCTTATCTTAAAGGGGAGCACTCACAATGATTCTTAGCCAAATACGCTAGTATTTTTAAGGTGTTTGTGACATTGGTTTCTTTTCTTGCAACTTGAAACATATCTTGGATATTTATGAACATTGGTTGCTTGTCTAGTAACAATGCTTGCTATGTCTGCTAAGTGGCAGTTCTTAGAACAATGGTATACATTGGCAGTGCTAAATAGATCAGGACAATCATTTTTAACTTACACTTATCCTGGTTCACTTGGATTTTGAATTATTAATCTATCTTGGTTGAACAATATGCATGGTTGCCATATTTCATTCTTGGTGGCATGTGTGCTTTGATAGTTTTTTGCACTTTGGCAATCATTATGGCAGTGATTTGATTATGGCTTATATATTCTGGTCTAACAGTGCTTTGTTGTTAACTATGATAGCAGTTCATGAGGATTATTCATTGGTGTTTTGGTTCATAGCTCCTTTCCACAAGTTATCCAACATGTGTTTGTTGTGACTAGTAACACATTATTTTCACAGATCCTTTATCTTCTGAGTTTGCTATTCATTGTTATTCAGTTACTTCAGATTGTGCCCCTTATTTTCCTTTAGCATTGTTGTCAAAATGGGGAGATAATTCATGGTACTTCACACACATTTCAATTCCTTTGGTTACTTTAGTGCATGGAGTGCATGGTCACTTCATTACTTTAGTTTGGTTTTGGTCACTTGGTTATGCATTGTTGGTATTTTTAGTTTGATGCTAATACCTTGATATATGCTGGACAAATCATATAATGATATATTATTCATTTGACGCTAATCACATTTTCAGGATTGTGATATATGCTAGACAATTCATACAGTGACAGTCAATGTGGACAATCATTTTTTGGTTACTTGTTTCAATAGCTAATTGGTTACTTGGCTATGCATAGTTTGATAGTAATATACTTTATATTCTTGAAAGTGATACTCTTGATAGTGAGGTGATGTTGATGATCTTTCTAATTCATTTCTCATGATGATTTCAATCAGGCATTTGATAGTCTTGATGTTTATACATGATAATATTTTGATGGCAGTGACAGGGTGTTTGACATCAATACCAAAGGGGGAGTTTGTTGACCCCTTTGACATTAGATGAGTTTGGCATTGATTTTGATATGGACTTTCACTTTGATGCATATTTGAAAGGCATAAGGTATTATGATGTTGGTTGATATTTGGTTATCATTGTCATTCTACTAAGGCAACAATAATCATCAAAGTCATAGACTTCCCACTAGCACATGGTGCCTTGGTATTATAGGTCAACACAAGCATTATAATGTTTTGTTGCACATGCAAAATAAACAACACATGATGACAAAGGCCGACACAATGATATTTGTGTTTTTGATATGCAAAGTGATAAAAGACATAATGAATTATCTCAACATCATTTCTACCCTAAAAGTTATCATTATCAAAACTTGAAGGCAGTTGTGCTAGGGCTTGGAAGATTGATGGTTTGGCAGTTGGAAGTGAAGAGAAATGGTTTCCAGGTAGTTTGTTTTCAGCTTCAACAAGGTGTTATCAATCTTCATTCGTTGGTTTCAAATGCATTCAAAGTGGTAACTCTTTTTTGTTTAAACCCTAGTTTGGTCTTTGCATAATTTTGCATAATTTGAAAATGGTTTTTTGATTCAAGGTCAAAGGTTAAGGTCGTACTATATTTACAAGTGTTTTTGGGTGTATAAAGTTACTGAATTTGGTTGTGTTCAGGTTTTTTGATCCTTCGTGATCTTGGTCGACTTATAGTTCTCAAAGGATTTTTGTGATGTCTAAATGTCTATGGCTGTCGAGTTTGTTTCAATGTGTATTCATTATGTTTTGACCTTGTTCTTCATACACACAATGTGTCAACGATGGTGTTTTTAGTTGAGTGCATATGTGGGTTTATTGTATACTCTACCCTATTCTTAGGGTACGAAAATACCATAATACATTATTGTTGTTGAGGCATTAAGTTTGTTTAGAGGGTTTTTACTTGAGACATGTGTTTGTAGATTGGATACCCTATTTTTTCAGCATGTCGAATTTCAATATGTATTTCATTGTGCTTAATGCATTGAAGATTAAAAGGGAATTATTGCATATTAATTCTATGTCAAGCAGTCGGTTGAAAAAAATAGAAGAACTATTCCACGTGCTATTTGGCAATTATGAAGTTGTGTACAAGTAGTTTGGAAAATGCAGTTACATACACAATTTTTTCATAAAAATAATATGATATTTTATTGCATAAAAGTGAAATGGTCACTATGTTGGGTTCGATGCATATATGAGATTGATATTGATACTCTGTTAAGAGTTACTATTAATTTTATACTGAAAGCATTGATGAGAAATTCGTTTTGAAAGTTGTAAATGCACTTTAAGTGCAAGTTGTATTCATAGACATATAGATTCTTGAAGTCTCCAATGTAAATGAGACAAACATGAAATGTTTTATAGAGAAAAAAAGATTATACTCTGTCTTGTTAGTTACATAATCATTGTGATGAGAACATTTATTTTACGAGTGGGGAAGTTGTACTTGTAACCAGTGAGGTTCCTTTGACAGTGAGGCACAATGAAAATCCAGTGAGGCAATATTTTTGAGTGGTTTTTTATCCCTATGAGGGTTTTCCACTCATAAATCATTGTGTTATGGTTTCTAATTATTTGTGGTTTACTTGGTCTTCATGTTCAAACATTCAATTTTGTGTATCTTTCAACATTTGATTTTCTATGGTGTCTTTATCTTTTATGATCTACTTATGTTATTTATGTTCAATCAAGCTTGATAGCTATACATGCATGATGCTACACATGATAGTTGACTTGTTCTGAAACCTGCATTTTATATATTTAAGTTGTGAAAGATTAATTCAAGGTTATTTTAATTGATATACCACTTATTCACCCCCCCTCTCAGTGGTATTATACTCCAATAGTCCTCTATTTTATCATTATTTATAGACTCTGCTTCTTCTACTAGGAGTGTTGATTTTTCTTGATATTCTGATATGAGGAGATTGAACCCTCCATCCTTGGGTGCCTTGACGTTTTCACCTTCAGATGCATCCTTTATTTTTTTCTTTTCCAAATCCGATAGAGCCACATTGTGGTCTTCTCTAGGAGGTCACATTTTTATTTTTATGTTTTCTCTTTCATTTTTTCCACTAGAAGATTCAATCTCTCCACAAAAATATGCATCATGTTTGAGCTCCATGAAAAACCTTGCTTTGTGATCCCCCATTGGTATGTCTATTTTCAAAGTCCCGTGAACTCTACGATTGCCTCATTGTTTTGGAATTGATCCAAAATAGGTGTATGTTGTTGTTGGTCCCAATTTATCAATTATGGGTAGTAGAGTGGTAGGATATCATCATTATCCGTAAAGCTTATAGAGGTTGTTGAAATGGTTAGTATGGCTCTGGTATCTTTTTCCCATTGGGTGTCTAGGTCATCATTACTAGAAGTGGGGGAACCATATCCAGTTATAAAGGAAGGATAATCCCATTTGTATTCATTAGAGTCCAATCCAAAATAATAATAGATATTCAGAATGGTTTTGATCAACTGGAGAGGGAACCTATCAATGCTAAAGTTGTCAAATAAGTCTTCGACTGGTAAATTTTTGTCCATGATATGGTCGATATCCAATGCCTTAATGCTTGCAGAAGTTTCTTGTTTCTTAAAAGAGGTTCGTCCAGTTTTTGGAGTAACCACGTCTTTTGGCTCATAACCTATTCCCATATTTTTCTCTATATTCCACTATGATAGGCTCCCATCAACCTTGTTTGTGTAGTCCATGGACACCTATTCCCTGATATCCCATTTTTTTAGCTAATTGATAACCTCTACTGTTAGGATCAGTTAGAATGGGTTGTGGCTTTTCTAGTTCTTTTTGGCCCTCTTTATAAATCATGGATGAGAAGTCCTCTTTGAATATCTCTTCATCTTTCATGTCTCCTCACTTGGTGAAAATTATGGGTTTGGCAATCACTTGCACTGTCTACACATACTTGATATCTTCAAACCTCCATAGACTTTGGGTGTTGGAGGAAGCACGCAAATGCATAATGCTTGGTTGAAGTGGTAATTTCCATTACCCCTGTCTAGTACTTGAACCTTGGTTTCTGTTTTCGATTGCTCACTTGATGTGATGTTGGTTGAGGTTGATGGTAGGATGGAAGGGTCAACATATGAGAATGAGTGGAAGGATATGTCACTGCTAGGTATGCATTATATTTTATTATACTTATCCTCAAACTTTGCACAAAAATGGAAGGGCTCAGGATCAGTATATAATGTCACCTCTTTTCCTTCATGGGGAAATTTTAGGCATTGGTGAAAGGTCAATGGTACCACTTGTAATGTGTGGATCCGAGGGCATCCTAGGAGGAGGTTATGTGGAAACTCAAGGTCAAGTACTTGACATGTAGTTTTTGTGATGGCCAATTCAATTTGCACTAGTAGCTTGACTATTCCTTATAAATTCCTTTCAAGGTCATCATAAGCCCTTATAGTGATACTCTTTCCTTTCTCTACCACATTGTCAGAATACCCCAACTATTTGACGAATTTCAAGGTACAAATGTTTAGACTCACACCATTATCTATCAACACCCATTGGACCATGTTCTTGTGGACACCAACCTCTATGTAGAGAGCTTGGTTGTGGAATGTCCTTTGTGGAAGATCTTTCTCAAAAAATACTAAATGATTTTTGGCCATGATTTTTCCAACCATGGATTGGAATTGATTAGGATCGAGGTCGTTAGGGATCGATGCTTCCAATGCTTTTCCAATATCTCCCTATGTGCCGATGACATTTTTAGCAACTTTAGGATTGAGATTAAGGTAGGAGTCTTCTTCAACTATTCCACAATTCTATAGTCATTTGATGACTTAGTTGTGGGTTTGGGTGGGGCTCCTTGTATTGTAACTCTCCCTTGATGGGTAGTTAATGTGAGGATTTTAGAGAGGGATTAGAGAGTAGTAATCTCACTCTACATTAAAAAAATTGATTGATCCTCACACCTCTAACCAAATTTATCTTTTCTCAAGACTTCATTTACGGGCTTATTGTCATAGTTCTCCTTTATCAATCTTAGCAATAATAATTTTTTATCTATTAGGTCATATATCTTTGTACAAAGTTTTGAGATTTTTTGACTTTCAAAGAGAGAAATACATGATAAAATTTTCCAATTTAGATTTGACATTTCACTAAGGTTCTATGTGGAATAGATAAATTTTAACATGAATCTAATCTCCAAGGCCATCTATGTGATCCTTGCCACTATGGATCATCACGGTTGATAGGGAGAATGGAGGGATACTTGATGTAGGAGGTAAACCTTTCTATGAAATTGAAATGAAGAATTATGGTGAAGTAAGAGTAGAAAATAGCTATGTTGTAATGTATAGTGGGGTTATCTTGAAGGTTTGCATATAAAAAATGGTTGATCATTGGAAATGGCGGTGAATAGTGGAGTATGTGGGAAGCCTAAGCTTAGTATTGCTTGAGATCAAGGTAATGAAAAGTAATATTAGGAATTAGAGAAATGAGTGAATCAGGTGATGAAGCAATAAATTGAATAATTGGGATTAACACAATAGGGGTAGGACCATCATGTGTTTATTTTTGGGATAGTGTAGTAAGAGGAAATCAAGAGACTGCAATTGGGAAACTTGCCTTATATGTTTCCAATGACAAGGGTCACGATTATGATAAATAAAGTGGTTGAAAGGTGAATAGACATTGGTGGTGACAATAGAAAGAGTGCGAGGAGGATGGTTAGGAACACTTATATACATGTCATATTGTATATTGGATGTGGTTTCTCCTATTTTTGTGGTCATAGTGTCTTAGCATTGAATTCCTTAGAATTGGAGCCCCATGGTACTATGATCCTCCTAAT
Source organism: Sequoiadendron giganteum (assembly GCA_007115665.2). Taxonomy (NCBI): domain Eukaryota; kingdom Viridiplantae; phylum Streptophyta; class Pinopsida; order Cupressales; family Cupressaceae; genus Sequoiadendron; species Sequoiadendron giganteum. The sequence continues at coordinate 527,724,687 of CM021102.1, forward strand.
TTTCCTTTCTTTGATAGATCTTTATTATTCTAATCCTTGGATTGAAGGTTCCTACATAATTGTGATGAGGTGCTCTACCTAATACTACTATAGAGGAAGGTATAATTCTTCTATTTATTACACTTAGAATGTATGAGGATGTTAATTTTTTGAAAATATCTATATCTCTCTATAAAGAGTTTTTGTGTGGCCTAGTGAAATTGATATAATTGTGCCCCAAGGCTCCTAAATGCTAGAGGTTGTTGAATTGAGTGTGTAGGGTCTTGGAATGATTGACCGCATATAACATGGAGTGATTTAGGCCATGGTGCTTGATTGGATGCTTGAGTTGTTTGAAATTCCTCAGCTAAACCACTACTAGCCTCAACTTCCTCTTCTTTGTCATCCATTGTGATCCAAAGGTGCCTACAAAGAAAATATTACTCACATCATAGTCAAATTTCGGTGTCATATTCTTCATCCTAAATCATTTATCATGTTCCATCTATTGTAACTTATCATATGTATGCTTTGTGTTGGGAATTTTTCAAAAAATTGAGAAGTACTTTGTGTTCAAGCCCAATTTTGTGTCCAAGCCTGCATTCTATCCACCCCCACCAAGGGCTTCTTGATTCTATTTTAGATTTTGGATCCCAATGGGAGGTTTGGACATAAGATTTGGTTCCTTTTCTCCATTTATTTCCACCCTTCATTCCCCATGTAACCTTTCATTTCCTTGTAGATCTTAGGACTCTCCATAGACTTGGAACCTTAGGTTCCAAGTTCATGGTTCCTTCTATGTTTTTCCTTCTATTAATATATGCTTCCTTTTGTTAATCTCCTTTTCAACTTCAGGTCTCAACATGAACCTAGAACCTTACATTCCAAGTTCACATTTCCTTCTAGAGTCTGCTCCTTGAAATGTATTGGCCATTCACTTTTTTATACTCCAAGCCCTGATTGAAACTTGGAACCTTAGGTTCCAATTCCAATTTCCTCTCCACTCATAACCTTTGCAATAAAATGCAAGATTTGGACTATTACTGTGACATTAAACCTTAGGTTACAAGTTCTCATTCCACCCCATGGCCCAATTCTCACAAATATTATATATAATTTCCAAGGTTCCAAGTTGCTCTTGAACTTGATCCCCTAAGACAAAAGGAGTGTATTTTTTGTCAAAACTTTGTGGTGGTTCCAAAACTACTTCAAGTTCCTAACATAGTCTAAGTTCTCAATAAAGTACCTTTAAAAGGGGTCCTTCTCAAGTTCAATATCAAATCCAAACCTATAACATTGGAAACATAAGAAAGTGAGTGGATATGTAAGAGGAATTAAAGTTTTTCGAACCAAGTGAACTCTCGACAAGATTCTTGACAATGCGAAAGTTCCCAAAAAGGTTCCAAATGTCAAAATAATTTATGTAGTTTTTCAAATATTTCCAATAGGGCGATGCTTCTTTGACATCTAGGAAATTATCAAAAGAGATTTTGAAGTTGGAAAGGTCTTCTAAAGAAGTGAGAACTAGGAAGCTCTACCAAAGTTTTGATCTCTCAACCTACCTTTGACACATAATGAAAGAGGTGGAAGCTAGTGTATGTTAGAACTAAGAAATGGTTTTGGAACTACATTGAGTTCCTAATAGGATAGGAAGTGTCAAAAAAATTTAGAGGCCAACATCTAGGTAAAGAGGCTTCTGATATGCCCAGTCTATAAAGGAAAAATAGATGCACCAAAGAAATCCTATTATTATTGAAAATAATTTTAAATGGGTTTTGAGTGAAGAATATAATGGCACTATGTTTACTCATCCATACACCCATTAATATAAGGGATCCCTCCAAGCTACACACATTTAGTCCATAAATACTATGTGTTACTCCTCCTAGCTATATTTTTTACCTCCAATGATTGTTATTCAATCTCAGATGCCCATTTTAGGAAAGAATGATTATATACCATTAATTTTAAATATTCTATTGTGCCGCAAGTTAAGGTTTGGTGCCTTGTAGTTGATAAAGAGGATTTTTTTATCATTTAAAAAGAGGTGAGTTCTTCAATTGTGGTCTCTAAATGCTAGAGGGTTGATAGTGTCATGTAGGGTAGCTAGGAATGATAGTTCATTTCATTGGGCTAATTATAAGTGTATGAAATTGAAGGATATACATATGTTAAGTGATTTTTTAATACAATGTCTCCATGGTAATATGTATATCTCTAGGAGGGTCTCTTAGTCACAACTAGGTATTTTCCTTTGTCATATTTGCTAACACGAATTTAATTCTAAATTAGATGAATGTAGCAACATTTAAAAAAAATTGTAATCTTTTTAATGATCTTTCTCATGCATTTTATATGGATATATGCAACTATGTTTTGGATTACTAAGCATGCTCTATTATAATTTTCATAATATTCGGTGTAGGTAAACAACACAACTACCATTCCTCTTTGTTTTAGTTTGCTCTCTTCATAATGAACTATGAATTTTGGTTTAATTATTATGTTTAGTTGTCCATTTTATTTTATTCAAATACATATTAAGTTATACCCTTGGGAACACCCTCTTGAGTCTAAGATGTGCTCAAAGTGTAGGAGAGAAAACTCACTCTTGCAGAGTTGACCTTTAATCCTCCATGATTTATGGATGAGTATGTTCTACTTTCATGATGATAATCCTAGCCTTAAAAGTGAGTTTTTATTCTAGGAAATGGAGTATTGGTTTTGGGACCCTACACTTTGGATCCGCAGTCTCTTTCTTAATTTTCTAATACTTTCTATTTTTCTAATCACTCCAATCATGGGTTGTAGGAGTCTTATGAAGTTCATGTGTCATGATTTTGATCAATTTATAGCTTAAAATGGCTACATATAGTCTCTCCCAAATGTGGAGAGGCTTTCTAAGGAGCTCATATATATCTACATAGAGGCTTGAAATGTCTTCTATTGAATGCCTCTTAAATTTAATAGTCGAGTGACTTTGATAAATGAATTTATCCTTAGATTTGAATCTTTTTATCTAAACATCCATAAAACCATCTAGATCATACATCCAATAATCCTCTATGAGCTTGAATCCAAGGTCCATGGGCTTCAAAATGAGTATTTGTTATTTTCCCCTTATTTATTGTAACACCTCTAAAAGAGAAAGGGATATCATACATCATTTTTTTTTTCTTGCACCACATTTTGAGTCAATCACATCAAGCTATTGAATAAATTTGATTGCTAAGATTTTTTTGGAGACATATTTAAGAACCCAAAATAATTCCTCCTTGAAACCATAGAGCTAAATCATTTAAAATACACTCCAAAGTACCAATTAACTAAAGCATTTATATTTTCTAGTAACTTATCCTACCAATTTATAAATCAAGCAAGTTCATCATAGTTCAATTAAAAAATAACAGGAATGAATAATTTCCCCACAAACTCATAATAGTATAAGGTTTATAAGGATACATAGGTTGATGTAGATATTATAAATATCTTTGCAGGGTTGAGGGATTCATCCATGATGTCTATATGAAGGAATGTTTAAAGGAACTATGAATTTTGATATATTAAAAAGTTAAAAAGAAAGGATGAGTATCTGAACACTAGTTGTGAGTTGAAATTTCTTAATTAATAGCACACTGTGTATAAGAACACTTGCTGCTACATGGAAATATTTAGTTTGTGGAAATACTCCAATTGAAAATTCTAAAACATTTCATCATCATCTAGGCTAGAGATAAAGGCTATGAATTTTATATATCGCTCTTGTATTGGGTGATTCCAAGAGAAATGTCTATAATCTCAATGTTATATTTATTGACTTAGTTTCTTATTTATGAACTTGAGCTAGTTCTCCCTAGTGTCTCATGTGTTTTTCAAGTTTATATATTTTTAGTGAAAGGATTCCATGAGGTTTAGTATCTATAGCATTCCCCAAATGGTTTTAATGCTAATCATGTCCCAAATACTAGTCCCTTAGATGATCCTATCTCTCAATTCATAGTAATCTACACAAGATTAAATTAGTTATGGATAGGGGTGCACTTGGGGCAACATATACTAGGATAACATGGAAAAATGAATTATAGTTCTAAATGTTTGGTTTTCTCCCATTTGGAGTCTTTATAACATCCACACATGAGTTCATTCCCAAATGTTATTTTTTGCCTTTGATATTATGGGATCAAAGTCATTATTTACAAAGTTAAAATCCAGAGAAGGGTCCAAACACTTCCATTTTTGAATGGTTTAGGTCCACTCCCTTGGGATCTATGAGGTCTCTCTTGAGAAGAGGTTGAGACATATGATATACTGTCTAAATTAAATGGGTAACTCAAATTTTTGGTAAGTTTGGACATCCCTCCTACACTTTAACATGATCATTTTCCTTTATGACTACTTGAATTTTGTCTAAGTTCACTTGGTTTCAAATGAAAATAGGTAGTTAAGAGAACATATAAGGTAGACAACTTTTTCAATTACAAATTAACATATGAATAAATAGTAATATTCTTGAATCTAATTGATCTATTTATAGTTTATCCATGACACATACTATGAAAGCATCATTTAATGTATGTCACATCACCATCTTAATCTGAGTTGGTAGACTCTCACTTAATCTTTAATTTCTACTTACAATCTTTTCATATGCAACACGATATAAATTTTCCTTGTAGAGATTTGTTATCATTTATAAAAATATATGAGATAGAAACAATGTATCCGGAATAATGTGACAAACTATCCATCTATGGTGTATATTTTAAATGATTAATGTATTTTTCCATGATTGCACTTCCTTAAATTCCTAAATTGGGATATATGCCCCTTTTCAAAAATTATTATTATAGATGTTATATTTAAGGATTTAAATAAAATGATATTGGTAGTTGGAGGGTAGGTATACATTCTTGATTCTCTTGCAAATCTATAATGTTTATTTCTTTAAAGGACTTAAGCTCTAACTGCCAAGGTTGACTAGATATTCCTTTGTCTTGGAAATCTCTTTTATCCACTTATTCGTTTTTCACTAACTTTAGGTAATTTTAAAATGTCATCAATTATAAGATGCTATAGAAACTAATCTAACCAAACCTTAAAGCTTCAAAAATTGGAACTAAGGGTTAAAGGAAAAAAGGGACAACAAAATTAAATTAAATAATCCTTGAGAAGAAGACACACACAAAAGATCATGAAAAATGATATAATACATATTTATAGGGTTGGACCATTCAAGTAATTTAGATATGGGGCTTAAGATATATCACATTAATTGGGATAAGAAAGATGTCACTGTTAGCCTCCATGAAATCAAAATAATTAAATTCCTTACAAGTAGAAATTGATAGGGTTTGATCCAAAGTGATTCAAATTTAGAATAATACCCTGACTTAACCACTCTTTTTCCACTTGAGGAATATATATCCGACTTTAAAATTTTGCTCCAAAGAGTACTTGTCAAAGTACTACTTTCAATATGTCGATTTCCTTGAATTTAATTCCTTACAATTTATTTTTTCTCTTTTGAATTCACTAATTCTATAATTCAAACTTTTGTAGCTCCATTTTATTCTATATGTATTTATTTTATTAATTTGAATATTAGAAGAGACACATATATAATCAAGGCAATTTCTTAGTCATATGCTAGAGTATAAGGGGATGTGTCAACTACCTTCTTTGGGGTTATCTAATTTTACCATAAGCTTGATTTAAATATTGATGTCATCCTTTCTAGTATTCAAAGTTGGCCCTTTTTATAATTATAATCAAATTCTTGTTGGTAGACTCTACAAATCCATTAACTTGTGGGTAATTAGAAGATGTCTTCATGTAAATACCATGATTTAGAATGAACTTAAAAATCCTCACACCTATGAATTCTTTTGTCTTATCTTATATGAGAGAATAGGGTGTATTAAAGCTAGTAATAATATCTTCCAATAAATTTACAATCATGTTATAAGAGGCATCCCTTAAAGGTACTAATTATACCCATCTTGTAAAGTAGTCAATTTTTATGATGATCCACTTATGTCTTGTGATGTAAGAAAAAGGGATCTAGGATCTAAATCATAATTTTCAACCTACAACATTGGGGGGACACAAAAATGATTATACAAGACCACTTGGCTAGAATGGTTGATCAAGGTTTTGGTCCACTTTGGGGCTGATTAGGAGTTAAATGATGTGAATGGATTTGATGTGTGGAATTTTGTAAATGTAAACTAGGTTAACTATGCAACTACAAAAAATTGATGTAAATTCAAAATAACATTGAACTGACCGATAAAAGCTAAAAATAGAAAAGCAGTGGGAAAAGATTGTAGAACCTAACATTCAAATATGAGCTCAAATTGACTGGTTAGGGTGTGGGCACCCTAGACTAAGAATGAGGATGTTTTGAATCTCAGAACAAGTACATGTGTGTTGCAATCTCTAGGTGCTTCCCTGTTGGACTCAGCTTCATAAATTTATTTGTTGATGAATAATTAATCTTGCCCTAATTTGATGAATGAATATGCTTGAGTGCTTGATCTCGATGTTAGGTTTTCAATCTTCTCCAAATCCACATCAGATTTCTCACCTACAAGTAAGAGAGGAGAGAAAGGGTTGTGTCATATAGGGGTTTGCCTAATTCAAACCCCATTTTGGTCTTTCCATCTCCGCAATGACTATGATAATGTTGGATAAAGAGTGCTTACCCTAGATTGCATAGAGGCAAATAGATAAAAAAAAATGATAGAGAACAAGTGTTGCTACTTACCATTTGAATGTGCTTTCCTTGATGGAAAAAGTTCATGATACACATATCATACAAGGATAATTTGATTGTTGATAGAATATCCTGCAAGTGTTAGTACTAAAAGGAGAATGAACATAAAACAATATTATTTTTGATATGGCATAAAATTGATGATGCATTGCTAATATGAATCTCGAATGATGAAAATATTGTAAAATACTGCTTATTTTTCTCTTGAATTGCCTTGAATGCTTTTTAGGATGCTCTATTGCTCAAAATTTTATTATGTGTTCAAATGGTGAAAAAGATATATTTATACGTATTTCTTCATTTCCTGTAGTAATTATTTCAAAAATTTGACAAATAAATTTAAATTTGCAAACATATTAATGCTAACAATAAAATATTAAAAATTGGGCCAAAAATGGGTGGTCAAGGGCAAGGGCACCCTTGACTAGGCTTATTTTATTTTTTGAATTATTGTTAAATAAATAATTAATTTTAATTCCCAATTTTATCTTCATTTTCTAAAAATAATAATAAAACGAGAAAATTTAATAAGTGAAAGAAATTATAAATGAAAAAAAATTGAAATAAAGGAAAGCACTAATCCAAGAGCAATTGTTTGAAGAACAATATTGCCATCAAAATGAAAACCAAAAGCACCAAGAGCATGCACTCCAAATATCCAAGAGGAGACACAAGATTTTTTAAGGGGGAAAAAGCAAAGAAAAATCCTTCAATATTATGAAAATGGCATTAGCCTAACAAGATTACAAAGAGAGAATGAGAGAGAGAGGACAAGCATAGAATGCTTCATGTGAAAAACAAGAGAAGCACTTAAAATAAATAGAGGTGAGAAAGGAGTTGCATAAGTAAATCCCATGTCTATTCATGCCACCTTTCATCCTATGTGTGTACAAGGTGTCAAGATCCTCATAAGGAGGAGGCTACACTTAAGCCTTAATATTTCTCTAAAAAAGAATTATAAAAATGAGTCATTCTCACACGTGTGAGAATACTCAAATAAGACAAAAGCCTTGTAGGGATTCTTTAGGAATATTCCTACAAGTATTTAAATAATACAAATAAATAAATAATCATCACCTAAGTAAAGATTAATTCTAACACGAGCCCTTAAGCTTTACTTGGGGAGTTTACATCAAACCCTTAAATGGGTTGTAATCCTATATTTTTATAATGATGGAGAAATTTATCTTTACAAAGAGGTTTGGTGAGAATATCTACAACTTGATCTTCACCTTTACAATACAAAAGAAAAATTTGCTTGTATTCAACTTGCTCTCTAATGAAGTGATGCTAGAGAGCAATGTGCTTGGTCCTTACATGAAATATATGATTATTTTCCAAGGAATGACACTTTTATTATCACAATATAAAGGTTTAGGATCATTTTTAGGTAGACCCAAGTATTCAAGTAGTCTTCTTAACCATAGTGCTTCTTTGGATGCATTGATACAACCTTTATATTAAGCTTTTGTAGAGGAAAAAGTAGATTGTTGATTTTTACTATTCCATGAGATTGCAACTGATCCAAAAAAAAACCAATAATCACAAGTAGATCTTCCATCATTGGGATCACCTCATAAATCTGAATCAGTATAACTTTTTAAAGAAAATCTACAATTTGCATCATAAAAGAGACCAAGATTAAGAGTACCTTTAACATATTGATGAATAGGACTCCCCAACAAATCTAAAAACTCATAACACAACATATGCAAGAAGGAAAACACTATATTTTATTGTAGCAAATATGAATTAGGATTACAATATGCAGAAGCTCATAAGCCCCCTTACAACATGATGAGGGTGCCAACCCAAGTCACAAAATATCACACACAAAACCAGAGAATATTATTATATTCAGAATAATGAAATGCTTACATGGAGAGGATCCCAAATCCTCAAGTTCTGCAATACATGCAAATTATAGAAACTACATAAATTCCCCCTTTTTGCAGTATGCAATCTTCTTCCCCAAAAACTACCCAAAAAATCATAAACTAGCCCATAAATATCCCCTTTCTCGGTTTGGAGCCAAACACAACATTCTAATTATGCACCAACTTCTGGGAGCCATAACTTAAGATCCGACCATCAGATCTTCAATCATAATACCTTTTCAGAAAGCTCTTGAGAAAACCACTTTCATTTTTTGCCAATTTTCGGACCCATCCAGAGCCTCTAAGTACCTCAAAATTGATTTCGAAGATTTTATAGGGCAAAAAGCAGAAACTAAAACTTGAATAGCTTTCAAACCGAGAATGATCTCGACCTGATTCTTTCACCAAAGTGCTTATTTTTCTATCCTGAAGCTTCCCTTAAATTTTTGCCTCCTCACACCTTCAAATTCACACCTACTAAAAATAGCAGTAGAGCAAAAAAAATAGAAAAGTAGTTCTGAAAGTTGGGAATTCTTCTTCGATGAAAAGGGTATCCAGAAATGCAAAACATCTACAAACAGATAAATGAAAGTAAAGATATTTTTGGGTGATGCAGGATTGCCCTTACACCACTGGATGCTCCTACATCAGACACCCAGGGTAATTTGAGAAGTGACCTTGTCACATCTCAAATGGTTGAGGAAAACCCAAATGGTCAACCTCTACCTTAGACAACCAAGTTGAATCTTCCACAGTCCTTCCTCTCCACTTCACCAGATATTCTTCATATTGCCTATTTTTGGTACTCCTTCCCACATGGCTATCCAAGATTTCTTCAATCTCCTCCTTCTCTGAAGTAGGTGTTGAAATGCCACACTATTCCATTGCTGGTACTTCCTTTGTGCCACCCTCATGATACTTTGTCAAATCTACAATGTTGAACACAGGGGAGATGTTGACTCCATTTGGCAACTCTACCTCATATGCGTTCCCTAAATCATACCTCTTCAATTTGTTATAGGTTCCCACAGGAAGCCTTTCTTTCCTCAAGTGGACCATCACTTCATCACCAATCTAAAACTCCTTATACCTCCTCTTCTGATCTGTCTCAGCCTTATACTGCATATTCATCTTGTTAATATGTTCTTTTACATTCTCATGTATATTCTTGATGTGCTTAATAAAGTCTTCGGCTTCGGCACTTGTCTTCTTCTCTTGGTCCATCTTTCTCAATTCTAGAGCAGTCCTAGGACTACCTCCATACACAATCTGGAATGGTGATCTACCAGTGCTTCTATTGACAAAATTGTTGTAAGCAAATTCTGCTTGGGGTAAGATCAACTCCCATCCCTTGGGTTTATCTCCTACCAAGCATCTCAGTAGGTTACCCAGACTTTTGTTCACAACCTCAGTCTGCCCATCAGTTTACGGATGGTGTGCAGAACTGAACTTCAACTCTATTTTCAACTTCTTCCACAAGGTCCTCCAAAAGTATCCAAAAAATTTGGTGTCATGATCTGAGACTATAATCTTTGGCAGACCATGTGGCCTCACCACCTCTCCGAAGAACAAGTCAGCAATGTGGACTGCATCATGGGTCTTCCAGCATGGGATGAAATGTGCCATCTTCGAAAACCTGTCAACTACCACAAATATTGAATCATTCCCTCTCTGTGTCCTTGGCAAACCAAGAACAAAGTCCATACTTATATCCTCCCATGACCTCTCTAGTACAGGTAAGGACTGATACACCCCTGTATTCTGGCTCACTCCTTTAGCCATTTGACATACCCTGCAACTCTACACAAACTTCTTCACATCTTGTGATAACTGAGGCCAATGATAATGCTCACTGATAATGGCAATGGTCTTATCCTGACCAAAATGTCCTTCCATTCCTCCACTATGCTTCTCCTTTATCAGGTTCTCCCTCCTAGAACTCCTCAGAATACACAATTGACTTCCCTTAAACAACATGTCATCCTGAATTATGAAATCCAGCCACTTTGTCCTGTCAACTGTAACAGGCTCCTTGCAAGCTTTCCAAGCCTCTGCAAAATTAGGATCATTCAGGTATAATGTCTTGAGTTCACTGAACCCAACCACCTCAATCTGCATTTTTGTCAATTATGTTCCCCTCCTACTTAAGTCATCTGCAACCCTATTTGACCTCCCAGTCCTATGCTTTAAAACAAAGGTATAACTCTGCAAAAATTCTACCCATTTCATATGCCTCTGATTTAATTTTCCCTGACTAATCAGGTACTGTAATGCTTGATGATCAGTATACAGAACAAATTCCTTCGGCAACAAATAATGCCTCCATTTCTTTAATGCTTGAACTTTTGCATAAAATTCCTGATCATATACATAATACTTTCTCTTTGCATCATTTAACTTTTCACTAAAATAGGCAATGGGCTTACCTTCTTGGCTTAACATTGCTCCAATGGCACAACCACTATCATCACAATCCACCTTAAACACCTTATTGAAATTCGAGAGGGCCAAAACAAGTTGTTATGTCACCTTCTGCTTCAATAGATTAAAACTCTTTGCTGCTCCAATGCTCCACTTGAACTCTTTTATATCCCCTCTCATTGTTTTAGTCAGGGTGTGCACAAATACTACTGAAGTTTCTAATGAACTTTATGTAAAAACTGGTCAAACCATAGAAAGATCTCACCTAAGTAGCAGTTCTTGGGGTAGGCCATTCTAGAATAGCCTTCACCTTCTCTGGGTCCACCTTGAGACCTTCTGTCGAGACAACAAACCCCAAGTACACTAACTCATTCTTCACAAAAATACACTTCTTCAGTTTGATCAACAATTTCTCTTCTCTTAACTTCTCAAAGACTCTACCAATATGCATTATATGCTCATCCAGTGACTTACTGAATATAAAAATATCATCTAAATACACAATAAAAAAACTTCCTAGAAACTCTTTCAATACCTCATTCATGAGCCGCATGAATGTGCTCGATGCATTGGTTAGCCCAAAAGACATGACTAACCACTCGTACAGGCCCTCTTTGGTCTTGAAGGTGGTCTTCCATTCATCTCCCTCTCGAATCCAGATCTGGTGATATCCACTCTTCAGATCAATCTTTGTGAAGTACTGAGCTCCACTCAAGCAGTACATCAGGTCATCCATCCTTGGCAGGGGAAATCTATACTTGATCGTTATCGTGTTTATGGCCCGAGAGTCTATACACATCCTCCACTCCCCATCCTTCTTTGGTGCTAGTACTGTAAGTACTGCACATGGACTCAGACTCTCTCGAATCAAACCCTTTCTCAACAACTCCTCAACTTGTTTGTTCAACTCCTCATTTTCTGCACGAGTCATTCTGTGAGCTGCCTTATTCAACAAACTAGCTCTAGGGATCAAGTCAATCTGATGACTGATCTTCCTCATTGGTGGTAAACCCTCAGGTACATTATCAAAAACAATATCCTAAAACTCATTCAATAACCCATAAACTTCTACTAGCACCTTCTCACTATCCTCCTTATCCATTCTAGGAATCAATGCATAACACACATGCTCATGCTTCATGCCTTCTAAAAATTTCCTTCCATCAACATAAAAAATTCTAGCACTACTACATACCTTTTCTTCGGCCTTCTTCAGGGGTTTCAACTTATGGAGGACTCCATCCTTCATCAGGGAATAAGTGTTTGCATGGCCATCATGTATAGCTCGCTTATCGAATTGCCACAACCTCCCCAACAACATGTGACATGCATCCATGGGGATGATATCACAGAGTACCTCATCATGATAGCTTCTGATCTTGAACTTCACCAAGCACTGCTCATTGAATAGAACTTTGTGGTCTTCCTGCAACTAGGCAATCTGATATGGATGTGGATGCCTTTCCCTCCTTAGCTTCAACTTTGTAACCATCTTTTCTGACACTATATTATCGGTGCTCCCACTATCAATAATGACATCACAACATTTGTCTTCACACTTGCACCTTGTGCGGAACAAATTCTTCCTCTATTCTAGCTCCTTCTCTTCAATCGCTAGGGCTCTTCTAACCACTAGGGCTTCTCCCCTTTTAGCATCATCTAAAAGCTTGGATTGAGCCTCCTCATCTACATGTGCAACCCTTGCATGACCTTCTGGCCTTCTGTCTATCCTTCCTTGGTGTTATGGACATTCATAGGCTTGATGCCCTTCTTCACCACACCGGAAACAAGTTCCTCTAAAACCACCTCTTTTGAGTCCTTGCCTAGATCTTCCTCGTCCTCTACCTCTTTGATCACCACTATTTTGATCACGAGGGTGGTAGAAGTTATCATTCTTTTGGCTTCGACTGGTACCCACATCTTCATTTTTCTTCTCATCCTCATTTCGGCTTCTAAAAGATCTTCCACTACCCTTTCCACTTTGAACTCCTCGTCCTTTTTGCTTGCTGTCAAATCTTTTGTTCAGCGTCTCTTCCACTCTCAGAGAAAATTGGTACGCATCCTCAATGGTGGTCATTCTGACTAGGCTTAGCTCCTCTTGAATGCTTGACCATAACCCATTAAGATAACGGGCTACCTTCTCCTTGTTGGCCTCTGCATGTCCCATTCTGATGATCACCTTGTGAAAATCTTATGTGTATTCTTTCACAGATCTATTTCCTTGCTTCAACCCTTGCAATTTCTTCAGTAGATCTAACTCATAGTCCACTCGTATTAACTGCTTCTTCAGTTTCTCCACCATGCGATCCCATCTAGTGATCTTTCCTTTTCCTCTCTTATTTCTTTCTAGTTGGACCTCTTTCCACCAAATATTGGCGTGGCCCTTCAGCTTCATTTTTGCAAACTTGACCCGATCTGGGTCCTCTATTTCTTCATACTTGAAATACTCTTCCAACTCTTTGATCCAGTCGATCAACTCTTTCGGGTTCAAACTTCCGAAAAAATTGGGAACTTCTACTCTGGGTCTTTTTCCAATCTTCAAAATGGTCCTTATCAACCGCATTTGATCTTGATCAATCGCTTCTTCTTCCTCTTCTACATCTAAATCTTCCACCTCTTCTTCATCCTCACTTTCTTCTCTTCTTCTTGGGTTTAACCCTCTTCTCAACTCTTCCTGCAATGTATCAATTTATCTCTAGAGGGCTCTGAAACCCTCGGCCGCCAATGGATCTCTTCCACCAGCATTTTTGGCACCTTTGGCACCACCACACCTACCATGCATCACTCTTGGAGGCATCTTGACCTCGATCCACAACCACGGTCCTTGTGCGAACTACCTCACAATCGGCGATCTGTCCACACACTCAAGAAAATCCGCTCTGATACCACTTGATGAGGGCGCCAACCCAAGTCACAAAATATCACACACTAAACTAGAGAATATTATTATATTCAGAATAATGAAACTCTTACATGCAAAGGATCCCAAATCCTCGAGTTCTGCAATACATGCAAATTACAGAAACTATAGAAATTCCCCATTTTCGCAGTGTGCAATCTTCTTCCCCCAAAAATAAAAAACTAGCCCATAAATAGCCCCTTTCTCGGTTTGGAGCCAAAAACAACATTCTAATTATGCACCAACTTTCAGGAGCCATAACTTAAGATCCGACCGTCGGATCTTCAATCATAAAACCTTTTCAGAAAGCTCTTGAGAAACCCACTTTCATTTTCTACCAATTTTCGGACCCATCTGGAGTCTCTAAGTACCTCAAAATTGACTTCGAAGATTTTATAGGGCAAAAAGCAAAAACTGAAACTTGAATAACTTTCAAACAGGGAATGATCTTGACCTGATTTTTTCACCAAAGTGCTTATTTTTCTGTCTTAAAGCTTCCCTTAAATTTTTGCCTCCTCATGCCTTCAAATTTACACCTGCTAAAAATAATAGTTGAGCAGAAAAAGCAGTTCTGAAAGTTGGGAATTCTTCGACGAAAAAGGTATCCAAAAATGCAAAAACATCTACAAAAAGCTAAATGAAAGTAAAGATATTTTTGGGTGATGTAGGATTGCCCTTACACCACTAGATGCTCCTGCATCACAACATGAGCTTTCTGCATACAAAACTATGCAACACTTGGAGTCTTCATCCTATGCTCAATTCAACAACATCTAGTTATGTAAACTTACAGTTCTTCCAAAGCCCACTTCACCAAATGAGCAGCATCAATATATAGAAATTATGTGAGCAAAAACCACTATTGGTTTTTCAAAACAACCTCCACCAAACCACCAATAAATTTTTTCACTTTCTACTTATTAATGCTCTATCATTTGTCAGAATTTCCTCAAACGGTTTTTTTATTTAGTGCGCCTCATTTTCAGCTTTCTGAATCATTTTGAAATTCTTAATTTTGTTATTGTATGAGAAAGTTATTGTTGTTTTATTGAGACTGGGTCTCATAATTACGACCTAGACATGCAACAACATGCAAGATTCTGTTGCAACCCATTTTATGAAATTTTATGACACATGTACATGCAAACAAGACTTTTTTACCTTCTCCAAAAGTGGACACCCAAAAGGCATATTCCCCTCCAAGATGCTTTCATTGTTTTACCAAGACTTATTTCCCATCTGATTTACATTTACAATTTCGCATCAAGAGAATTTACATTGTTGTAAATTAAAATATTTTTCTCCTAACCCCTAAGTCTTTATTAAAAATAAATCAAAATCAAAAGAGCAATATTTTTGGTGATGCAAGATTGCTAGTACCCCTAGATGCTTCTGCATCACATATCTTGATTTTTTTTGCAACATTAAAATGAGTTTGTTTTAATTTAGACATGTATCTATAAACTAAACCAACACTATAAGAAATAGCAAGTCAAGTAAGAGTTAAGTAATTTAAATTTCATACTGAATACCTATATAAAGTAGGATCAACAAAAGGAGTTTCTATATCAACCATTAATTTAGTTCCTAATTCACAAGGAGTAGAAACACAATTTGCATCATTCATATTAAATTTATATAAGAGATCTCGAGCATATTTATGTTGAGAAAGAAAAATACCTTTAGATGTTTTTCAAATTTGTATACCGAAAAAATAATGTAATAAGCCTAAGTCATTTAAAATTGATTATTGAGTTGAGACTTAACATCACTAATCAAATTGTTAGAACTAGAAATGATAATCAAATCATCAACATATAAAATAATGATCACAATATCATTTTCACTATGTTTAATATATAAATTTGGATCATTTTTACTTCTAATGGAACCTTGAGATTGAAAGAAAGTATTAATTTTAGAATATCGTTCTCTAGGAGATTGTTTCAAACCATAAATTGATTTCTTTAATTTGCAAACAATATGTTCATTACCTTCCTTAATAAAACCAAAAGGTTGAGACATATAATTTTCTTCATGTAAATCACCATTTAAGAATGCACTTTTAACATCCATTTGATGAATGGGTCAATGCATATGAGAAGCTAAAGCAAGAACTAATTTAATAGCTGGAATTTTAGTTAATGAAGCAAAAGTTTCATTATAATCTAGGCCTTCCACTTGGGAAAAGCCTCTAGCAACTAATCTAGCTTTAAATTTACTAACTTCATTATTTGCATTGAACTTAGTTTTATACAACCATTTACATGAAACAAGATTCTTGCCTTGAGGTAAAATAACTAAATCCCAATTTTGATTTGCAATTAATTTGCTATATTCTTCTTGCATAGTCTTTTCCCAATGAGGTTGATTGTTAGCTTGATCATAAGTTTAACGATCATTTGTATCCATAACTATAGATACTAAAGCATATTGCAATATGTAGTGCCCCTCCGTGATTGGTCATTTTCCAATGATTGATAAATTTTGTTTGAGTTATCTTGGGTAAATGGTTTAATTAAATTAAAATTGAATTATAAGGTTACTTGAATTATTTGGAATTAAATAAATTATTAAATAAACCAATACTGAGAAATAGAAAGTATATGGTTTATTGATGATTAATTAAATTAAATTATTTTGTATAAATTATTATTATAATTAAATTTAATGATAATTGTTAATTTTATTATCATGGGAATTTAATTATTCAAATGTGAAAATAATATAATTTTAAATAAATTAATTAAATATGGAAAGATAATATAATTTGAAATGAAATAATTAATTGGAGGAGATCTTCAAACAAATTGTTAAAGCAATTAAAAATATAGAAAAAGTTGAGTTCGAGCACATGCATGGCTCTGAACTGGTTGCGAAATAGAAACTTGTCTTATTAAGTGATAATTGCTTGATTTTTATCTTTGAAAACAAAACTTTTTCCTTGTTTTTAATAACGCTCGTTTTTTGGGAAATGGTCTTCTTTTTGGTTTTCGAACAAGAAATTTTCTCTACAAAAATATTCTTAGGAAATACAGATTTTGAATTGAAATTGTTCTCGAAGTGTGGAAGTAATTCTGAAGGTTGACCAAAGCTTCAAGGGAAGAGGACTGTTGCTACGATAAGCTTAATTTCAACACTTCTTCTCCATCATCGAAGCGTAGGAATCCAGGTTGGCATCGTCTTGCTCTTGGTTTCATTTATCTGTTGTTTGTGAATGATCACTCTCTTCTTTTTTCTGTTGAAAAGGATTTTTTGTTGTTCATTGATTGTGTTTCAAAAAGTTTCTTGAATTCAATATTTCGAGTGCTTCCTTGCTTGCATATTCTATAATTTTAGTCTCTTATTTTGGTGTCAAATTTATTATTGTGCCATCCAATTTCATTAGCTTGAAGGCTTCTTAGCCTTTTAAAAAAATCCATTTTGTGCATACCTTGCATGCATAGCATTACATGATATTGTATTGATTCACACTTGCAAACTGTATTTGCTTGAAAAGTGTCAGCCAAACCATTTCATATATATCCTGCAATCATTGCATTTCATGTGATGGCACCTATTTTATGCCTAATAGTTATATTTGTTTCGAAAGTTTATTCAACGAGTTATATATTCAATCATATATATATATATAAATCACTGAATCTATTTTTTAAATCTATTTCTTGTACTGCATGTTTGAAATAACTTACTTTGAAATCCTATATTTATAGCTATGTCAATTTCGTAAATATCAACATCTTCTTATTGTCATTTAATTGCTTTCCTAAATTTCTTATGTCCCTGGCCGATTGTGGATGGCAAAAGTAACTCTAATTTTCCTTGAATACCACAGTAAAGCCCTTAGTGATATCTATAGTGGTAGCCTCTACCATTTGAAAATCTCGTAACATGAAAATTAATAGGCATAACCTTAAATTTATGTCGTACTTGAAAGACTAGTCTCTAATGCACTTTTACCTTAGAGTTTTTGAGGGAGACTATCGTGCTTTCACCATTTAAAGGGAAGCCCTAGCCATGTTATCAACCCCATCTATCTCTAGCCCCGATCTCACCAAAATTAAAAGAACACTACGGTCTACATTGATGGAGCTAGCATGAATACTAAAGCTCTGGTTATTTCTCCCACCTCTTTGTAGGGTTCTATCCTCTTTCTTTCTTCTTCCATTCCTTTCAAATGTAGTAAGAGGAGAATCCATTTCAGTCTGAGAGGCGATAAGTGTGGGTGGTTGTGCAAGGATTAGATAGTATGGAGGTTGTGTTGTATCTAGTTTAAATCTTTCCTATTCCTCTTTTTCTAAACTTGCTCAAGCCTATTTTTCATATTGTTTCATTTAGCATCACCAATAATCTTCACAAGAACTTTGTATCTATTTAAAATGATAGAAATGGTTCACATCTCTTAGAACAATTTCTCTTGCATCTATCAATTTTCTTATTTTTTTGAGGCTACTTCAGCCGCTATGGTTACGCCATGCGTGCCACCTCTCCCTCTCCCTCAGTTCGTTGGTTATTCTTCCTAGTTGTATTTGAATCCCTTTTCATGATCATTTCACTACCTTACCATTATATTAGGGGTCACTTTATGGGCATGACTTTACATATTTGAAAATTTGACTTGAATGCAATTGGTTTACATGCTTATAATGGACGATTTCATAGACATTGAGTTTGGTATTTAGTTTTATGAAATATGGTTTATATGTTAGTAATCGGCTATAAGCTTTATAGTTAGTACTGATGGCTATGTAATGTGTTTTATAATCTGTTGAATGTGCATTTGCTTGGCATTCAAATATATATATATGTATATGGATGTAGGTAAATATACAATCCATTTAAGTTGAAATATATTATTTATAAACATATTTTCAATTATAACAAATGCTCATATATATATATATATGTTTACATATATTTGTATAGAAATAGAATAATTTGTGCTTTGTGATTAATTGTAGATAAACATAATGAAAAGGTTAAAATGGAAGGAAAGAGTTATTTATATTTGGAAATTGAAGGGAATGTTTATATATTAAATTAGGTAATTAAACAATGAAAGAAAATATATGTTAACAGTGATGATCTTCTTATTTTCCTATCCAAACTAATGATGTATGTGAATTTGTTTATTTGTTTGTCTTTGGTGGCATTTTATTATGTTATAAAGGAATATAGGAGAATAGAATTCCTATCACACTATTTGAATGAAAATATAGAGGTCTTACTTATTGATTGAATATGTGCATGGGGCATTTCATTAGGTGTTAAGAGAAAATTAGATTATTTTCGTAGTTAACTTTGAACATTGATTTCTTTTATAACTTCCTAATAGTTGAATTCATGGATGTAATGTTTGGTTGTTGCTTGTTTAGGATGAGTTGTTGAATTAATGAAAATGAGAATATTTTGATTATTGTGGTTGATTCTGATTTTAAGTTGATTTTAGTTATTGTTTCATGGAGGGAGCTTTTTGTGTCAAATGGCTATTGAGAGACTTCCCATGGCTCGGGGAAAATAGCCTGAGTTTTGATTACATGATTTTTGTCATTTTGAAATTAAATTGATAGTTTATGAAATTGTTTTAATGAATGAGGTTGATGATCCCCTTGATGTTGTTTCCACTCTTGTTTATGTACTATCTATGGTGAGCGTTGTTTGCAAATAGCCTTTTCGTGACCATGATTTTGTCTTTTCTTTGTTGGGCAGTTATTGTGCATAATGGTTAGGTTATCTTCTAGAGGTTAGAGGGGAGTATGGTTTTACTTGCATGAGTTTGTATGGGGGTCGGGATCAGGTGAGGTTACTAGGGTAACCCAAGATGGGGTTCGGGGACTTAGGAAGATCCACATTGGGTAACCCATATCAAGCACAAAGTGTTTGCATGAGATTCATGTTGTTTCACATAGTAGTGGTTGGTGTTTGAGATTTTGTTCATGAGGGTTTTAGCCATGCATTGATTAGTCTTTATTATGGTTGAATTTTGGTGTGTGAGAGGGTTCAAGCCTCGTTTCATGTGTATGTGCATGTGATTTGTGGTTTGTGAAAATGGATTTACCTAGTTGGATATGTTTGGTATTTCTAGTTGTTAGTAGGGGAAGTGGCTCTCAATGGGGGCTGGTGCACAAATTTTCTCTAGGGTAACTCATTGAGAGTTTCTTTAATCAGTGATAATCAAATAAATAGTTAGGGGGTTGGGTAGTATTCACATTAGTATAAGATAATGGATGCCTCTCTCATGGCTCAAGTGCTCATTTAGCTTGAGATGAGGTGAGTAGACCTAGAATGGCATGATCAACTCCCTTGTCTTCATGAAAGGTATGTTGATTTTGCATGAGTGAGAATGGGGGTCGGGGATTGGTTGAGGTTTCTAGGGTAACCTAGGATTGGGGTCGGGAACCTAGGAAGATCCGCATTGGGTAACCATATTGAGCTATGCGATGACACTCTTCCCTGTAGCAACATTGTATTCCTTGTTTGTTTTCCCCTTGTTGTTCTTGTACCTCTGGAAGTGGTTGTTTCTTTATATTTTTCTTGTTACTCTTGTGTGTTGGAGTCATGTTAGCCTATGTTTGCTTGACTGTCTACATAGTGGGCCTTTATTGTCATCTCCTAGCATGGGGGTGGACCTTAGCGTTCCACATGGTTGGGTGGAACATGCTATGAACTTCATTGGGTTCACAGTTGATTTTCGTGAGCATGGGTGGAGTATCGCATGCAGAGGTTCCATAGCTTGTACCAAACTTGAAGACAACATTGATGTTTTGTAGTGCAATCTTATTAGTTATACCTTATCATGTATTTATGGTATCCTTCCCATTGTTGTAAGTGAAGCTTGATGTAAACTTGTAAACAGTGTAACGATCTACCCCATGTATGGAATGTGGTATATGTATTTATTGGTTCATGTTTTATTCTCTTAAATGGTGTTATATCTGTGGAAATATATATAAATCTTGGAATGATGTACATTTATGTAATAAAAGTGATGGATGTACTATTTGGATTTATTATTTGATCATTGGTGGTTTTATATTTAATATGAGGTATGGATGTATGATGTTAATTTTCTTTATGCTATAGTTTTAAAATGAACACTTTTGATTGGTAACCCTCCTTATGGGATTAGTTCATGTTGGGAACGTTTAATCATAATGTATTCATGTTACCCCATAGGACAATGTTAGGCTAGATGTAAGATTAACTTACATTCTTTGATGTTTTTGTTCGTATGATTCATATGTCATGTTAGTCTTATCTTTAATTTTTTTTGTCATAATTGCTAGTTTGTTGTGTTGTCCTTTGGGGTTTGCGTGGCAGGGCATTATATCATGGTATCAATGCCTAGGTTCATACACTAGGTACTCTGGATACATTGAGCCTATTATGTCAACCTAGTGCATGTACTCTTGTGGTTATGTTTTCCATTTTGTCATCCTCGCCTTGCAACCTTTGATTTATCCTTTGGTGGTGTTTGTCCAATGGTGCAGAAAATCGATGGAGAGGATAGGACCCTCAATGTAGTGCACAATGCAACAATATTCTTTCTATTGGGGATGCATTATGTACCCTTGTGAAGCCTTGTGATGTGGTTCTTGGTGATGTGAATTTGTGTGTATGTGAAGAATGTGTGTTAAATATGGAATTTTGTGCATATTGAGTGGTAAATTATGATTTTTGCTTCTAAAAGAGGCGTAAAATCAAGATCTTGTGTTGCTTATGTTATGAGATTTAGTGTTGCAAAGTGCATAAAGTGGAATGTTATGAGATTTAGTATTGGGAAATATGGGTCATCTCATAAAGAAACATCCAAGATTAAAAGTTCCTTTGGTAGCTTTTTCTATCAGATTGCCTCAAAGACACGAACTACTATGCCACAAGGTGGAATCAGAGATAGTCCATTTTCCACATTAACCCTTAGAGAAAAATAAATGCTAATTAAACTAGTTCCAAAAAATACCATTAAACTGATTCAATCACGTAGAAATATTAAACATGAAAGATGGTACATAAGACATGAACACAGAAATATATGTGGGGAAAACCATTTCAAGTAAAAAACCCCACACTCCAAAAGCCCAGATTGTCATTGTATTATTCAACAACAAAAAATAGTTACAAATACAATTCAAGCTCTAAGCCTTTACAAAGTTTACATCTTGTTCCATCTAGAGACAATTTGGCAGCATAACCCTACTTTGATCTCACCTCATTCAACAAGAGACGTCTCATTCGGCTACATAGCCTCACAACTTGACCATCAACCTCTCGGCCTCTCTATCACACAGCCGCTTGGCCTTCACCTTTTGTAAGATTCATCTCTCAGCTCACGGCAACCCAGCCTCTTAGCCCGACCTCCAGCCTCTCGGCTTGCACCCAACCTGGTAACCGCCATGCTCTACCTTCATGGCTCCACTCCAAGAGAGACTTCTTCTCTCTCACTTCTCCTGTTCAACTACCACACTCCTTTAGGGTTACACCTCAAGCCACATGCCATCATCCAACATTTTTGGTCCTTGGATAAGCAGTTGAACAAAGCTCCAACATCAAACTTAGGGTTATTCACCTAACATCATGCCGCCCAATCAAAGAGACATTTATTACCATCTCACCAAGCTCACCGATCACATGGGCCCATATGCCATCTATCCTCCACATCATCACCACCTGTTAGCCTTTGACGCGATCCACCATCCTATTGGGTCCCACATCTATTGGTAGTCAGAAACCAACCATTACTTTCCAACTGTCAACTCTCCTTCATATACCGCTTGCTGTGGTGAGGGGCCACCAAGACACACATACACCGCTTGTGCAATTCCAGAGCATCAAAAGGGAATCTACAATATTCTCAACAAGTCTCCCAAAAAAGACAAATATCTAACTCCCAACACTCCAAGTGGTCCCCACATCCGTCAGCATCCAAGTCACTACCGTACAACTGACGTCACTATCCACACAGACCGATCTTTCCATCCATCGGTTATGTCACTATGTCACTAAAAAACCAAACTTCACAACCTCAACATCAGAGGTTATGAATTTCTCAAAACCTGCGACATGCCAATAACGAGATCACCAAGTCGGGAGAAAACCAAACTTCACAACCTCCATCAGAGGTTAGGAAAATCTAGAAACCTACGACATTCCCATAACAATGTTGCCAAGTTGGGAGAAACCCGAACTTCACAACCTCCATCGGAGGTTAGGAATTTCCTAAAACCCGTGACATGGCGACAACACAAGGGATCACTCTGTCACTCAAAACTTGAACTTTCGAACCTCAAGGCGGAGGTTGAAAAGTTCTCAAAAGCCGTGACATTCCAACAATCACCTTCACTTCATAGTCGCTAAGTCGGGAGGCTATGAAACTTTAGAACCCCACAAATTTAGTTAGAAAAACTTAAAAACCAGCGACTTAACTCAGGCCGATGATGGAGGAAAACACAACTGCTCCAAGAAGTCAATCAAGCCAGTAACTTTGAGTCACATTTCTCAACAATGTGGTTCCTGGTGATATGAATTTGTGTGTGTATGTGAAGAATGTGGGTTAAATATGGAATTTTGTGCTTATGGAGTGATAAATTGTATTTTTTGCTTTTGAAAAAGGCGTAAAATCAAGATCTTGTGTCGCTTATGTTATGATATTTAGTGTTGTAAAGAAAAAAAAGTGGAATGTTTTGCGTGTAAATGATGAATATTTAATAGAAAATGTGTGCTTTGTGTGTATAATTTTTCTGCATTTTGTGGAAGTATAGTATTATGATGTAATGAATAAACTTTGATGACAGATATGTAGCAGATGGTTTAGGAGTAATTTGATTATCGAGTGTTGTCTTCGGATGTGTCTTGGTGGTGTGTGTAGGAAAATTCCTAGAGGTCGAGGTCGAGGTTGGGGTCATGGTAGAGGTCGTGGTGGTGGTCATGGGGATAACCCCCAACCCACCCCTTTATAGGGTTCCCACGAGAGTGATCATGAGGAACAACAGGGTTCTCTGAATAATCAGGAAAGCGGAGTTCAAAATCTGGATTAGTTACATCCCTTGATCGAGAAGCTTCCTTCCCGTTTAGACCCTGGTCGAGTGGGTAACCAGTAGGTGGTTAGGGAAAGAATAATTTGGATTACCTATAAGAGAAGAAGCAAAACTAGTTAGAGGAATCTTGTGATTAATAAGAATGAACCTGAAACAACTAAGAAAGTTTGCATTCCAACTCCCGAATATAGACTTATTCCTTTCTCTGAGTATAGTGATTAGGAGGAACCTATCACAGGTAGTGACAATGATTCCTAATAATTTTCATGTTGACCCTATCACAACCAGTGATAGCTGCTTTGTATAAACATTTTTTCTTATTATCATGTAGCTTTTGGACTAGAGGGGATTTATTCAGGATACGAGAGTTTTACCCATTACTGTTTGCAGGATTCCAAGAGTGAGCCTAATTATGCCCCTCACATTGTTCTCTGTTAGATTGATATTTGTTCCATTAGGACTAGACATTGTGACATTTTTCTTGAGGGTATATTCTCAATTCAATGATAGTTGTGATACTTGGTAGATGTTGGTTTTACTGTTTTGGAATGGTTTTGGATGACAATTTACCAGAATTTGACGATCATGACACTATTGACTTATACTTATGTTATGATGGATATATGGATTTATTGTGTGTTCAGATTAATTTGATTATGTGAATCATGTGGTTATATGATTATGCTTACTACACGTTGAATTAATGATTGATCTACGTTGTTTGCAATATAATTATTGTTGTTTGTTGATGTGGTTATTATTTGAGGTCTTGGTGGGAGGGATGGTGTAGCATTACTCATTCACGAGTACCCTGCTACACTACAACTTCCTCTCACGTTGTGTTTTCCATTTGATATATATGTACATTGCTCGATAGTGTAGTTGAATCAAGTTGCAAGTACTAGGCATCGACTCCACCTGAATTGTCAGGTTTGAGCGTGCCTTAAAACCCAATGGAAATGTTGTTGAAAATGGAGATGAAAAAAGGTCCCCTACCTTTGCCATCATCCTCGATGAGGATGAGTACTTGACTTGTTACCCTGTCAGTTTGGTTTGCACTCTTGGTCAGTTGATTTCGTTTTTGTCCTTGATTGATATTTGGGTTGCTTGATTATTTGATGTTATTGCATTTATGTATAGAAAGTTGAGTGTGGTAATATTTAAAAAATTCTAAGAGTAATGTGTGTGCGTGTTATTTTAATTTTGTGACTTCCAAGAGTACGTCGAATTGTAGGGGGGAGGATGTAGTGCCCCTCCGTGATTGGTCATTTTCCAGTGATTGATAAATTTTGTTTGAGTTATCTTGGGTAATTGGTTAAATTAAATTTAAAATTGAATTATAAGGTTACTCGAATTATTTGGAATTAAATAAATTATTAAATAAACCAATATTGAGAAATATAAAGTATATGGTTTATTGATGATTAATTAAATTAAATTATTTTGTATAAATTATTATTATAATTAAATTTAATGATAATTGTTAATTTTATTATCATGGGAATTTAATTATTCAAATGTGAAAATAATATAATTTTAAATAAATAAATTAAATATGGAAAGATAATATAATTCAAAATGGAATAATTAATTGGAGGAGATCTTCAAACAAATTGTTAAAGCAATTAAAAATATAGAAAAAGTTGAGTTCGAGCACATGCATGGCTCCAAACTGGTTGCGAAATAGAAACTTGTCTTATTGAGTGATAATTGCTTGATTTTTACCTTCGAAAATTAAAAAAAATCCTTGTTATCAATAATGCTCAGTTTTGGGGAATGGTCTTCTTTTTGGTTTTCGAACAAGAAATTTTCTCTATAAAAATATTCTTAGGAAATACAGATTTTGAATAGAAAATTTTCTCGAAGTGTGGAAGTAATTCTGAAGGTTGACCAAAGCTTTGAGGGAAGAGGATTGTTGCTGCGATAAGCTTGCTTTCGACACTTCTTCTCCATCATCGAAGCATAGGACTCCAGGTTGGCATCATCTTGCTCTTGGTTTTGTTTATCTGTTGTTTGCGAATGATCACTCTCTTCTTTTATCTGCTAAAAACAATTGTTTATTGTGCATTGATTATGTTTTAGAAAGTTTCTTTAATTCAATATTTCGAGTGCTTCCTTGCATGTAGATTCTTTAATTTTAGTCTCTTAGTTTGGTGTCGAATTTATTATTGTGCCAGCTGATTTCATTAGCTTGAAGGCTTCTTAGCCTTTTAAACAAATCCATTTTGTGCATGCCTTGCATGCATAGAGTTACATGATATCGTATTGATTCACACTTGCAAACTGTATTTGCTTGAAAAGTGTCAGCCAAACCATTTCGTATCTATCCTGCAATCATTGCATTTCATGTTATGGAACCTATTTTTACGCCTGATAGTTATTTAACGAGTTGTATATTCAATCATATATATAGAAATCATTGAATCTATTTCTTGTACTACATGTTCAAAATAGCTTACTTTGAAATCCTATATTAATAGCTATGTCAATTCTGTAAATATCAACATCTTCTTATTTTCCTTTCGTGGCTTTCCCGATTTTCTTATGTCCCTGGCCAATTATGGATTATAGAAAGTAACTCTGATTTTCCTTGAATACCGTAGTAAAGCCCTTAGTGATATCTATAGTGGTAGCCTCTACCATTTGAAAATTTTGTAACATGCAAATTAATAGACATAACCTTAAATTTATGCCACACTTGAAAGACTAGTCTCTAATGCACTTTTACCTTAGAGTTTCTGAGGGAGACTATCATGCTTTCACCATTTAAAGGGAAACCCTAGCCGTGTTATCAACCCCATCTATCTCTAGTCCTGGTCTCACCTAAATTAAAAGAACAACACTATGGTCTACATTGACAGAGCTAGCATGAATATTGAAGCTCTAGTTATTTCTCCCACCTCTTCGTAGGGTTTTATCCTCTTTCTTTCTTCTTCCATTCCTTTTGAATGCAGTAAGAGGAGAATCCATTGCGATCTAAGAGGCGATAAGCATAGGTGGTTGTGCAAGGATTAGATAGTATGGAGGTTGTGTTGTATCTGGTTTAAATCTTGCCTATTCCTCTTTTTCTAAACTCGTGCAAGCCTATTTTTCTAAACTCGTGCAAGCCTATTTTTCAGATTATTTCATTTAGCATCACCAATAATCTCCACAAGAACTTTGTATCTATTTAAAATGAAGGAAATGGTTCACATCTCTGAGAACAATTTATCTTGCATTTATTGATTTTCTTACCTTTTTGAGGCTACTTCAGCCCTTATGGCTACGCCATGTGCGCCACCTCTCCCTCTCCCTCAGGTCGTTGTTTTCTCTTCCTAGTTGTATTCGAATCCCTGTTCATGATCATTTCACTGCCTGCTTTGCCATTAGATTAGGGGTCGTTGTATGGGCATGGCTTTGCATGTTTGGAAATTCAGCTTGAATGCAATTGGTTTACATGCTTATAATGGATGATTTCATAGACATTGAGTTTGGTATTTAGTTTTATGCAATATGGTTTATCTGTTGGTAATCGGTTGTAAGCTTTATAGTTAGTACTGATGGTTGTGCAATGTGTTTTATAATCTGCTGAATGTGCATTTGCTTGGCATTCAAATTTATATATATATATATATATAAAAGTATAAATATATGTTATCATGTGTTCTACTTGTTACATAGTATTAAAATATATATATATGGATGTAGATAACTATATAATCCATTTAAGTTGAAATATATTGTTTTATAAACAACTTTTCAATTATAAAAAATGCTCATATATATATGTTTACATATATTTTTATAGAAATAGAATAATTTGTGCTTTGTGATTAATTGTAGATAAATATAATGAAAAGGTTAAAATGGAAGGAAAGAGTTATTTATATTTGGAAATTGAAGGGAATGTTTAGATATTAAATTAGGTAATTAAACAATAAAGGAAAATGTATATTAACAATGATGATCTTCCTATTTTCCTATCCAAACTAATGATGCATGTTAAGTTGTTTATTAATTTGTCTTTGGAGGCATTCTATTATGTTCTAAAGGAATATAGGAGAATATAATTCCTATCACACTATTTAAATGAAAATATAGAGGTCTTAGTTATTGATTGAATATGTGCAAGGGGCATTTCATTAGGTGTTAAGATAAAATTATATTATTTTTCATAGTTAACTTTGAACATTGATTTCTTTTATAACTTCCTAATAGTTGAATTCATGGATGTAATGTTTGGTTGTTGCTTGTTCAGGATGAGGTGTTCAATTAATGAAAATGAGAAGATTTTGATTATTATGGCTGATTTTGATTTTGAGTTGATTTTGGTTATTGTTTTATGGAGGGAGTTTTTTGTGTCAAATGGCTATTGAGAGACTTCTTGTGGCTTGGGGAAAATAGCCTAAGTCTTGATTACATGATTTTTTTAATTTTGAAAGTAAATTGATAGTTTATGAAATTGTTTCAATTAATGAGGTTGATAATCCCCTTGATGTTGTTTCCACTCTTGTTTTCATACTATCGATGGTGAGCGTTGTTTGCAAATAGCCTTTTCATGACCATGATGTTGTATTTTCTTCTTTGGGAAGTTATTGTGCATAATGGTTAGGTGATCTTCCATAGGTTAGAGGGGGGTATGGTTTTACTTGCATGAGTTTGTATGGGGGCCGAGAATCAAGTGAGATTTCCAGGGTAACCCAGGATGGAGGCCAGGGTCTTAGGAAGATCCACATTGGATAACCCATATCAAGCACATAGTGTTTGCATGAGTTTCATGTTGTTTCACATGGTAGTGGTTGGTGTTAGAGATTGTGTTCATGAGGATTTTAGCCATGCACTGCTTATTCTTTATTATGGTTGAATTTTGGTGTGCGAGAGGGTTCAAACCTTGTTTCATGTGTATGTGCATACAATTTGTGGTTTGTGCAAATGACTTCACCCGGTTGGATATGTTTGGGCTTTTTAGTTGTTAGTAGGGGGAGTGGCTCTCAATGGGGGCCAGTGCACAAAGTGGCGCTAGGGTAACTCATTGAGAGTTTTTGTAATCAATGATAACCAAATAAATATTTAGGGGGTTGGGTAGTATTCACATTAATATAAGATAATGGATGCCTCTCTCATGGCTCAAGTGCTCATTTAGGCTTGAGATGAGATGAGTAGGCCTAGAATGGCATGATCAACTGCCTTGTGTTCATGAAATGTATGTTGATTCCACATGAGTGAGAATGGGGGTTGGGGATCGGTTGAGGTTTCCAGGGTAACCCAGGATGGGGGTCGAGAACCTAGGAAGATCCGCATTGGGTAACCCATATCGAGCTATGCGATGACACTCTTCCCTGTAGAAAAATTGTATGCCCTATTTGTTTTCCCCTTGCTGTTCTTGTACCTCTAGAAGCGGTTATTTCTTTATATTTTTCTTGTTACTCTTGTGTGTTGGAGTCATGTTAGCTTATGTCTGCTTGATTATTTGCATAGTGGGCCCTTATTGTCATCTCCTAGCATGGGGGTGGAACGTGTTATGCACTCCATTGGGTTCATAGTTGATGTTCGTGAGCATGGGCGGAGTATCGTATGTAGAGGTTCCAGAGCTTGTACCAGACTTGAAGACAACATTGATGTTTTGTAGTGCAATCATATTAGTTGTACCTTATCATGTAATTATGGTATGATCTCGTTGTTGTAAGGGAAGCTTGATGTAAACTTGTAAACAGTGTAACGATCTACCCTATGTAAAGAATATGGTATATGTATTTATTGGTTCACGTCTTATGCTCTTAAATGGTGTTGTATCTGTGGAAATATATATAAATCCTCAAACTATGTACATTTATGTAATAAAAGTGATGGATGTACTATTTGGGTTTATTATTTGATCATTGGTGGTTTTATATTTAATATGAGGTATGGATGTATGATGTTCATTTTCTTTATGCTATAGTTTTAAGATGAACACATGTGATTGGTAACCATTGTTATGGGATTAGATCATGTTGGGAACGTTTAATCATAATGCAGTCATGTTACTCCAGAGGATAGTGTTAGGTTAGATGTAGGATTAACTTACATTCTTTGATGATGTTGTAAATATGATTCATATGTCATGTTAGTCTTATCTTTAATTTTTTTCTCATAATTTTTATTTTGTTGTGTTTTCCTTTGTGGTTTGCATGGTGGGGCATTACACAATAGTTTTCCTTTCTAGCCTTAGATTGATTCACTCTAGCTAAAATATCCTCACTTTATTGTATAAAATTTTAAAATCATTTACCCATTCTTTTAGATGTATGATTATCATTACTTGAAGAATAATCATGATGAGAAGGTTCAACATGTTCATCTTTACTATCAATTTGATTAAGAGATGCATTAGGATGGTTTAGAGAAGGAGGATTGTCCTCAATAAAAACTTTATTTTGAGAAGATTCATTGTTATGAACTTTAGAACAATCATGGACACCATTTTCAGAAATACAAACATCTCTAGCAACTTTAACTTTGTTAGTAATAAGATTATAAACTCTATAAGCCTTAGAATGTTCATCATGCCCAACAAAAATATGATAAGAAGATTTAGAATGCATTTTTTGTCTTTTTTCTTTAGGTTTATGAACATAAGCAATTGAGCCAAAGATTCTTAAATGCTTAAGATTAGGTTTCCTACTAGACCAAACCTCTTCAAAAGTTATATCATTTAAATATTTTTTAGGAGCCCTATTAATAATATAAGTAGCAAAAAACATAGCTTCAACCTAAAATCTATAAAAAAAATTGCATGTAAAATACATCTAGCCATTTCAACAATAGTTCTATGCTTCCTTTTCACTACACCATTTTTTTGATGTGTATAGGGAATGGTTAGCTCATGTTTAATACAAAAAGACTTTAAAAAACTATTAAAAACATTATTCACATATTTTTTACCATTATCATTTCTAAGAATTTTGATTTTGAAACTAGATTGTCTTGCAAAAAGTTTATGGAAGTAAGAAAAAGATATCAAGAACTTGATCCTTACTTTGAAGAAAATAGATCCAAATTATTCTAGAATAATAATTAACAAAAGTAAGTGCATACCTTGATCCTTGGATGGAGTTATTCTCCATGGGCCTCAAAATGTCACTATAGACCAGTTGCAACTTATGATGTGCCCTTCATGCTTGAACTTATGGAAAGGGATCCCTATGCATCTTACCACTCATGCGTCATGTGCATACAATTTTAGATGGAACAATGTTAGGCAATCCTTCTACCATATTAGATTTTTGCATTAAGGCAATATTGTTAACATAGATATGACCAAGTCTTTCATGCCAAACATTGCAGTCAATGGTAGATAGTAAAAAATATTTAGAATGAGAAAACTCATAAAATTTGAAAAAATTATCATTTTCTAACTTAGCATTAGCAATAACTTTATGATTTTATTTTGAATCAATAACATAGCACATATCTTTATAGAATTATATTTTGTAATCTTGACAAAGCTTAGCTACTAAAAGAAAAATAGTCTTTAATTCAAGAATATACAAAACATCATGTAACTTACCATTAGGTACATTCACATCTCCAATTGCTTCTACTTTACAACTATGACTATTAACAAGTTGAAGTAGAATATTAGACATGTCAAATTGCATAGATTCAAATATATCTTTATGAGAAGTAACATGTTGAGAATCACTTGAATCAATAACCCATTCAAGAGGTTTTGAAGCATTATAACTACAAGTAAAAGCTCTTCTAGATTGATTTGTATTATTAAACCTATTCTTATGAGGCTTATTTTGTTGATTATTTTGCCTCACTGACTTTTTATCATGTTTTTTTTAAATTTTTAGACCAATAACCATCTTTACCACAATGAGTATAATGAGGCCTCTTAGAAGAATTATTCTTTCTAGTATCATTAATAGTATTGTGATAAGATTTAGGATTATAATATTGTTTATTATGAGGCTTAAAAAATTTCTTATGATTTTTAAACATAAAATCATGCACTATTTTTAAGATTATCAAATTGAATCAATTTCGCTTCCTCTTGCCTTAATAAATTTCAAAAAATATCATAATTAAGTCGACTAGCTAATGTAGGAATAACTAATTGAGCATGGATATTTGTAATAAATTGTTGAAATTGTTTAGGAAGACATTTTTTAAGAATAATATGAATTAATCTAAGAGATTCAAGCTTTACTCTTAGACCACACAATTGGCTATTTAAAACATCACTTTTTAATAAAAAAATCATCCATAGTTTTGAAATCAATATACCTCAAATCTTCAAGTTAGTCTTGAAGTTGTATCTTCATTGAATCATTTGAACCATCATAGATAGTTTTGAGGATCTCCCATGCTTCATAGGCTTTCACACAGTTCCCAATATGAACACATAGCTCGTGAGACATTGAAATTTCTATGAGGCCAAGAGTTTCCTCATTTTGAATCATCCACTTTTCTTGAACCTCCTTGGATGAGGATAGGTCTGGCTCTAACTTCATACTCATCACAAAATTTAAGAGATATTTAAATAAATAAATAAATAAAATATGAATTTTACATGAATGATAATTAGAGCTATTTAATTAATTTTTGAAATTAGAGTTGACATGATAAAAAAATAATTACTTTCACAACTAAAAATACATGATTATTAAAAAAATCACTCTTTAAAGAAAGATCACTTACAATAAAATTGTTAACAAATTAAAAAAATAGCCCTTGTAAACAAATTGACCCCTTTCCTAAAATTTTAAAATAAATTTTTTATTTATTTAAAGTATTCTTTAAAAAACTATAAAAAAGAAATATGAAATTTAAAATTTATATTTAAAATTAAATTTTAAAAATAAAATCACTATAAATAAAATAAATCAATATGTATTTATTTTAAATTAGAGTAAATAAAAATAGAAATATTTTTTTTTGTTTAAAAAATAACTATATAAAGAAACTATGAAATTACAATAATTTTTATTAAAAAAAAATCCCTCTAAAAGATTCGGTAGGAGTTTAGGCTAAAGAATTTAAGTTTTTAAAAAACTTTTAGGAGGATTATGAGATAAGGGGCAGCTAGATGACATGAAGGTTTTTTTGTTTTAAAACTTTTAAGAGAAAGTTAAGAGTGTTGCACAAGGAAAAAAAGTTTTATATTTTAGAAAAAAATTGATTGATAAGTAGGAGGTATTTTCCACAACATGTCAAATTGTGATATTGCTATCAGGATTCAATCGTGTAGTTTTTACGATTCAAACTCTTTGAACCATGTTTCATGAGTAGTGGTTCACAAGAACCCATCTCTGATGATAACGAATGGTCCACTTAGCATTCATTGCATCTAGGTGATGCTCACAAAGGTGATGCACTCGACCTTAGCACTACAACAACAAGAAGCAACCTTAGCACTACAACAAAAACATCAAGCACATCAAGCAACCTTAGCAGCATAACAACGACAATAAGCCTTAGCAACACAACAACATCAATCCCATCAAGTAGCCTTAGTAGCACAACAACAATAACAAGCCCAACAACAACAAGAAGCCTTACTAGCTTTGCAATATTCCCAACAACAACAATAACAAGGTTTCTATTATAACCCTCAACAAAACATTTGCAATATGAACACGTTAGGAACATATACACCTCTGGACCACTATCACCTTCACAATATCCATACACACCATACAACACCCCATCATATCAAAATCCTACATACAATTTGTCTACCATCCCACAATACGTAACATATGTTCCTCCACCAAACCCACAAGACGATGTAGCATCACAACTTAAGGAATTGACACAAGAAATGTAGGATATTCATATGGGAAAAATGAAGAAGCCCCATATGCAAAAAAACCTATGTCCATATCCATTTGATTGAAACATCACAATGATACCTTTCCCTCCTAGTTTTGAGGTTCTCAAATTTGATAAATACAAGGGGAGAGGAAATCCTATGGATCATGTTAAGGAATTCAATGTCACATGTGCATGGAGGTGGCCTATAATGATTCCTACTTAATGCGCCTCTTCCCACAAATTTTAACAGGTCCAACCATGGATTGGTTTTCACAGTCACCTCCAGGCATCAAAACCTTCCAAGAAATCATTGATAGATTCATATAGAAATTCTCCTTCAATATTGACATGGATGTGAGCTTAGAAGAGTTATACACACTCAAGTAGAACAAAGGAGAATCCTTTGATAATTTCCTACAAAGGTGGAGACAAAGAGTTAACAAGAGCAAGTAGACCATTCCTGACGAACAAGTGGGGATTATCATAGAAAATTTTGATCCAAATCTATCCTTCCACTTAAAGATGTAGTGCATTACCTCTTATGATGAGCTTGTCCCCGAAGCCCTTAACATCAAGAGAGCCCTAATCTCATAGGGAAACACACAAGTATATAGAAACAATTATCCATCAACTAGTTTTAACAAGCCTCGCTATTGGGCCAAGAAACAAAATGTTACTAGTGATGGTGTTGATGCAGAGGTGGTCTTAACTGCTCCTAAACAAGAAAATATCAAATCCATGAACACACAACAACTATACGCACAACCACCAAACAATCAACCAACGATCAATTCTACAAACACTCAACATGGAAAACAAAGAACAAATAGTTCTTCTAAGAGACAATTCACTCTGTTAGGGGAACCTATGGAGGATGTGTTGAAGCAGTTGATATAATCTAATCTTATCACACTCCCAGATTTCTCAAACTATCACGAGCCACAAGTCAACCCTCGTAGCTATATAGATGACCATTTTTGTGAATTTCACCAATACAAAGGTCATAACACACAAAATTGTTTTAGACTCAAACATCTAATAGAAGATCTTATTGAACGAGGAGACATTGATGTCGATCAAAAATATAGGAATGAAAATCTGAAAATTTACACAAACCCTATGACTGATCATACAAAAGAAAAAGATTCAAGAAAGGTCTCAACCTCAAAAAATGTAAACCATACCCATGATACCATGGTGGGACATATTTATTTATCACAACATGAGGAATTGGATACGCATCAAGATACTATTTTAAAACAAAATCCAAACCCATCAACAATGTTTAGCAATATTTTATACCATAATGACTTCAAGTGGATATCAGATTGTGATATCTCTCCCACATATGACTCAATGGTTGGGAATGTTGAAGAAGTTCCAAACAAGCAAGAAATGTCCCTTATTGCTCCCATACCCACAAAATGTTGCAAAGAGTCTTTTATCAATGATGTATCATCCACCCAAGGATCATAAAGTCACTCTGAATCGAGTCAAGATCAAGAACCCCTATCCCTTGAGTTTCACCAAGAGCTAAGGGACATCTTCCAAACCATTTTGAACTCCAAATATATCCCCGATATCACCCTTGAGATATTTCTTTTTGATGGAATATAGACGTTCTTTGTCCAAAATAAGAGTCTCCCACTCTTGGAATTCCTAAACAAGAGAAAGAAGCAGTCGATATTCTTGATTCTTACAATGATTGTGCATCATCAACATCATTTGAGTCAGCATCAACATATTTTGAGCAGTATCAACAGCTAACGATGCCATAGAATTAGAGAAAATAGTTCATATTCCTGAACAATAGGAACCCATAGCAATATCATGTGTTCACAACAAGTCATATTTAGTGGCTATGGATTAGAGGATACATTATCAGGGAAAAGGGTTAGGTATTGAAAATACCTTCACAATGCCAAGGGAAATCTTGTTTACAACAAATATCAAAATATGGGGCACAAAGGATCCTTATGATGAAAATGTAGTCAACACTACAACTAGCCATATCATGAGTTGACATTCACCCATCATCTCATACGTAAATTGGGACCAATGTAAAAAGAAAAATTCCTATCAAAGCAATGTGAAGATCATCAAAGAAAATGAAGTAGTAAAGAAAAAAGGACACTTCAAGTACAAATGGATACCATAGAAAATAAAGAAAATTGTCCCTCAAAAACTCCATTAGTCAAAGAAACTATGGGGAAAAATCAAAAAGGGAAATATATCCTTCAAAAGAGTCCTCAAATACAAAAGAAAGCTTCTCAAGAAAGGAACAAAGTATATCCATTGGTTGGTCCTAATTCCATGCAAACCTCCATTCCCATCCATCATCGCTCATCTTCCCAATTTTGGAGAGTCAAAGGTTACAAACTATTGACCAATCCATTTCATATTCCTTCATACATGTCACCATACACTCCATTCACAATATCCAATTCTCGCATTGATCGTGTGTTGGAAGCTACCCTTCATCATAAGGATTTTGAAGGTACCATATTGCAATTTGCACACATAGACAAGGTTAATTTTGGTATCCGCAAGGAAGATTAGAGCTCTTCAAGATTTGAGTCAAGTACTCGTATCTTAGCAAAGTAGCTTCTTAAAGAAGGATATCGCTGACACGTTATGATAGTGGCCTCTACATCAATTCCACCAAGTGGTTCAACATGAGGGTAAAACTTCAAAAAAAATAAAAAATCAAGAAAATAGTAAAAATAAAAAGCATCCTCTAGTGAAAACCACTACGATGGCGCTTTGGGAAAGTACTATGATGAAATCCTGAGAAACAAGAGTCATGAGTAGAATTGAGCGTTAATATGATCCTTCTTAGATAGAAGCATCTCATCTTGTCATGATAAATCCAATGTTCCTGCCATCCATCCAATCCATATTAATCCAGATATTCCATTTTATCTTGATCTTGATAAAGATTCAGTGTATATTTGAACTCTACTCAAGGCAAACTTTTGACAGGATCTTTACCATTTTATCTCACAAAGTCCCATAGCCCATATCTAGCACGATAAAACTCTATCAAACTCTTCGCATATACATTACCTATCTTGATTTGTTCATTAATATATGAAACATTGCTAGACACTAGGGGCAGGTTATTGCACTCTTGTTTTCAAATAACTCTTGATCCATGTCTTATATTTCACAACATGACATCGACATCATGATCTAGGTATCGTTTGCCTCAAATTGCATCAAAAATCAAGAAACATTTGTAAAACTTCATCAAAATCCAAAAACACTTGTAAAATTAAAAAATTAAAAAAATCCAAAGTCCTGTATAGCTAAAATCTAAAAACGTTCAAAAATTGTAAAGTCAAAATCCAAAACATCCAAAACACATCAAAAATCCAAAACAATACCTTGTCGAACTACGAGTCTCTGAGCTTCAACGTAGGCAAGGACATCATTGATGTGCCTCTGAAACACCCTAGGTCAATCCTTTAGGAGTCTTTCATAATAAACTGACATCCCTCAACTGTTCATATCTCATTGAAATAAGTCGAGTCAGTCGAATTACGAGTCTCTGAGCTTCAACGTAGGAAAGGCCATCATTGACGTTCCCCTGAGATACCCTAGGTTAGTCCTTTAGGAGACCATCATAATAAATTGACATCCCTCAACTATTCATCGTCATCTTCAATAAGTTGAGTCAGTTGAACTACATGGTCTCTGCGTGTGTAACGTAGGCAAGGTTCATATTTGATCAGCCCTCGAGGCCCCTAGGATAGGTCTTTTAGGTTAGGTTCTTGGTCAAAATCTCAGAAAACCCCTAAACATTTGCATATCATAAAAAAACCCTAAATATTTACATATCATTAAAACCCATAAAAAATTACATATCATAAAAACCCCTAAACATTTACATATCATAAAAGCCTTAAAACATCCAAATATCAAAAAAACCCTAAAAATTTAAAATCTTAGAATACACAAAAACATTAGAAAACATTCAAAAAGACCTAAACAACATCAAATATCTTGGAGAAAACCCTCAATAGCCTCAAATAATCCAAAAATATAAACATTCACATAAACTCTCAAAAAGACCAAAAAACAGCCTCGAAACATTTGCAAAATACCAAAAACATTGAAATATTCCAAAAAAATCCAAAACCATCCATCCCATTTAACTTTCACCCATAATAAATCGATCATCACCTTCAACCTTTGGCAAAACAAATATGTTGGAAAAATATGCCTCAACTTGCTGGCTTGAACCTCTCTTAAAGACTTGGCGTCTTTTCCCTTTGTTGGCCTTCATTGTTGGACTATCGCCAAAATTTAGAACCTTGAAACCTAAGTCGCGCAGTTTCAAAAATTCTTAACTTGGCGACACTGAGCTTCCTTGTGTTTTTGCCATGTTGTGGGTTTTGGAAATTCCTAACCTCCGATTAAGATTCTAAAGTTCAGGTTTCTCTTGACTTGGCGACATCGTGGGCATGTCGTGCGTATTGATGGAGGTTGTGAAGTTTGGGTTTCTCCCAACTTGGTGACATCGCTATCGGCATGTTGCGGGTCTCTGGAAATTCCTAACCTCCGTTTGGAGGTTCTGAAGTTCGATTTTCTTCTGACTTGATGACCTCGTTATCAGCATGTCGCAGGTTTTGATAAATTCATAACCTCTGATGTTGAGGTTGTGAAGTTTGGTTTTTCAACGACATAGTGACATAACTAATGGATGGTGGGACCGGTTTGTGTGGATGGTGACGTCAGCTATACGGAAGTGATATGGATTCCACGTGGATGGTGGGGACCACATGGTGATGATCGATGTGATGTTGATCAACAGTCGCGATTGGATCTAATCCAACAGTGCACATTTATTTTGGGCTCCTTTGCGGTGAAGACCAATAGACATTTGTGAAGTGCACAAAATTGTTGAGTGGTTGACATCTGTCAGTTTGATCAACAGTTGGTGATGGTTGATTTGGTGAACCTGAATTGCACGATAGTCAAAAGTGGTGGATGAGTGATGTGTCGACACATGACAAAAATTCATTCATTGATTCTAGATCATTTTTGTGAATCAACGATCATTGGACTGATAGTTGTATTTCCTAATAGCGATATGTTTGCATTTAATGCATGATCTGACTCGAGGATTGATAGAGAGCAAATATGGTGGTATTCTTTGAAACTGAATTAATTGTTAGGTGGCTTGATGCATGTTGGATGATGGTGTGTGTGGCCTAAGATGAAGGAAGCTTGTCGATGAAGATAGTGAAATTAATGAAAACCTAATGGTGGTTGAGCGGCTCTATGTTGTATGCTTTTATGAGCATAGTAATAGTGTATGAGCATGCAAAACAGTAATTTGTGTGAGGTCTACCAAGGAGATTGTATTGATGTTGTGAGTTAACATTTGAGAGTGAAGTCTGTAACTCTGTATGTAACCTATTTACTATATTACAAAGTAACTTTACTTGGTGTGTGGGTTTTTCTCCTATAAGGGTTTTCCAACGTAAATTTGGTGTTATCTTCGTATGTGATAATTTGTCTATTCTTCTGTTATGTGAATGTGTATCTCAAATGGATGCAACTTGTTAAATGAATTATTTTTTGCACTTCTTCCCTAAGGATTTTACATTAGGAAGGTGTTTCCACACTGTTTCTTTCCTTACAAGTGGTATCAGAGCCTAGCTATTTGTGTTATCCTTGTGACTAGGGCTAGTTTTTGTGCTAATTTGGTTCAATGGGAGTCTTGCGGTGAAAAAACCAATTGTCTTGTTTACAGTTTGAGATGGAAAGCACATCAGGTAGAGTAGAAATTGAAAAGCTCAATGGCGGATATTTTGAGTTGTGGAAGCTCAAAGTGGAAGACCTGTTGGTGGATAGAGACCTCTGGATTGTTGTGTCTATAACCATGCCATAAGGTATGAAGCAAGAAGAGTGGGACCTCGCAGATAGAAAAGCTAGAGGGTTGGCAAGACTTTGTTTGGCTAATTTTGTACTCCTGAACATCCATGAGAAGATTGCATTTTCATTACGAAAGAAACTTGGTGACATTTATCAGGTGAATTCTCTGGTGAATAAATTATTCATGAGGAAGAAGTTATACTCCTTGAAGATGGAAGAAGGTGCATCTATAGCAAACCATCTGAATTCATTTAATATGATTTTTGCTCAATTGGAGTCTATGGGTGTAAAGATAGAGGAGGAGGATCATTGTATGCTTTTGTTATGCTCCTTACCTGAAACATGGGATCATCTAGTAATGGCTATTAGAAGTACAACAACCACCTTTGAGATGGAAGATGTGGTTTCTTCACTACTGTCAGAAGAGATGCGGAGGAAGTATTCTAATATGGCCAAGGAGGCTCTTGTTGTTTGAGGTAGATCAAAAGAGAGAAGCAAGAAGAAAGACAAGGTCTAAATCCAAATCTAAAGGGAGATGAAAGTATCTTGGTAAGAAGTCCAAGGTGAAATGCTGGAACTATGAGCACGTTGGTCATTTTCGATAGGATTGTAAGGAGAAGAAAAATATGAAGAAGAACAAGTCTTTGGATAATGACTCTTCTCAGAGTGATGCAGATTCCTTCATTGTTGCCTTGGAAACTCAAGCATCAGATGATGTCTGGCTGATTGAATCAGGCGTATCTTTTCATGTGACATCTCATAGAGATTGGTTTACTAAGTATGAAAAGTATGTTGGTGGAAAGGTGTACCTAGAAAATGATTCAACTCTGGAAATTATTGTTCGTGGAAGAGTCAAAATCCAATTCCCTGACGGAAGAATCAAAGGAATTGATGGTGTACTACACATACCATGTTTGGCTCGTAATCTGCTTTCTATTAGTAAGTTGAACGATGTTGGCATGCAAGTTTCCTTCTCTAGTGGAGGTTGTAAAATGACTAGAGGCTCAACGGTGTTGGCTAAGGGTTCATGCATTGGCACACTGAACAAGTTGGATGCACGTCTTGTTCAATGTAACAGTTTCTCTATAAATTCAAGCAAATTTGCTCGTGTAGAGAAGGAGAATGAAGTTTCTCTAGGTGAAAACTCTCTAGAGGTGAAACTCCCAATAGAGAAAACCATGCTACGGCATCATAGACTTGCCCACATTGGAGAAAAGGGCTTAAAATCCTTGCAAAATAAAAATCTTGTTGAAGGGCTTGTTGATTGTAACCTTGAGTTTGATTTTTGTGAACATTGCATTTATGGAAAGCAACATCGTGTTTCATTTTATTCGAGTCCTCATAAATCTTCTGGCATACTAGATTACGTTCACTCCAATGTGTTTGGTCCAATGAATGTTCCTTCGTTATCAAAGTCTACATATTATGCTTCTTTTATTTATGACTTTTTGAGAAGGGCATTTGTGTATTTTCTCAAGAATAAATCAAAAGTGTTCAGTCGATTTAAAGAGTTTAAAAACTTGGTAGAAAATCAGACTGGAAGAAAAATTAAATGTTTGAGGATGGATTATGGCGGTGAGTTTTTTTTTGCAAATTTTGAAAGGTATTGCAAAGACCATGGGATTAAAAGGCATAAAACTACACCTTATACTCCACAACATAATGGAATTGTTGAAAGGTTGAACAAGATGTTAATGGAAAGAGCGGGAAGTATGATGAGTGGTGTTGGTCTGGAGTAGAATTTTTGGGATGAGGTTGTTTCTATAGCATGTTACTTGATAAATAATTCACCTTGTTCAACTCTTGCTAACAAAACACCTTTGGAAGCGTGGTCTGGTAAAAATTCCTCTCTAAGACATATTCATGTTTTTGGTTGTGATGCATATGTTTATGTGCCAAATTATAAAAGATCAAAGTTGGAGAACAATACTGAAAAATGTATCTTCATTGGCTATGGCATTGGTGTGAAAGGATACAAGCTTTGGAATCATGTTACTGAGAAGGTTTTGTACAACAGAAGTGTAATCTTTCATGAGCTGAATCCTTCAATAACTGATCTGCAGTCAGAGACAAAAGAAAGAGAAAAGAAGGATGATGTAGTTGTAATTCCTCAAACCCCAGATAAAGAGGAAATACAAAGTGTACCTAAAACTAAGGAGAGTTCCATTAGCTCTAAGAGTTCTAAAGAAGAAGAACCACAACCTCAGCCTTAGCCTGTAAGGAGGTCTACACATGAGAAGTGACAACCTGAAAGGTATGGATTTTCCATGTTGGATTCGAACTGTGCCTATACTTTCATTACTAGAACCGATGAGCCTAGGACTGTGAAAGAGGCTATTAGTATGTCTGATTCCAATTCCTGGTTGGAAGCCATGAATGAAGAAATGGAATCATTGAAGAAGAATGATACATGGGATTTGGTACCTTTTCCTGAAGGGAGAAAGCTTGTTGGTTGTAAATGGGTATTTATGAAGAAGACTGGTCTATATGGTAGTGTTGAAAAGTATAAAGCTCGGTTAGTTGTGAAAGGTTATTCCCAGGTGGAGGGAATTGATTATGGAGAAATTTTTTCTCATCTAGCTAAGATGACATCTATCAGATTTCTTTTGTCGCTTACAGCAGCGTATGACTTAGAGATCGAGCAGATGGATGTGAAGACAATTTTTCTTCATGGAGAGTTGGAAGAATAAATTTATATGTCCCAACCTTAGCACTTAATTGAAAAAGGTAAAGAAAGCCTGGTTTGCAAGTTAAAGAAATATTTGTATGGTATGAAGCAATCACCTAGAATGTGGTACCAAAATTTTGACACTTTTGTGTTGTCATTGGGATTCATGAGATCAAAATCAGATCATTGTGTCTATTATAAAATTGAAAATGATCAAGTTCTTATTATTGCCCTATATGTTGATGACATGTTGTTCATAGGAAATAGTAAGACTATGATTTTTTATCTAAAATCTCAGTTGTCTGCAAAGTTCAAAATGAAAGATTTAGGTGCAGCAAGGTATATTCTGGGGATGGAAATAAAAAGGGATAGAGGAAGTAGAAATCTTTGGCTCAACCAGAGTAAGTATATCAATAATGTCTTAGAGAGATTTGGTATGACTGATTGCAAGAAGCTAGTTGTTCCAATGTTGCAGGGAACGAAGCTATCTGTTAAAGATTGTCCAAAATCTCCTACCGAGATGGAGGACATGACCAGGGTGCCTTATGCAAGTGAAATTGGCAGTTTAATGTATGCAATGGTTTGTACAAGGTCATACATTGCCCAAGCAGTGGGAGTACTTAGTCATTTTATGGCTAATCTAGGAAGACCGCATTGGGATGATGTGAAGATAGTTTTTAGATATTTGAAAGGTACCTTGGAGTATTCTTTGTGTTATCATGGCAACTTGGTTGGATTAAAGAGGTCTCTTAGCATTCATGGGTATGTGGATTCTGATTGGGCAGGGGACATTGACAATAGAAGAACCACCAGTGGATACATCTTCATGTTATTTGGTGGTGCAGTGAGTTGGATGAGCAAGCGGTAGGTTGTAGTCACTTTATCTACTACTAAGGTAGAGTATATGGCAGCAACACACACCTGCAAAGAAGTCGTTTGTCTTAGATGTTTGTGTTCAGATATCGAGTTTAATGCAGGGAAAATTATGATTTGTTGTGACATTCAGAGTGTTATTTGTTTGGTAAAAAATCCCACTTTCTATGCCAGGACAAAGCATATTGATGCTCAGTATCATTTCGTTTGTGATATGGTGGAGGATGGAAAGGTTAATCTTGAAAAAGTGGATACTCTAGAGAATTTCGTTGATGCATTGACAAAGCATGTGAGCACATACAAGTATAGGTGGTGTACCAATTCGATGGGCCTTGGGGCCTATGACCTTCAATAACTTTGAGTTTAGAGGAAGCCAGTAAGTATTTGTCAAGTGGAAGCTTGTTGGAAAAATATGCCTCAACTTGTTGGCTTGAACCTCTCTTAAAGGTTTGGCATATTTTCCCTTTATTGGCCTTCATTGTCGGACTACCGCCAAAATTCAAAACCTTGAAACCTAAGTCGCGCAGTTTCAAAAATTCCCAACTTGGTGACACTGAGCTTCCTTGTGTTGTCACCATGTTGTGGGTTTTGGAAAATTACTAACCTTCGATGAAGGTTCTGAAGTTCGAGTTTCTCCCGACTTGGTGACATCGTGGGCATGTCGCGGGTTTCTGGATTTCCATAACCTCTGATGGAGGTTGTGAAGTTTGGGTTTCTTCCAACTTGGTGACATCGCTATCAGCATGTCACGGGTTTCTAGAAATTCCTAACCTCTGTCTGGAGGTTTTGAAGTTCGATTTTCTTTTGACTTGGAAACCTCGTTATTGGTATGTCATGGGTTTTGAGAAATTCATAACCTTTAATGTTGAGGTTGTGAAGTTTGGTTTTTTAGCAACATAACCAATGGATGGTGGGATTGATCTACATGGATAGTGGTGTCAATTGTACAAAAGTGATATGGATGTCACATGGATGGTGGGGACTACATGGTGATGATCAATGTGATATTGATCAATGGTCGTGATTGGATCTAATCCAATGGTGCACATTTATTCTAGGCTCCTTTGTGGTGAACACCAACAAACTTTTGTAAAGTGCATGGAATTGTTGAGTGATTGACATCCATCAGTTTGATCAACGATCAACGATGGTAAATTTGGTGAGCTCGAATGGTACGATAGTCAAAAGTGGTGGACAAGTGATGTGTCGACACGTGGCACAAATTCATTTGTTAATTCTAGATCACTATTGTGAATCAACGATCATTGGACCGAAAGCTATATTTCCTGATAGCGATATATTTGCATTTAATGCATGATCTGACTTGGGGGTTGACAGAGAGTAAATATGGTAATATTCTTTGAAACTTAATTAATTGTTGGGCAGCTTGATGCATGTTGGATGGTAGTGTGTGTGGCTCAAGATGAAGGAAGCTTGTCAATGCAGATAGTGAAATTAATGAA
The DNA here is from genome assembly GCA_007115665.2 of Sequoiadendron giganteum. Taxonomy (NCBI): domain Eukaryota; kingdom Viridiplantae; phylum Streptophyta; class Pinopsida; order Cupressales; family Cupressaceae; genus Sequoiadendron; species Sequoiadendron giganteum. Next base: position 527,769,342 of record CM021102.1, read on the forward strand.
AACCTAATGGTGGTTGATCAGCTCTACGTTGTATGCTTTTACAAGCATAGTAACAGTGCGAGCATGCAGAACGGTAATCTATGTTTTAGGTTGAGCAAGGGGATTGTATTGCTACTATGAGTTAACATCTAGGAGTGAAGTCTATAACTCTCTATTTAATCTATTTACTATAATAAAAAGTGACTTTAATTGGTGTGTGTGTTTTTCTCCTATAAGGGTTTTCCCACGTAAATCTAGTGATATCTATGTGTGTGATAATTTGTCTATTCTTTTGTTCTATGAATGTCTATCTCAAATGGATACATGTAACTTGTTAAATGAATATTTTTTTGCACTTCTTCCTTGAGGATTTTTCATTAGGAAGGTGTTTCTGCACCGTCGCTTTCCTTACAAATAGAAATCAAGTATCGCATGTCATAAAGTGAGAACCTAAGTGTCAAAATCTAAAGTCTAAATCATAGGTAAATGCATCAGTGAAGTTTATATCAATGGCTTATCATAAACCTCATCCTAATCAAAACACCTGATCAACATGTCCTAGGATGTATCCTTCTTGTGATGGACATCAACATCATAAATCACCTTAGCTAAATTAAACTAGCAAGAGATATAAATAACATTGGATGTTTGTCTTTGATATTTCCTAATGATTTATCTTATTGACCCATTCTGAGGACCTCTCAATGATTTCTATCAGAAAAATTTAGAGAGAAAGGAATGGGGCATCGATCATTATCTTTCATTTTTTGTGCTTGTGGGTATTCTTGTAAAATAATCTTGGTGCATACTTAGTTGTGTGTAGCAAAGTTGTTTGGAGCACATTGTTGACTATTGTGTATGCTTTGGTTTGATATATTCTAAGATTCTAACTTACAATCCAATGAGGTTTTTGTATGTCAAGATGTGAACAAGAACTATCCTATCTATTTGCAGAGTCAAAGTCCATCACAATAGATACAACACTGTCCTGGTTATCAATACCTTGATGCATCGTGTCTATGGGTTATATCAAAAATAAAGAATGATGAAAAATCCCAATCCCAATATATGAGAAAATCATCATCATGCATTTATCATCACCATCTCCAATAAAGTCTCAGTGGATCATAGACTTGTTGGAATTTTTGAGTCAATCATCAAAATCAATGGTCAAATCATTCATCTTATTTCTTCTAGATCTTCTCTTTGTGCTAACCTGGTATCATGGCAGTCAACAAAAACATCATCAATACATCTATCCTACATTCACAAATCATCAACATGCATACATCCTACATCATCACAACATATCATAAAAAATATTTCACTACACTATCATTATCATTTAAGTTGTGATGAATAATATAGATTTGTTATTCTAAGCATCTTAAATCGTTGCATTATCATAACATAAATGAACATCTACATAAGCATACATCATCATCTCATAAAACTACATAAGAAGACATTGAAAAATAAATGCATCCATATCATTTTCATAAGCATAACATATGCATATCATATCATCCATCCCATAACATGTCATGAAAATATATTAAAAAAGAAGTGCATCCATTCATTACATCACATATCATATATATCATCACATATTACATAAACATGAATAAAAGGAAACACAACCATTCATTACATTTCATCCATACATGATCATAATTCATCACATCACATCACATCATATAAAGTGCATCTATACATTCATAAGCATGAAATAAAGAACACATCACATATTGAATCCGTATATTATCATATACATGTCAAAAAATGGTGACTTCCATAATACAATATCTAAATCAATGTATGCATATCTATCAAAAGTATAATATCCATGAGGCTATCAAAAAATGAGCCCATGAATGTATATCTATATAAAGAATTGGGAAATAATAAAAAAAAGTGTCTATACAAGCATGCTAGCCTTGATGGTTGCTCCCCTCCCCAAGTTGCCTCTCTAATGGTTGATCCTCAGCCCAGGGATGCGCTCTTCTCCTCTATGAATAATCTAGCTACCTCATCACCATAGGGACATATCAATGATAGTGCATGCAATAATACGAAACCTCGATCATGACCTCTCAATATAAATGGTCATAAATTGTTTGTCCCTATGTTGCAACTATCATAGCCTCTAACTACTAGCGTCGCCTGACCTCCTGTGCCAACTGCATGTCTGAGGTATGTCAAAGCTAACGCTCCTGATCCCTTAGCTGTGACTACCAAGACCTAATGTCGCTCCAGGTCTCTCTTAGTTGTGATAGCTAAGATCTACTGCTAAGCCCGGTCTCTCTCAACCATAACCACCTGCAACTACTGTTGCAACTGCTAAATTTGAACATCACGAGGCTCTTGCCCCGGTGGTGGCTGCTACTGCTGATGCAATGGAGGTGCACTTGCGACCTATCCATCCTAATGTTGGCCATCCTGGCCAGCCTATCCTCTTCCCCATCCTTTTCCCTATCCATCATCTAGCTAGCCTCAACCTCTGCCTACTCCCCTCCCTCTCGAACTCCCTCATGGAGGTATACCTGCTGGATCTATCAGTCGGGGAGGGGGTATGAACCATGAATCATAAGCAGGCATAGTTTTTACATCTACCTGTCCTAGATCATAGGACCATGGCCTCAGAACCAACTGACGAAATCCCTCAACAACCTCATGGGTTGGGATCATGTTTCCCCATGTCATCTCTCGGGTTGACTTGGAAAAAATGTCAGTGTACTGATCATCGAGCCTATCTTGCCTGTAATGCCTCTCATGTTGTTGTCATTGTTCTGATACCCCTTTCATATTGTGTTGCATACTTGAGACTATGATGGTGATTGTTTCACCAGTTTGACTTGTTTTGGTTGACAGTTTCATTTAAATGGATGATTATGATACTCTCTTTTATAATGTTGATGATATGATAATACATGGTGTTTGTCTTTATCTGGTTATGCTTATTATCTAGATGCAATATTATGTTGCTATGTAAATTGACTAATGCTTACTTCATGATATTTATGATGGTGTGTTACTATTTGGAGTCGACTGAGGAGACGGTGTAGCATCACTCATTCATGAGCGCCCTACTACGTTGCGAATCCTTCTCACGGTGTGTTTGCGATTGGAGATATATGTTGCTTGACATTTGTTTTGATGTAGGATGCAAGTATCGTGCATCGACTCCACCTGCACTATCAGTTTTGAGCATGCCTTATAATCCCAATGGGTATGATGTGGAAATCCGAGTTGACAAGAAGTCCCTCGTCCTAGTCTGGCACCCCGTTGTTTTGTGTTGACAACGGCTTATGTTTCTGACCTCATTCTCGTTTTGGTATCGCTCTATTTGAGTCATTCATTTTTAATTGTTCATTTAATATTGTTCTCTTTTATCATTCAAGTTAATTGATTAATTAATGTGTTTCAATTATTTGGCATTGTCATTCAGGTGTTGTTTTGGGTTACGTTGCTCGTATTTGTAACGTTGATTTAATTAAAGTATTAAATTAAATTATTAATTTAATTCAAAAAGGATAATAATTTAATAACTTATATTATTATTTTATTAAAGATGAAAACGTAAATAAAACATAAATTTGTAGTTATAAATAATATTTTAAATTTAAATAAATAATGGATTGATAATCCACTTGCTAATAAAGTTTATTTTTAAATTTAAAATATTTGGAAAATAAGGTATTGAATAAAATAGCAAAGTGGATAATTTATTTAATATTATAATTGGAATAATAAATGTCAAAAGTAATTACAAGGAATTGCGAAACAATATGAATTTTAAAATTTAAATATTGTGACCTAAAATGAAACGGAAAAGTAATTAAATTAAGGGTGAAAATTATTATCAGAAGTTTTAATCACCTTAGTGGAGTTAGGTTTCTAAATTAATTAAAATGCAAGAATTGCCTACAGGTGGTAAAACATGAAAAAGGAGATTTTTACGGGTGTACTCGAAAATAGAGAAGTGATTTAGAAAATTGCCACCTATCTTGGTTTTATTATCGAGGACTATGGAGAAAATTCGTGAATTAAGTTGGAGAATTGGGCGTAAAAGAAATAGATTCGCTTTGTCAAAAAAAAAATTAACGACGATTTGAGTAAATATATGTAAATCTTGGTATAGTTATATTTGGAGGTAAATATATATATGTTTTTACATATATATTTTGGATAATTATATTTAGATAATTTTTTGTAGTGTCCCTACAGATGATACTATTTGCTTCAGTTTGCTTTTGACTGGTTGTTAGTCATTTAGTTGCTTTGGATGGTACATTACATTATTTCAGTATGCCATTGATGATATGTTAGTTGTTATACTTCGTAGATGATGCATTTGACATTATGATCATCAGGTTATGTTCTTATGACGACATTATGATGGATATGTGTGTATTATGGTTTATGTTGTTTCTTAATGTTAATGATGTTATCATGATATAATTGATGATTACGATGTTATGATTCATGTCAGTCCTAGTGAAGAAGACAATGTAGCATTACTCACTCGTGAGTACCTTGCTACGTTGTGACTCTTCTTCACGGTGTGTTTTCTAATATATGTGTTGATATGGTTGACAGTGTCGTTTGATGTAGCTTGCAAGTACAAGCACCGACTCCACCTGCTTCATCAAGTTTGAGTGTGCCAAGGCCCAATGAAAATATGTTGATGGGAGATAGTGTTTGGTCCTCTGTCATGAGCCATTGTTCTGGAAAGAATGAGTATCATTTGTTACCCGTTTGTTTTTGGTTGATGTTTGTCTCGTTATGTCGTTCTATGTTCGTCATGTTAGAAGTTGACTTGTTTAAATTAGATAAATGATTTGATTAATAAGTGTTGATCCTATTGCGATTTTAATTGTAATGTTAGAATTAGATAACCATGTTAGATTATTTTATAAATTAAAGGTTTGATTTAATGTTTAAAAGGTTTAATTAATTCAACTATTATAGAATATTGATTCAATTTATATTGTTGAATTATTGTGCAACTTAAATACTCTTAAAATAGATATTTTGAAAAGGAGTTGTTTTTGATAGAAATTGTAAAATACTTGAGAACTCGAACTTGATCTCAGAGGATGGTTAACTTGAACAATTAATAGTGTTAACTCTCCATTCAATTTTGATGGCATGTAGACTGCCAGTTAAGTTTTGTGAATGAAATTTAATTGAAAATGAATAAAAGGAAAGGTTATGCATTTTTTGTGGATGGCAATTGGTTTTAGCTGAAGGTTGTTTTCACATAAATATTTTGGGAAGAAGCTTTTTTGTTTCTCTCTATGATTGGTGTTGGAAAAAGATTGTAGACTGTAAATTCTGAGGTTTTGATCATGTTGGAAAGGATACAAAATCTGATATCTTGTGTTTGGCTTCATCCTTCGTCGAGATTCGAAAGAGTGCTCCAGGTTTTCTTTTGTGTTATTATGTTTCATTCTTGAATTCGATACTTATAAATTTTGTTTATAGTATTGATTTTCTTGTATGTAGAACCCCGTTTGCCAAATAACCTGCACAGACAACGGATAACGAAAACGTTATTGATTAGTTTTGATTAAATCAATGAAAAACCAATAAAGAGAGGAAAAATTATGGAAATCTAGATTTGAGATTCTTAAATTAAAATAGAATGTCTCGATTTCATGTCGGCTTTGTGCATGTTAATCTGTACCCAAAACTCCCCGCATGTTCACGTTTCGAGATTTATCTGCTTCAAATTTATAGTAATTCCTCATTCCTTAAGGTTCATTACATGATCAGTCGGGTGTTGTTGCACTGAGTGTGTTTTGTCATTTCCTTTACTCATATCATTCCCTCTCTTTGGCACATGCAAGCTTGAAATATGAAACTGTCGTTGTTCTTTTGTATTCCTTGATTACCAAATCAAAGAGTCATTGTTTGGTGATGCCTGATTTATGCCACATATACATGAGTTGTTATTATTAAAATCTTCTTGATTCTTGTTTTATCATCACATACATATGTAATCATGATTCCTTTTATTGAATAATGTCTATCCTCCACATCAAGCCTGCGGTCAACGTGTTTTCTCTTATGATTCATTACTCTTTGTATTTGCTCAGCTCTCCACCTATGTATGCGCAACAATTCTGTTTATAATTATTTATTCCTTGCCTTCATGGAGCTATGAACGGCCTTAGGTCTAGTATTTATATCCTATTCTTTTATTTTAATGTCATGCGGTTATCTCCTTAAAGTCTTCACGTCCACATGCTTTGGCACGCTGGAATGAAGTGGTCGGCGGTCAATATACTTGTGATTCTTACTGATGGTAATCTTCTGGTAACCTGAATATGTTATTTGGCTGAAGACGCCTTTTACTTCTCTTCAAACCTTGTTCATCGCTTATGTTGGAATGTAAGCTTCCCTTTGTGTATACACAATACGTCTATGCAAAGATTTCGCCTTTTCAATTAATGGTAAATGCATGCATATTTTGTGAAGGTTTTGTTTCCATGCTTTTGTTTTCCTTGTAATGCATTATTCTGTCGGGTTACAGTTCTCAGTCAAGTATAATCCAAGTCTCATGTGCTAAGGACAGTTGAGTAGCGTTGTTGCCTGTGCTATCGGGCTACCGCGTATCTTGAGAATGATGGAAGTGTTCCCTTCGGCAGGCAGGGCTAACCTCGTGAGAGCGGGCTCTGGTGTTGTCGGCCCCAGTTGGAGGGACATCTGGCATCCTGATATTTCTCCTTTCGAGACTTTTGACTTCTATTCCGGCTTAGCCGCCTCATTGACCAACGTGATGGACCCCTTCCCTCATCCAGTCATTGGTGCTACACCAAGCACACGTAACCAAGTTTATTTGCCTTAGGTTTAGGAATATCTTTTGTAACTTCTGTTGGCGAGTTCTTGGAATGGTCGGTGACTTGATAAAATTCTTAACATCTAGTCTATTTCCACATACCATAAATCTTGCTTCTGTAGATTAGGTTGATACTTATATTAGAAGATGTTAACTACAGTCACCAAGATTATTGTTATCGATATCCTTGACTTTTGCATGGTTCACTGCATGTTTGTTTACATTCGCTTTTTCTTGGCTTTTCATGCGTCTTCCACTATGTCTCTTCCATGCAAGATAATAATAGTATGACCTTCTCTCCTCCCTACCGGTGACATATCCTTGCTCAGACTGGAATAATCCTTATATGGTGTGGCCTTGTTCATTTCTTAGAAACCTTCACGTTATTACTCATCTTGGTCGCCATCCCTTTTTGTAGATGAGATCGGCTCGTGCTAATCGAAGTGTAATGTCAGATTGGCCTGTAGTTTAGGTGCGTAATATTAAATCTTCAATCACCGCCTCTTTCTTCTTGTTAAACCAAGTTAATGGTTGTATTCTCTTAAACTATCTGCAAATACCTTTTCTTTACTGCTAAAATGACCTTCTCTGCATTTGGTCAGGACTGTAGAAACACCGCCACCACTATATTTCATTATTGAGTTAATCTTTGTATCGATAGATGATTGTGGTCGTCTCCTATTCATTCGACATGGATTTTGAAGCCATCTGAAACCGTATGTCATGCATTAATATTAAGAGTAGATATCGGTGTAAGTAGTTCGCTTGATCCAATATTTTTAGTTTACATAAAGTAATCTTCGGTGTCTTCTTTCTATTGCATGAACTTGTAATCAGCTGGAGACGTTAGAACTTCTCTTGTTTATTTTTCCTCTGGCTATCGAAATTATTGTATAGGTTTTGCCATCTCTTTCCATGCATGTTATATCTCTTAATTTATCTTCTCTCAGCTTTTGTGGTTGGTTGAATCTGTTGTGATTCGCTCTAAACTATTTCTTTATTTTCAAAGTGAAATTGAAAGTGAGCTCGAAACCGCCTTGAACTCGCATCTTTTATCATGAGTTGAAACATGTGGATAAGGCCAACGTACGACCCTTATCCTTGTCATTTCTTTGGTCTGTAGCTTTGCATAACCTGTGCGACTGGTTGTTGCCTCCTTGTATTTTGCATGTATTCATTGTCACAGTGTGGATGCATGTGAGGGAAACCGCAATTTATTCTTATTATCGGATGCTTGAAGTTAATGTTTCTTATTCTTCTTTGAACTTGCAAATTCGCACATTGAATGCAGACCGAGATTGTATAGTTTTAAAGTATATATTTATATTCACACTGCTATTTGGATTCGTACTTTTACGTCGAATGTGTAATTAATAAAGTTGAATACGATGGAAGCATGCACTACCATGTATTGATCTCTTATTTAGTGATGCATATAGTTGGTGTTCTTGTTTTTAAGCCGGCAATTGAGTTTTGATTAGGTTCGGCTATATATTTATATTTTTATAAACTTGTTTGATATTTATAATATGTTCTTTCAATATATAATTTGTGTTTCCTATATGGATAATAGAAAATATGGTAATAAGATAAGTATTAGAAATTTTATATTTAAATGTATATGTATTAGATTTGGTGAGGTCTTTAATTCATTAACTATTAAATGATAAGAATTCTATTTATTCTTATTGAAGAATGGTTATGAATTTATATGTTTTAAAAGAATAAGTAAATAAGGAATTTTAATTATGTCAATGACATACCTTAGTATGGAATTTTCGATCATGGTATAGGAAAGTCGTTTATATGAGTAAATAATATATATATTATTATTTCATATTAGATTTTAGTATGGAATGTATAACTTATGTTGTGAAACTCGATGTCAATACTTATATAAATATGGATGTGTAAATATATGTACATAGTTATTTGTGAATAACATGTTATAGCTGAAAATATTGTATTGGAAATTTTAGAAGTTGTTCTATGTTTAATAATTATGTGGTTATAAGGATAAACGTATTGAAGGACTAAATGCATGATTGTTTGGAAAGTTAACGAAGGAAACCATTTATTATATGTAGATAATGGAAGGAGGAGAATACCTTGTTTATGTGGATCATTTAGTAACTTGATTTGAGTGTTTGATATTCTCACCCTTTTATTTTATACTTCTAGAATTGTTTGGATTGTTTGTGCGAAACAAGTGTACGGATGTAATTGTAAATGAAAAGTGGATTTTGGTTCATGTTTAAATTGACTTGTGTGGTGAACCATAGAAGTCTTCCAGAGGCTAGGAAATATGTGTTGAATTGTAAAGTTTAAAATGATTGTATCTTATTGTTTAAGGTGATGAATTGTCTTGGGATTTAGCCATGCACGATTGTTTCTACCTTGGTGGTATTTTGAGGGTTAGATGGTTTATGTCATAGTTGAGCTATGTTTGTTCATGGTCTTGTATGACGTGCATCATGGCTATCCTTTGTTCTTGATATTGAGTTATGTAATTAGGGAGAGTGGCTTTGGATAGGGGTCAAAACCCTAAGAGGAACCAGGGTAACCTAGCGGGATTTTGTAATTCGGCGAAAACCTTAATAAATATAATGGGGGATTGGGTGGTTTTCATAACTAATTCAAATAACTTGATGCCTCGCCTAATACCTTGATGCTTCCACAAATTAAGGGTAGGTTGAGAAGGCCTGGAATGGTGTAATTTGTTACCTTGTCTTCTCAAAAATTAATTTGATTCCACATATGTATGTTTAGGGGTCGGGAATCGGTAGAGATTGCCAAGGTAACTTAGGACGAGGGTCGATAATCTAGGAAGGTTCACCAGGGTAACCTAAAACAACTATGTGATGACACTCGTGTTCTAATACATTGTATGTGGTCTCATGTGTTGAGTCACTGATTGTTGAGATTGTGCCTCTGGGAGCTTTGTATGTATTCTTGTGGTTTCAATATGTCGTTATGTCGTGATGTGGTTGCCAGCCATGTGATGTAAGTACTATCTTCTTTGATGTTTGTTTGACTTGAGGACCTGATACTATCTCCTAGCATGGGGGGTGGACTTTCGAGTTCCACATGGTTGGGAGGAACGTGCTCTATCCTCCATTGGGTCCCCTTGCAGGTGTTGCAGTTTAAAACAAGATTGTTCTTGACAGGCTCATGGATTCAATTTGTTTGTGGAGTTGGACGCAGAGCGTGCTCATGGACGAGATAGGCGGTTATACTTATTCATCATCTATATTGTATTCACTCATGATGATTACATGAGGCTTTGTTGTATTATGATATTGATGTATCGAGATTTTTCACGATCTCGTTTGGTGTATATTGAACATGTAACTTACATTATATGATTATGGTTGGGATTATTCATCTGTGATACGGCATATTCTTATCTTTTATGTTATGATTGTTTGATGTGTTGTTCTTCTAGTGTATGTTTATGTAGTGTTGTTGTGGAACCTTGAGAACACTCGTGTATATGTTACTTTGTTCACATGTTATAATTGGATGTGTTTAAAAAAAAAATCGTTCGATTAATTAGTTACTTTTTGTGTTGTTCTTTGTGTTCCGTGGTGGGACATTACGATTTTGGAAAAGTGTATTTACATAAGTGGTTGGTTATTTTTATTTTTATTTATACATATATTTCAGTTTATGATTAAGTCTTCATTTTGTATGTGTTAGAAGGGAAAAAAAGTAGTAGGTAGTTTTATATTAAACTTTTCGTGGCTTTGATTTGCGTAAATATATGTAAATATTGGTATAGCTATATTTGGATGTAAATATATATATATATATATATATATATATATATATATATATATATATATATATGTGTGTGTGTTTTTACATATGTTTGTTGGATAATTATATTTAGATAAATTATGGAAAAGTGTATTTAGATAAGTGTTGGTTATCTACTATGTGTGTGTGTGTGTGTGTGTTGAATCATGAACAAAAGAAATTGGTTTATATTTTAAATGAGTAATTAGACATTATATAGATTTCAGTTGTTTAGCTTTCTTTACCTATAAATGATAAGATCTTGAATATGTAATTAGAATTTTAATTGATCATTTAGAAATATTCTTTAAAATGACTATCTTGAATATGTATAGTTTTACGCATTAAATTTAAAGAATGGAGCATATGTATGAATGTGTATATGAATTGCACAATTCCTTTAGTTGTCTAACTAGTGTTAAATTGGTTGTACAAATAGGTGTAGCGATTATTGTTTATTTGTTACATGAAATGTGTTAGTAGATTAAGAAATTAATGTTATGATCCCATGATCAATTTCATCTTTCATTTGCATTATTTCCATTTGAATATATTATGTGTTTGGACTTGTGAGATCATGTTGGCAACTCATAGCTTTAAGTTACCGTCCACTAGGAGTTATGGGTAATTTTTCTATAGACTTCTAGAGGCATTGGGAAAACTGTTTTATGTGGATTTCCACATTTGACCTTTATGAGTCGGTGATTGCATTTTTGGTTTTGACTCTTGTGGGTGTTACCTTGTTTCATTTTTTTGTCTCTTATTATGGCTAGTTGGCAAGATGGTCCATTCCTCGCGTTTGTACTCGAGGTCATTATTTTTGATGTTTTTGTGTTTTGGTACACCCTTGGTGTTGTGAGATTTGTTTTAGGGATATTAGGGAGGGTGGTTCTTCATGGGGGCCGACGCACAAAGGGGCAACCTAGATAACCCATGGAAGAGTTGGTTAAATAAGTGAAAACCTAACAAAAAATTAACTAGTGGATTTGGGTAGGAATACATTAACTAAAGATAAACAAGATACCTTTCCCTCATTGTTAGTGCTTTTGCAAACTAAGGGTGGGCTGAGAAGGCCATGGTCGACAAGATCACTACATCATCCTCATGAGAGGCTAGTGGTCCCGCACAAGTCACCCTATGGGGTCGGCACCTAGTGTGAGGCAGTCAAGATAACCATAGATGGGGGTCGGTGCCTGTTGAGAGGCGGCCAGGATAACCCATAATAGGACCGTGTGATGACACTCTCCCATAGTATCCCTTGCCTTTGTCATTGTCTACCTCTAGAAGCAATCATCTTGTAAGTAGTCTTATGGAGATGTCATTTACTATGTTTCCTATGACTCTCGTTTGTTGTTGAGTCTCGTAGCCCTTCTACTTGATTGTCTTGGTCGTGGGTCTTCCCTATCATCTCCTCGCACAAGGGGTAGGCCTTCGGGTCCACATGGTCAGTTGGAACGTGCTATGCACCCCATTGGGTTCCCAGACAGTGTTCGTGAAGCACGAATTTTGTACTAATACAGATGATCTAGAGCTTCACCACAATTTAGTTGCACCATGTTCATTTATGTAACATTCTTGTAACTGATGTATCATTTCCTCTATGTATCAAGAAGCATTGATGTGCACACATACTCCTGAAATGGATGTAATGTATTATTTTTCCTTTATAGACCTTATGTGATTAATGATTTGTGGTAGCTGTTACTTGATGTGTTGTATCTGTGGAAATATGCTCCATAAAATTCACATAAAGATAGTATGTTTATGGTTATTGGGAATAAATTAATCTTGTTTATGTTGAGATGTCATCTGTGGATGTTTTTCCTTAATTGATGGATTATATTGGATGTATGATTATTGTAAGCTTTTACTGTATCATGGTTTAATAGTATAATCTTGGGATTCATTAACTATCGTTATGGAATGGGTTGTGTTACGTAATGCTACCACATGCCCCCCAGAGGACGTAGATGTTATTATATATGTGTAATTTCATTATATGTATTATAGTTTATTGTTCATCATACGTTATGTTCTATTTCAAAAAAAAAATGTTGTGTAATTTGGTTAGTGCTTGTTGACCTTTGGGGTTTGCATGGTAGGGCGTTACACCGCCTCTTGCCAAACTGTCTGGAAACCTTATCAGGTAGGTACCTCTTAATCATTGTGTGCTCTCGACTCTGCATGAATTGGGTTTTTCTAGAAAAGAACAAATACTGTACATAATCATACCATGTTGGCATCTGAAGCCATGGTTGTCATCTGAAAACTGTCATCTCATCAATCACTCAATGCCAGTATAGGATGCCAAGCTACCTTGTTTGTTGAAGAGTGATGGCGCCTTTGTACTACCAAAAAATAGGATCATCTGGATCCACATCTGCCATGTGGACAATTGGTTGGAGCACGATAATGTGCTCCCATGCCCATATATGAAGAAGAGTGACTCCAGTACCAATGGCTCTACCATTACAATACATGAAATCATGCATATCATGGTATAGGGAGGCCCACATCATTGGTCCCCATGCAAACTAAGTCCTCCAGAAAAGCATCATGTGCCAAGCTAGCCCCCATCTTGGATTGAATCCCCTACTAAGTTGATTTGGGGAAACCAACCTCGAAATCACTACCGCAATGATCAATTTGAAGGTCAACGCCCAACCTCTATACATCTCAAGGTCTATCTGGGAGTTGACTAGAACAATGGACTCTTGGTCAAGAACCTCATGGTAGTCATCATAGCCAGCATCGGTGTCATAAATAACATGCTCACCATGTATCAAAAATCATAAAATCTACCATACATCCTCCTGCATCATTTTTGCCTCACTAGTGATGAGGTCTCGCTATGCCATCACTCACATAGCGCTATCATCATCGCCAAATGGGTCCACACAACGAGCATGTAGGTGATGTACCACAAGTCGATCTCTCCCAGCTGCTCATGTTGAAGCTCAAATAAATCATCAAGTCTAGATAGTACAGTCAGCTGGTGCTTGCGGGTCATTAAATTTTGGATAACCTCCTGCACCCACGAAGCAAATGACATCAAAATTCACAAAAATTGGCTAAGTTTAGAGCTTTTATCTCCCAAAATGACAAAAGTGACGCTATTTACGAAAGCGTCGCTATAATCAAATTCTAAACAATGATGTTGGATGCATTCAAGTTGCAAATCATGAATTGTGTCACTCATCACATATGCGTCGCTATTTGAAACTTGAAAACCCTAAATCTAAATTCCAAATCACAAGGTGTGTCGCTATTTACACCTATGCTACAATTTGAAATATGAAACCCTAATTTCAAATCATGAATTGTGTCGCTCATTAAATATGCATCATTATAAATGAAAATAGCATCGTTGATTCTAAAAATAGCGTCACTATATAGCGACACCACCAAAATTTAAAGTTCAAATTATAATAAATGCGCTCAAAAGTCAAATCAAAGTCAAGTTTCAAACTGCATACCGGTGGTCCTGCGCTTAGTGGCCTCTGGTACTCGCGAACCCGGTTAGAAATGTATCGTGGGAGCACTTGTTGCACCATTTTGTTAAAGGTCAGGGCTCAAAATGCAAGGATTCTCTAAGGTGTGAATGCAAAATGAATTGAAAATGACCCTCCATCACCTATTTATGCCTACAAATTAGGGTTTTTTGCCCTAATTTAACCTTGAAGCTAGGGTTTTTTACCAATTTCACCAATCTTTCCAAATTGAAGCTTGTTTTGCATTATTTTTTGCATTTTTGTCATTTTTTTTGCATCCTAGAGCCTTTTTGGACCCCTAGGTCAGCCTTTTCCCTTTGTCGAGAAATCAACCCAAAATTCAAAAAAATTGCCCGATTTCTCAAGGGGGTAGGGAACCAACTTATTCCTTCCACTGGGGAAGCAGTGGGACATCCAAAAAAATAAGACTTTTTTTAATTTTCTTGATCTAAGAAGCAGTTTTTAACCCGAAGAAGCATCGATCTTTGAAACAATGTAGCAGGTACCTCGCTTCAAAGAGGGGGAAAATGTAGACACTTAAAAATGTCATGAATGATATCATACACTCAAATTAGGTATACTAACATCATTTCATCTTGAAACCCATTCTCTTTTTGCTTAATTAATTAAATTAGTCTAGCTATTTAATTAATTATGTCATTTGCATCTATTAACCTAATTAATCTAATCAGATTAATTCACCCCCTTTCATTCTAACACTTTGTCCTATTAAATTAAATAAATCAAGTTTTTTAATTTAATACCTAAAGTCCTCTTGTTTAATTAAATAAGCCTAAGTTATTTAATTAAATGTCATATCATATCTCCCCTTTTCATTAAATCACTTCATGTAATCAAAATAATCTAAATCTCCTAATTACATAATTAACATTGTTTTAATTATCAATGATCTAATTAAATATAATTCCCCCCACTTGCAAGGGAATATTCCCCCTTTGCACATTCCTCCAAAAAGGGAATATTCCATGGGAATATTCCTTTCCCTTTTGCACAATTAAACTTTGTTTTAATTTGCTAAATATCTTTTTTCCCTCACCCATGAGAATATTCCAAAGAATATTCTCTTCTCCTCACTCATTTGAAAAAGGGGAACATTCATTTTTTTGTAGCAAACTTACTTGACTTCTTGTGAAAGTTAACTTGCGATCTCTTGTGCAAGTTAACTTGTGATCTCTTGTGCAAGGTAAAAGTGTGTTTGTTTGGATAAAGGTGAACCCTTGATTAAATCTCATCATTGATTCTCATATGTTGATGAGAATCCATGATCCATGCCTCCAACTTCCTCCATCCTTGACCATTGATTAACCTTTTTTTATCTCAACCTTCCATTTCTCATTTTCTCTCCTATAAATAGGTCACTATTTGGAGACAAATGGATCCATCTTTTTCAGAGCAAACTCATGTTGTTGAAATCACTCACACTCACACTCATTTTAGCACTTTTTTAGTATCATTTTAGCTTAATTAATTTCATTAATGGCTTCTGGTAACATAGATGCATTCATGTAGCTTATTTGGTAATTAGGGTTTTAATCTTTTTAGCTTAGAATCCATTTAGATTAGCTTTTCACTCACACATTTTGATCATTTTAGCATAAATCATGTTAAAATAGCTTGCATCATGTTCATTTAGCTTTAAATCATGTTTCATCACACATATCACAATGGTTTCATTAGTTTTCTTCAATAAAATTGATTAAAACAAGCTCATTATCCAAGGGATTGGGAAAGGGTCGTCATTCCACATCAACACGACACCACTCCCCCAATAGGATAAGTTTCAATGGGTTAAAATAGATATTTCAAAAGCTTTCATAGTTTAACATGTTAAGTTTTTAATGGATTCCTAGTTTAGTGTTTATTTGAATGATCTCTATTGTGATTGACGTTTAGTGGGATGATTATGCTTCGTATCCTCATGGATCAAGTGTAGTCAACCCATACTAATCCGTCGGTCACAAAAGTCATATTTTTTGTAAGTACCAAAACTCTTCTCTTACAAGTACTACCCAATTTCAATGAATTAGATTCTTTCATCAATCCATGACTTTGGTTCTTCTTTCTTATTCACCAGGATGACCTTTGTTTTTTCATTTTGGTTATTTGGGAGCTTGTTATCTTTGGCAATGTGGTGACCTAATGCTCTCCCTCGTACTAATTTGGTTAGTTTGATGTATAAATCATATTCAAGAATTTAAGTAATCCAATTTTCTCTATTTTCACTTATATGACCTTCCATATTGCACTATCTAATAGTCAAATAAATGATGAACATTGTTATCTTGTTTCTAGATATCAACAATGTCTAATTTTATTTATCTATTTAACAAACTATGTAAAGGTCTTTTTTGCATAAATTTTTACTTGGACTTGTATTCTATAAGAGATATTGAAGTAAAATCGATTGGATATTCACTTCTTCCATGATTGAATTTTTTATTAAGGGCTATTTCTATGTTCTACTCACCTCAAAAGACATTTATGATGAAATCCTTATAAAAATATAGATTTCTTATACTAGAGTTGTTATGTCATGTTTGGTTGCTTGAAAGGATTCCCTTCTAAATTCCATTTAAATTATTCATCTTTTTTAAACCTAAGAATGAGAGGTATTTCCATCCCTACAAAGTTAGAATGAATCTACCCACAAAAATTATCTTAAGAAAATATTGTAGTGCTTTCTTGTTTACTGAAAAAGACAATTATAGGATAGATTGCACGTTATCTATATATATAAATCTCTTTTGTTTTCAATCTCTTTTGGGGTATAATCAAGGTGAATATCCTCTTATTTTGTGAGCTTGAGGTTGTATCTCTTTTCATTTCAAAATATAGTATATATGGACTCAAAATTGACCATCATTTCATTAGTGATAAGTGCTTTGGATATGAAATCTAGCAAAAATTTCACCTTTAAACCATATTTAGTCATAAAAATAATATGAGACCAATCTAAGGATAAATATCCTTCTATTTTTAGTAATGAAACCTCTAGATAGACAAGAGTAGAAGGCTATAGGGGTATCAATGAATATTTTGTCTTAAGGAATAATGATGTTAGGGAAAGAATATAGAGTGAGGGTAAGGTCCTTAAAGTATACCAATTGCTTAGATTTTTTCCCATCTAATTATAGTATTCCCTCTCCATAGGATGGTAGGCCAATTTTAGCACATCAATGATGCTCTTGGCCATGACTTTTACATTTGCACTAGAGTCTATCATAGAGTTATGTAAAAAAATATCAATTATAAATGTAAAATAGAAAGGCATTAGATTTGTTTTACTTACCTTTGTGCTAGCATTATGGGAAGCAACAAGTAAACTATTGAGAGTAAATAAGTCAATATATTGTATTCCTTCCAGTAATAGTGACTTAAGTTATCATTTTAACTAGATTTCCTTGCATCCATAGAGCTTCTTGAAGAAAAATATTTTTTGCAAGGATGGTAGAAAATCCCAAATGAAGACATTCAAGTAACTACTTTATATAGTTGTTCCACCACATTAAGAGGACCAAAATTTTGAATTCTTGTAGAGTAGCCTCAGCTAGCCTAATATCTTAGACTTTCGACCATAGCATAAACTACTCTTGATATGATCCACTCCTAAGTTAATTAGAACTAATTTTTTAAATTGTGATGCCCTATCTTTTTATTATGAAAACATTAAAAATTATATTAGTTGTAATCTTTTGGATTACAAGTTATGAGTCTAGGTTATGGATTTCCACCAATCTCCTTTTGGACCTAGTGAGGTAATTAGACTACATTGGAGGAGTTGTAAAGGTAGAAGGATCATTTTCAAATATTTATTCTTCCTCTTCAGTTCATGAGAATAATACATGTTTTGAAATAATTTATTAGTCTTGTTACAAATAAATCCTTTTTGTTTGAGCTATGAGAATAACATTATGAACATGTGAATATTGAAGAGGACTTTATAGTGGTGGAATTCCTTGCATGGTAGTAACTTATCTTTGTGTGACAATCTTTTGCCATAAGTTTCCACTCAAGCAATATTTATAAGTATGATAATATTTGCAAGGAAAACACTATATGTTAGTATCTTCCATAAAATTATTTTATCTCAAGACAAGGTATCTAACTAGGCTAAGGAAAATTTATTCTAATGGTACACCTATTGCTAGCAAGAAAAGTCATAGTTTTAAGATCTAGAAATATTAAGTGTTGAGTTTATACCCTAGTCATTGTAGTAGAAGAATAATCAAGGTGTATGTGGTATAAAATATTAATATACAATACAAATATCAAGCACACATCAGAAATTAAACATAAATATACACCATAACCATTAATATCCTTTTTATATCTTTATCTCTTACTACATATAACCTAAAATACAAATTTTCTACTTATAATATTTTTATTTCTTTTCTAGTTCTCTTAATTTTTCTTTCTTCTTCTTCTTCTATCATCATACTACCCTATATATGTTTATAAAAATTGGGGACATCTCCCCTACAAAATATGGATAATCCTATTTGGCCTGGTCAACCTTATTCTCTATATTTCATTTATGGCTTGTTGTGGTAGGTTTTGTAAGTTGTACTTCTGCACTGTCCTCTGCCAACATAATTCCCCCCTCTAAACTTATGTCTTGTCCTCAAAACATGAAAATTGATTAATTTAAATTAATATTTTCTTATAGATTACCTTGAACTAGGTAAAGGTGGTATCCCATTGACTCTTTTTTTCTATAGTATTGGGATCTAACTCCATGTTTGAATGAGTGTTGTTTTAGCCTTTGCAATAGTGGTTGGGATTTAAATTTTCTATATTATCTTATTCGCATCCCCAATAAGCCAATTATATGCTCCATTATTAGACTCACCACCTCTTGAAATCTTTGTCTGAGATTTGATCTATTCTCTTTGATTTTACAATTGTTGGAGTTGGGTATGCATTCCTTCCATCTATGACCTTATTGTGCTATCCAAATCCTTCATTGGGTAATAATTTCTAGATACCTACAATAAGTGTGCCTCTAATTTGACCTATCTAGTTCTTCAACTATTTGGTGAGTGTAGTCCATTATAGACAAAATTGGTATAGAGTATTGATATTAGTCATTATATTCTATAAGGTATTGATCTCAATCTCTAGTTGTGTGTGTGTTGCAACACATTTTATTCTCACCTAATCCATTTTATTTGTGTTTACCTCTCCTAGGACCTAAGATTTGATATCAATACCTTTGTTTTCCATTTCCTTCCCGACCTCTTCTATTAGTTGTTTTACTTATCCTAATGATAATATTTTATCTTTACATATTTGTGATAACTTATCTTGGATGGTGGTGATGACATCTTCAAGTTGCTTCAATATTTCTTCCTTTTTTGTGCTATAAAATATACCACCTAAGCGAAACTTCTATAGGAGAGATATTCTTGTCAAGTCTATCTATGAACTTATGAGAAACAATTGGAGTACTTGTGGTGTTGCTATTGGTTGAATATACTAAGTAATTTTGTTGGGCCAAGAAATAATTGATAAACTACATTGGGGAGGTTGTAGTGGAAGATGATGGCTTATCTAGAGAGAGGTAATTCTTGCTATGGTCCTTGACCTTTTTGATTGGTCTGTTTCTTGCTATGTACTTTTGGAAGATTTAAGGTAGTGGAACAACTTCCTACACTAATATTGAGAGGAGGGTAATACAAAACTTTTCAAATCTTTACAACAACTATATAAATTAAAGAAAAATAAACATAAATATCATGCATACCACAACATAGTGATTTACATGGGGAAAACCCTTTCGGGAGAAAACCCCACACTCCAAAAACTACCCAATATATTATTCATAAATCACAAAGATTATAATATACTTGGAGAGAAATTTTTCATAGGAGTATCACCAACCAATGATCCTTAGGCAATATAACAACTATCAGACTCTCAAAATACATCAAATTGCACAATTTTAATACAATTACCTCATAAAATAGGGTTTCCTTCTAGGGAAAGACCCCCTAGACCCACCACCAGGGGGAAGGACCCCTCATATCCTACAAGGGAGTACCCCCTACACTCCCACACTCAAATATATTAACCTCTTAATCGGAAGGTTAAGAAACCATTTTTCCCAACATTCTCCCACTTGTCAAACACCTTGCAAGAGCAATGGAAGGATTACTACCATGATTTAATTTTTATGGGTTGAGAGGCCCATAGAATCTAAACACCATTTGAACTTCTTTGTGCTCATAACATTAATTAAAGAATCAAAAACATTCATCAAAGTATCTACCTTAACTAGCTTCACCATGCCATCCTTGACCATATTCTGACAAAATAATATTATACATTAATATGCTTGGTCTTGGCATGAAATGTTGATTTCTTTGCTAGGTACATCACATTTTGAATGTCACAATAAATTGTCACTACACATTGTTTTATTCCAACATTTGAAAAAAATCTCTTAATTCAAATGGATTCTTTACAAGAATGTGTTGCTTCCATATACACAACTTCAGTAGTAGACAAAGCAACCATAACCTGTTGCTTACTCATCCAACTTCTTGTATCACCAAATAAAGTAAACACATATGCAATAGTGAATCATCTACTATCAATATCATCTTCCCAATATGAATCCACATAACCATAAATATCAAGGGAAAATCTGGCTCTTATCAAATTATCATGATAACAAAAGGAATACTCTAAGGTACCCCAAAAATATATGAAGACTCTTTTAACTACATCCCAATGAACTCTACTAGTATTAGGCATATATCTAGAAAGAACTCCCAATGCTTGGGTAATGTCTAGTCTAGTGCAGAACATAATCTACATCAAACTTTCAACTACACTCTGATAAGGCACTCTTTTCATGTCTTTCATCTCTAATATGGATGTTAAAAAATCTAAAACATATAACTTCATTCTAGCTATAAAAGGAACACACAATGGGCTATAATCCTACATGTTAAATCTCTATAAAAATGAATTGACATACTTACTATAGCCAAGACATAGCTTTTTGTTCACTCTACTTCTATTTTCCATCCCAAGAATTTTTTTAGCCACACCAAGATATTTCATTTCAAATTTATTTGCAAGTTGAGACTTTAGTTCTAAAATAATTCCTTTCCCTTTACTAATAATTAACATATCATCAACGTTTAATGCAATAAACAAAAAAATCACCATAAGTATTATAATAAACACAATGACTTGATTTAGAACACTCAAAATCCCAAACTCAACAGATACATATTAAATTTTTGGTACCACATCCTAAGACTTTGTTTGAGGACATAAAAAAAATTCTTTAATTTGCAACCCAAATTACTTTTACCTTTCACCATATAATTATTTGGTTGTGTTGTATGACATCCTCCTCCAAATCAATATGGAGAATAGTTGTTTTCACATCCATTTTCTCAACCTCTAGATCATAAGCAACATCAATAGAAAGTAAAAATCCAAAGGATTGTTGAATGCACATGACAACTGAGGGGGGTGAATCAATTGTCTCTTAAAACTTTAAAACCCTTATGAACATTCAGATCCACATTAATTCAATTAACCATTAAACTCTTAGAATAATTTATCATGAAAGAAGATAACATAAATAGAACCAAAAGCAAAACCATGCACAACGAAACACCAGATTTATGTGGAAAACCCAAGAAGGGAAAAACCATGGTGAGGATTAGCTCACAACATAAAGTAATATCAACACCGAATACAATAGGGATCACTGCCAAATGCTCACTACTAGAATAGAAAAGAAGATAAACAAAATTGTTATAGTGAGAAATCCATCTCAATGCAACAGAAAAGTCCACCACAACATCACGAACACCTTCACAGTCTTACTAAAGAATTTTAGACACCTACTCACTGCATCTAGTAATCTAACACATGAAAGATCGCACTGCACTGCATAAATTTTCACCTCACAACTCTACAATTTACATCATTTGCATCACACTCATCTATATTGTCATCCCTCAACAACTCAACTCATATTTATATATCTTCAACCTTGAAAACATTCTCCAAGGTTGACAATGCACCTCAGTCGTGAAAATTCAAATTAGGTTGGAACCAAAACATTCCCGCGGTGGAAACAAATGAAGGAAAAGCACAAAACACCTTAGCTAGGACCTAAATCCACTCATACATGTCACGCCATGCTTCCACAAACACCAAAGAAACTCCACACTTAGTGTAAACACCCAAGGTTGATCAAACCTATGTTAACACCATCAAACATTTAAGTAAATGCTTCCTCAAATCCAAGGACAACTTGCAAACAACACACTGTGCTTGAACATGATCTTGAGCATTCCATAAACACTCTAAAATTGACCAAATTCCTTCACAATAACTTTCACTTGAAGAATGTACATGCCTAGTACTCTCAAATAATTCTATGATACAGTGTAACTCAAGAAACCAAACTCTAAAGCACCAAAACATGAACAAATTCAACTGAAGAAATATACAAACACTCTCAGCACCCTTTAGTTCTGCAAGACCTAAAACCACTCTACGGAGAAATGTAGAGCAAAGATATTTCTCCCAGACACCTCTGCAATACACAATTCACACACTAGTGAACACACCTTCCTCTACACAATGATCCAACACAACAAATTATAGATGAAACACCTTTGATCAACATATCCAAACCACACAAGTAGATTTTCAACATAGAAGAAATGTGGATCCAAACCAAAACATTACTCTGCAACACAAAACACCATTGCAACACATTATTTCCTCTTTTTATTTAAATTTTCTTAAAATAATTTGAAGAAAAAGCACTAGAGACACATCCTCAACATCTTCAGCTTCCTAATCACCACCAAGCCAACTACATCATAGCAACATAGCAACTCAACCACACATCCATAGATAGAATCTTATCAAAGCAACACTAGAGGTTGACACTAGTAGCTTACTAATTACAACACAATGCAACTAATCAAAGCATCATCAAAGACAACATCAAATCAATACCAACTGCACATACTTGCAACAAAATCCTTCTCATACTATTGACACCAATGACAACACATAAGCTTGTTGACATCAATGACAACACCAACTGCACATACTTGCAACAATCTACCCCTTTATCATTGAGGGCAATACAAGATGTGAACAACAAACATAACAACTATAATCATCAATAATCTTGCTCTACACCAACTCTTCTTCTCTCCCTTTGATAACTAACACTTTTCTTTTGTATCTTGTATTTTTCACATGAATCTCTCCTCTTTTCTCAATTGAACATTTTTCACATTTTTCTCTCTCCCCCTTTGACATCAATGGAAAAGGGCATAAATATTTGCATCATTCATTCTCCCCCTTTCACCACTGCTTTGCATACTCCCCCTTAGGAGAACACACCAAATTGTATCAATCACTGCATAACAATAACTCTCACTCATCATGACTATAACAACTAATAATTCCACTACATACTCCCCCTAAGAGGTAGCCACCAACATCAATCAAGATCAAATAATGAATCTTGAGATCTGTTGGACTGATGCATCTCCTTATGCATCTAGTTCAAAGAAGGAGGGGCAATAACCACCAACTTCTCTCGAAGATACTCAAAATTATCCTTAGGAAGAACCTCGGTGAATATGCCAGAAATCTGATCCTTTGTAGGCATGTATTCAAGCTTCACTTCATTCTTTACAACCTTCTCTCTCAAAAATTGATACTAGATTGAGATATGTTTTTTCCTTGAATGCATTACTGGATTCTTTGAAATATTGATCACTTGTATTATCATAGAAGATAGAAATTGGTTCATCATATACTACTCTGATATCCTTTAATGTTTTCCTCATCCATAAAACTTGTGTGCAACAAGATGCTACTACAATGTATTTTTCTTTTACAGTAGACAAAGACATTAATCTTGTTTCTTTCTTAGCCATGACACCAATCCGCATCCAAGAAAGAATGCACCACCACTTGTACTTTTCCTGTCATCTACACAACCATCCCAATTTGCATCTATGTAAGCACTTAGAGTAAATTCAGTATCCTATGGATACCACAAACCATGATCCAGAGTTCCCTTCAAGTATCTAAATATCCTCTATACTACTGCAACATGTGTCTCTCTAGGATCTTCTTGAAATATAGCCATAAGACAGATTACATTCATGATATCTGGTCTAGTAGTAGTTAGACATATAAATCCTCCAATCATTGATCTATACTTTCTCTGATTAGCCTTAGGAGATTCATCATTCTTTCTTAGCTTACAACCAGTAACCATAGGGGTACATACCAGTTTAGAATCTTCCATTCCAAACTTCTTCAACATTTCCTTGACATACTTTGATTGTAAAATAAAAATACCTTTATCCGTCTGATTGATTTGTAGCCCAAGAAAGAAATTCATCTCCCCAAACATTGACATTTCAAATTATTTCTGCATCTCTTCTACAAATTTCTTACACATAGCTTCATATCCTCCAAAAATTATGTCATCAACATACACAACCACAATCGAGATTTGATCTCTTTCAACTTTGAAGTACATATTTCTATTTGTGGTACCTTTATAGAATCATTGTTGTAACAAGTACCTATCTAACCTTGCATACCAATCTCTAATAGATTGCTTCAACCCATATAATGCCTTCTTCAATCTGCAAACCATATCCAATTTATCTGATAACTAAAATTCTTCTGGTTTTATGTATACTTCTTCTAATTCACCATTCAAAAAAGAAAACTTCACATCCATTTGATAAACTTTGAAATCCTTATGTGTTGCAAAAGCTAAAAACATATTGATCACTTCAATCCTTTCTAGTTGAGTGAATGTATCCTCAAAGTCTATTCCTTCTACTTGTGAGTAGCCTTTACACACAAGCCTTTCCTTGTTTCTTATCACTTCTCCACTCTCATTCAGTTTGTTTCAGAATATCCACTTAGTTCCATTTATATTCTTGTTTTTTGGTCTTGGGACAAGTTCCCAAGTTTTATTCTTCTCAATCTACATTAGTTCTTCTTCCATAACTTTGATCCAATACTCATCCTTGCATGCTTTAATCATTGTTTTAGGTTCAACTTCAAAAATTAAACATAGATTTACTTGTTCTTCAACAAATTTCCTTCTTGTCAGTATACCTTTTCTCTTGTCACCAATGATCTATTCTTTTGAACAATTCTTCTGCACATACTTAGGAGTTTTAGGAATATTTTCCAAAGCTTTTTCCTCTTCAATTTGCACTTCTTTTTCCTTAGCTTTTTCTTCTTCTCTACAAGAAGACTCATCTGATTCATATCCATCTATCACTGTTGAATTCTTCTATAGGTCTTCATCAACCTTGACACTTGCACTCTCAACAATATTTCTTAGCCTCTTTTTGTAGCACCGGTAAGCTTTTCTTTAGTAGAATATCTAAGGGGGATACCTTCATTAAACCTCGCATCAAACTTTCCTAAGTTTTCTTCATCTCTTCTAATATAGCATTTGCTTCCAAACACTCTGAAGTATTTGACAGTAGGAATCCTTCCATACCATAGATCATAGGGATTCTTTGTGTTGTTTTCTCTTGCTTGCAATATTTTCAGTATGTAAAATATAGTATGAATTGCTTCTTTCCAGTATACTTCCAGTAGATTTGATTCTTTCATCATTGTTCTTGCAGCTTCTTGAACAGTCCTATTCTTTCTTTCAACCACTCCATTCTGTTGTGGAGTCCTAGGGGCAGATAAATGCCTCTTTATTCCATGATTCTCACAAAATATATTGAACTCATTGGAGGTGAATGCTCCACCTCTATCAGACCTCAAGAACTTGATTTTCATATCCATTTCATTCTCAACCACAAATTTGAATTCTTTAAACTTATCTAGGACTTCTGATTTTTCTTTGAGAAAAGTAACCCATGTCCTTTTATAATAATCATCAATCAATAGCATGAAATACCTATCACCTTGAAGACTTCTTACTCTGGTAGGACAAAAAAGATTTGTATGCACCAATTCTAACAGTCCAATAGAAGATTGTTCTTTGATTTTGAAGCTTCTTCTTGCTTTCTTTCCAAATTGACATTCCTTATAGACAACATTGATAAGTTTTATAATCTTTGGAAGATATCTCACAGATAGAACTAAACTTATTCTCACCAGGCTATCAAAATTAATGTGATACATTCTTCTATGTCATAGCCAACTCTCATTGATCTAAGTCATGAAACAATAACCATCAACACATTTGAGATGATAGGCATTTACATCCGTCCTTTCAACAACAATCATAGTTTTGGATCCTTTCTTGATCTCACAACCATCATCCTAAAACATTATATTGTACCCTTTGCTACACATTTTTCCAACACTCAGGAGGTTGTGTCTTAAACCCTTAACATAAACAACATCATCAATGCTATTCTTACCATCAAAACTAATTGAACCTTTTCCACATATCTTAGCAAATATATCATCACCAAACCTAACTAGTCCTCCCTCATATTTTTCAAGTTTAGAAAACTTACTCTTATCACTGATCATATGATTAGAGCATCCACTATCAATGATCTAGTAGTTCTTCTCCTGTCTATCATGAAAATTATACATCAAAGTGTCTTCAGTATTAGCACTTGCTTTCAAAGCACTTTCCTTCACACATCTCTTAGAGTTGGTAGAATTAGTTTCATCTTTTAAATCCATGAATAAGAATTCACATCCTCATCATCAGATATACTTGCATCTTCTCTAACATAATAGCTTTTCTTAATCATCTTACCTTTGTTCTTCCTATTTTTGTCATTCAAATCTCTATTTGGAAATTTTAAAGCGTAATGAACTATCTTTCCACAACTAAAACATTTGAAAGGCAACTTATCTTTGTAATTTCTAGTACCTTTTTCATTATTCTCTCAAAGTTAGCTTCCACATCATCAAGATCCTCTTGATCTGATTCCACATAATTCTCTAATTTTCCAACTTAAAAGTAGTCTCAACTTTTAGATTACTTGTACCAAATTCTCTTATTTCAAAAGTTGTTAAAGAACCATACAACAGATCTTTGGTATATTGGTTCAAATTTTGCAATTCCTCAATATCAAAAACTTTATGACTATAATATTTAGGAAGAGTTTTGAGTACCTTCTTTACCACTTCTTTCAGTTCTCCACCAAGACCTCTAATTTCGTTGACAACTTCATCTGCCTTCTGCAAGTATTTTGTGATGTTTTCATCTTCAAACATTCA
Organism: Sequoiadendron giganteum; assembly: GCA_007115665.2. Classification (NCBI taxonomy): domain Eukaryota; kingdom Viridiplantae; phylum Streptophyta; class Pinopsida; order Cupressales; family Cupressaceae; genus Sequoiadendron; species Sequoiadendron giganteum. The sequence continues at coordinate 527,796,711 of CM021102.1, forward strand.
TCGGCTCTCAAACATGATCTCAAAATTTTGCATCTTAGCTTGCTTGACCTTATCATCTCCATAAATGCTTTATAACTTTACCCAAATTTCTCTAGCAATTTTCAGATTCATAACTTTCACCAATTCAAAATTAGCAAAACCACTTAAGAGAGCATACCTTTCTTTAGCATTGTTTTCATAGGCCTTGATCTCATCATTAGTCTTTGAACCATTCACAAGTATAGTATATCTAGTCTTAACAGACTTCCAAATTTCAAATCCAAGAGAAACTAGAAAACCTTCCATCATTGTCTTCTAGAATCCATAATCTGATCCATTAAACAAACGGACATCTTTCTTGTGCGCCATCCCAGATCTACCTCTAGTGGTTAATCTTTATTCTAAGGAACCTTGTTTTGATACCAATTTTTGAATACACAAGACAACTGAGAAGGGGGGTGAATCATTTGTTTCTTAAAACTTCAGAAACCTTACAAACATTCAGATCCATATTGGTTCAATTAGCCCTTAATTTGTTAGAATGATTTATCATGACATCAGATAACAAAAAAAAAACCAAAGCAACACCATGCACAACAAAACTCCAAATTTATGTGGAAAAACCAGGGGAAAAACCATGGTGAGGATTAGATCACAATATAAAGTAATATGAACACCAAATATAATAGGGCTCACTGCCCAAAAGAAAGTGTTGGTGTTTTAATTTACCCATTAAGGCTTCATAATGCTCTAAGAGGTTGCCAAACTCTATATTCAAGAAATTACGAAACTAATGGCCAACTAACGAGATTCAGTCAACAACTGAGTTCTCCCACACTTTAGGCTCTGTGAAACCAAGGAGGGTTTTCCTAAATGTGTTCATAAAAATGGTTTATGCCTTAAGAACACTTCTACATATAGATACATTTCCTATTAATGCAACTAGATAGCAATTACCCTTTTTTTGGCAAAAACAAAGAACAATAACGACTATCTAGAGCTAGGAAAACAAACTTAATGTAAGATTTGTATCTCAAAAGAGATAGACAATGATTTTTTAAATGTTTAAATCTTGAACCTTTACACTTAGGGCTATTGTCTTGCACTTCTAACAAATATTTGGAATGAACTATCCAGTGCCTCATCCAACCGGGCAGGAGTCACATAAAACATAACCCTGATATTATGGAACTCATCATTATAATTCCTTACATTATGAGATTTTCCATTAATTAAAACAGTACTCCTTAGTAAATCCTTAGTACATTATCATAGACTTGTAATTCCTTTTCAAGAATTTGATTAACTCATTGAGCTAAAGCAAGAAAACTAATTACACATCCAAATATACCATTGAAACTGAATGAAGAAACCATTGATAAATCCATTCATAATCCATGATATGTACAAAGGAGAGCAATTTTCTTAATTGTTTTGTAGATTTATTGATACCAGTTATTATAAAAGCATAGCATGCTTATTTTATACAACACCCGACATGGAATGATTTTCTGACTAGAACCTTTCAAAATACCACAATATAACCTTTTTATACACAACCTAAGCCCTACAATACAAAATATGACCCCTAACAATCAACCTTGAAATCTCCTTTATAGAACAGGAGAGCAACAAGCATTGGGCTCCATTGTTCATTTCAAAATGAATTTCACTTTTACCAAATGAAACTCAAATTCACTTCAAAAAACTCCTCATCATCAAAAATAATTGCAATACACGTAGAGGAATCAAAAAATGGTTACACCCCTGTAACCAGCCGAAAAAGACAAAAAACACCACGCCACCCACGCGCACGTCCACATCAAACCCAAACCACTGCAACACCAAAAAAGGAAGAAAACACCACCCAGCAACACCACTCATCTCCCAACACCCTGAGCAACCACACGACCCCGACACAAGCGGTCGCTCCTGGTTCTCGCTTTAGTAAGGAGCGAGACCAATTCTTTACCCCTACTAGTACCAACACTAGATCCAACAACATTACACGATGCCACCGCAATAATTGGAGAAACTGTGAGCACTTCCTCGTCAACTCCCATGAGTTCAATCAGGGCCATGAGGTAGCTGTGGTAGTCTAAATTAGTTTCGAACCCCCCACCATCAAAGCCCGAAGAGAGATCGATAAGTGATTTGGAATGCCTAGACCTCGTCCCTACCCTTTGAGTGATTTTTCCAGAAGTACTGGGAGAAATTTGTTTCTCCCTGTGTTGCAAATCTGTTACACTCACCCGAGCACTTCATCATACTACTAACTTATCCATTGAAGACGTTAGCTCAAAACTCAGCAAGCAAATCAATCCCCTACAAGCGAAAAAACTTAAAATGTGTTGATACAAATGAGCAAATTAGCAGGCATTTATAGAGCAAGCTGGTGCAGGGAACATTAATTGATCAAACTATAGTACAAGCAAATGAGTGATTAGTGGCTGACATCGCCACCACAGAATAATTGTGAGCTCATGGAAAATGGCGTAAAGCCTATCATTGCATTATCAGGTGGATACCGCTTGCACACAAGGAAATCAGGAGGAAATCCATTAAAAAATTGCGCCATTAATGAGAATAACTTGCAGAGCGCAAGTAATCCTCACATGGGTGAACAGTAACCCTTTGAAAATAAACTGTCGATGTGAAAAACCTGGCAAGTCAGACGACTCTGATTGAGTCAATGATCATTGAAAACTCCACATCACCACCTGGGAAAAATAGCAGCCAATCACACCCCTCACAATCAGGAACCCGCGACCGAGCAACAAGCCCCACCCAACCCCCTTGTTCTGCAGAGCCAAGCCACATGTCACCGGCTCGCAAACCTCACAACATTTTCAAAAACATTAATCCGCTCGTGCAAGGCTTGCGAGGGACGGTCATCATTAATCCTCATCATTTAATATCCACCGTAGAAGAGACATCCACTTGTCACTGCATGCGCATCAAGATAGGCCTCATCTACCATACTTGATAGATGGCGACATCTCTCACACCTCACACCACTTTAATGACATCAACAGGAAACCTTGCGAGGTCCACGAGGAATGGTCCAGATCAGAACCTGTGATCTGACGGTCAGCCAAACTGCATAGGAAAAAATAATTATAACAGTGGGACCGACCGGAAAAACCCTTGGAGGCACAATAATTTAGGCCCACCCAAACCTAGGGAAAACCACCCGACATAGGCAAAATAATAATAATAACACCCAGACCGATAGGTCGGGTGAAAGGGGTCGGTAATAGCACAAAAAGAAAAGGCTCAATCGAATGACTTAAGAGACCGGTGACCCCCAACAACAGGTCAATGCTAAAATATAACATGAGGGTTCAAAAGGTATCGATCAAATTTATCACGGGTAACAGAAACCCCTAAACCCTAAGCTTTAGATCCCTAGCCATAAAAGGTAAACAAACATGCCCAAACTAGGCAAAATTTTGACAAATTTTAAAAGTTCCATCAATAAGAAAGGATCACTACCATAATAGAAAAGAAGATAGAGAAAAGTGTTATAGTGGGAAATTCACAGTCTTACTAAAGAATTGTAGGCACCTTCTACTCACTGCATCTAGTAATCTAACACATGAAAGATCGCACTACATTACACAAATTTGAACCTCACAAATCTGCAATTCGCATTATTCGCATCACACTCATCTATCTTGTCATCCCTCAATAACTCAACTCATATTTATACCATCTTCAACCTTGAAAACATTCTCCAAGTTCAAAAATGCACCTCAAGTGTGCAAATTCAAATTAGGTCAGCACCAAAACATTCTTGCAGTGGAAAGGAATGAAGGTGGACAACAACACACCTTAGCTAGGACCCAAATCCACTCATACATGCCACACTACACTTCCAAAAACATTGCAGCAACTCCACACTTAGTATAAACACCCAAGGTCAACGAAACTATGTTAACACCATCAAACATTTAAGTACACACTTCCTCAAATCCAAGGATGACTTGCAAACAACACACCATGCTTGACCACGATCTAGAATATTCCATAAACACCCTGAAATCCAACAAATTCCTTCGTAATAAATTTCACTTGAAAAATGCACACACCTAGTACATTCAAATAATTCTTCCATACATCGTAACTTAAGAAATTGACTTTTGAAGCACCAAACCACAAAAAAAATCAACTAGAAAAAGATAAAAACACTATTAGCACCCTTCTACATCCACAAGACCTAAAACCACGCTGCGAAGAAATGCAAAGCACAGACATTTTTCCCAAATACCTCTACAATACATAGTTCACACACCTTCCTTTGTACAATGATCCAACACACCAAATTATGGATGCAACACCTTTGAACACCTCTGATCAACATATCCAAATTTCACAAGCATATCTTCAATGTATAATAAATGTAAAGTCAAACTAGAAAACTACTATGCAACATAGAACACCACTACAACACTTTGTTTCCTCTTTTTATTAAAAAATTCTTAAAAGCACTTAGAAAACCAAGCATCAAAGACACATCCTCAACATTTTCGACACTTCCTCATCAAAACCAAGCCAATATAACATAGAAAATCAACCACACATCCATAGACAGAAGCTTATCAAATTAACACTAGAGGTTGAAACTAGTAGCGTACTAATGACAACATAATGCAACTAATCAAAGCATCATCAGAGACAACATCAACTCAAAACCAACTGCACATCCTTGCAAAAAACTCCTTCTCATACTATTGATACCAATGACAACACATAAGCTTATTGAAATCAATCACAACACCAACTACATATACTTGCAACAAGGATTTCATTTTATATCAAGATAAAATATCTCACCACAATCAACACCCTCAACCTAAGAGTAACATTTTGCAACCAAACGTGGTTTGTACTTCTCAATACCTCCATTTGAACCAATATTTTTCTTAAACACCCATTTTCAACCAATAGGTTTTCATCCTTCAAGCAATGGTAAAAGAATCCATTTATCATTTTTTCAAAGCTATCATTTCTTCATCAATAGCAATCTTCTAGGATTTTGCATCGTTCGACATACCCGATGCCTCTTCTATAGAACTAGGTTCATCCATGTTAGTATTCAAAGAAAAAATACATCTCCAATCATTAGGTAAATAAATTTTAGGTGGCTACCTATGCCTTGTAGACCTTCAAACAAGTTGAGTTGGAGGTTCTTCCTCCTCTTCTAAAGATTCACAACTAGATGAGCTCTCCTCAACTTCTTGTCTATCTAGAGGCTTCAATTAAACTTTCTCACCTACATAGAAGGAAGTTGAGTCACATCTTTCTATTCGTTTTGGCTGCAATATAATAAAAGGCTTAGATTTTCTAAAAATAACACTTCTACTATATATTACCTTTTGTGCTATAAGATCCCAAAACTTGTATCCTTTCACAACATAACTATATCCGATGAAGATACATTTCATAGCCTTATTTTCCAACTTTGTTCACTTCTCCTTTGGAACATGTGCATATGTCTCACAACCAAAAACTCTAAGATTCCTTAGTAAAGGATTATGACCTGAAAATTTCTTTATAGGCATATTATCAACAAGAGTTGAAGTAAGAGACCTATTAATCAGGTGACAAGTAGCGGAGACAAATTCAGCCCAAAACCTCTATTCTAAACCAACACCACATAGCATACTCTTAGCCTTCTCTATCAGTGTCTTGTTCATTTTTTCTACAACTCTATTATGTTTTGGATAATACGAAGTGATATTTTATCTATGAATCCCACAATATTTATAGAGTCTATCGAAATCATTAGAGGAAAATTCATTTCCATTACCAATTCTCAAACATTTTATTTTATTTCCTATCTTCAACTCAACCATTGCTTTAAATTCTTTAAATCAACTAAAAACTTCATATTTACTCTTCAAAAATATACCCATGTCCTATTATAATCATCAATAAATGAAACATAATATGTGGTTTTTCCAATTGAATAAATTTCTACCAAACAAAACACATCATAATGAATAAAATCCAATACACCACAAGATTTATGAGAACTTGAGTAAAAAATGAGCACAATTTTATTTTCCATAAATGTAATGCTCACATAAATCAAATTCAAGATTACAATTAGACAACCCTTCAATAAGGTTCTTAATTTTCAAGGTCCTTAGACCCTTTTCTCCAATGTGGCCAAGTCTCTAGTGCCATAACATAGTCTTCTCTACAAGTAATTTTGGTTCAAAAGAAAGAGCACCCTTGGGTAGAAGCCATGACCATCCATTGAAAATGAAACCCTCACCTCTTCCAAAGAATTAGCCACATTTTTTTCATATAAGTACTATTGCACTCAACCGTGCATGCATCAAGCTTATACAACATGCTATATCTGATACCTCTAGCAATCAACACAACAACTTGAACCATATTGCATCTTGCATTTTAAAAAAATACCTACACACCCACATCTATTAGTTTGCTCACATTTTTTTTTTTTGCTAATCCAGGGATATACAACACACCATTTATCCTTTTTATTCTACCATTAGGAAACTTGATTCTAGCCTTACAATGGCCAAAAATATTTAAACAAGAATCATCACCCAAGTACACCTTACCTTCATCAAATTATTCATATTTAGACAACCAATCTCTATTAGAGGTCATATGAAAAGATACACTTGAGTCAATTAACCATGTATCATTACCTACACAAGTTGCCAAAGTTGCAATAAATGCATCATATATTCCTTCTTGGACTCAAAATTAGAATCAAATTTCTTCTTTTTCTTCTTATTTTCTTATTTTCACTCCTTACAAAAGTTTCCAGGCTTACCACAGTTCCACCAAATAATTTTGGGCTTTCTAAGAGATTTTGATCTCCCCTTGGACTTGGATTTATCATGCTTATCATTCTTCTTTACTTTTTCCTTAGGTATTCCACAAAAATTTAGGGCCTCCTTGGCACTGATGGATACCTTCCTCCTCATCTCTTCAAAAAGAAAATAAGTCGCCATGTTTTTGGTCTTCAAGATTATATAAGTACTTCCAATATCCATAACAAGAGAGTCCCACAAACCAAGTAAAGAACAAAGCAAGATCTCACATTTCTCTTCCTCATCCATTTTGACACCAAGTGATGTCAATTGAGCCAAAATCATATTGAATGCTTCCAAGTGGTATGTAATTCATTCACCCTCTTCCATTCTCAAGGAATATAATTTCTTCCTCAGTAAAATGTTATTCACTAAAGATTTTGTTTGATACATCTCACCAAGTTTCTTCCATAGTTTATGTGCAAAGGTATCTTCATGGACTTTGATTAAAATAGAGTTTGTCAAGCATAATATGATTTGACCCTTGGATTTATAGTCCATAACATCATATTGAGTAGCCAAAGTAGGATCTGTGGGCCTTAAAAATTTCTCATTGACATTCTTCTCATCAAAAAAGTTGATGGTTCTTTATCTCACTCTATCTTTCGTAAATCAACCCATACTAACCTTTACCTTCACTCTTCCTCCCACCATCACCCGAGCTAAAAAGTGGGTGTCCTCAGAACCCTAGCATATCTTGATTTTTTAATCTATTAATGAGCATGTTGATCAAGAATTATCCCACCTCATCCAAGTCTTCTCATTAAATGGTTACAAACTAAAGCATATCAATTGAGCTTTCAAACTAGCTAAAGTGAGGCTCACCCTCAAGCCTAGCACCTCTAGCTCTCCTCCCCTCCCTCTGGATACCCTCCCCTATGTGGAGGGTATCTCCAACAAAATTTCCAAGATCCTCCATAAAAAGGGCATCAATTGCACTTTCAAACCCTTCTTCACAGTTAAAAGTCGCATCCCCTCGCCTAAAGACCCCCAAGATCATTCCCTCAAATCGGGTGTCTATAAAGTGGTTTGTTCTTGTGGAGTTTCTTATATAGGGGAAATAGGTCATTCCATCAACACACGAATCAAGGAGCATTGTGTTGACATAAGACATGATCGGATCTCAAAATCTGCTCTTGTTGAACACTCCTCTAAGACAAAACATCACATTGCCTTAGAAAACACCTCTATCTTGTTCAATGAAGACAATTTCTATAAGAGGAAACTCAAAGAGGCCATTGAAATCCATAATCATCCCTACAACCTAAATCGTGATGGGGGTTGGTCTTTAAGTTTCTCATGGAAACCCCTCCTAAATAGCCTCTAGGTTCTCTCCTATTTTCTTGGTCTTCCCCCTTGGTTTCGTTCTTCGTGTTCCCTCAACCCCTATTCTCCTTTCTTGCTCCTTTCATTTTCTCCACCATTTCCCTTGCCTTTCCCCCTCTCCCCCTCTTCTCTTCTTCTTCAATGGTGTGAATTTTTGTTTCCTTTCTTCATTCTCATCTTTTATTTCAATCCTTCTGGCTCTTGTTGTTGAATTTTTTGAATTTTAATGCTTTTTTATCCTCTTATTTTCTTCTTCTTCTTTTTGTTCTTTCCTTTCCTTTTCTTTATTTTTGTCTTTGATTTATTTTGTAATTTTACTTCTTTTTAATATTTATTTGATCTTTCCTTTGGTCTTCTTTTTAATCGTCTTGTTGTTTAATTCCTTCATTATTTATTATTTATTATTTGATCTCTTCTCTTTTGGTTTGATTAATTTTATGCTTAGTTTTTTCTCTTTTCCTCTTATATGTTGTGCCTGGTTTTTTATTCTTTTTTTTTTTGTTTGTATCGTGTTTCTTTGCATTTGTTCTTCTTTAGTTGGTTCCTTTCTCTTTTCTTTTGTTTTTATTTTTTCCTTATTTTATTTTGGTCCTCATTCTTGTCCTTTTTTCTTTTATTAGTGATTTTAATTTCTCAAGTTGATTTCCTTTTTTCTTGGGTCTTTATTTTGTGTTTGGTTTATATTATTCTTGGCATTTAACTCTTATTTTTTCTTTTCCTTGGTTTGCAATTTTGTCTTTTTCTTCCTTGTCTTTTCCTCTCTCCTCTCTTTTCTTTAAGGTCTAACTTTTTCCCCCCATTTTTTGGGGTTATGTGCCTCCCCTCACTCCCATTCCTCTCCTATTTCTACCCAAGTCTGCTATCTTATTTTCACTTCTCTTTCTTTTTTCTTATCATCATCCTAATGATGGATCATGGAGTATGATATGAAACGCTGATGTAAAAACTTGCACACAGTTATTCCAGAAATCTTGTTTACATCTATCATGGACCGTGGAAACAAAATGCTACTAATCATATAGATCTTCCATATTCAACTTCCACATCTCAAAATTATTTCCACAAAAATTCTCCACCTATATTATCCCTTATAAAACCATTATTTGAAAAATTCCTACAACAAGATCACAAAGTATCGTTTGCACAAGCTCTCACTCAAATTTGGATTGGTTCAAAAAACCCAATAACCCACACTGAAACTGTGGTCAAGCTCTAATATCACTTGTAAATAAGTTAAGGTAGAAAACAATTTCCTACACTAATCTTGAGAGGAGGATAATACAAAAATTTCATATATTTACAACAATTAGATAAATTAAATAGAAATGAACAAAAATATCATGCATACCAGAACATAGTGATTTACATGGGAAAAATCCTTTTGGGAGAAAAAACCCATGCTCCAAATTTTGTCCAATATATTATTCAAAAATCACAAAGATTACAATATACTTTTAGAGCAAGCTTCTCACAGGAGTATCACCAACCAGATATTTTGAGGTAGCACAACAACTATCATACTCTCACAATACATCACAATACACGATCATGATACAATTCCCTCATAAAATAGGGTTACCTTCTAGCCAAAGACAAACCAAAAAAATATCTATCGTCAAACAGAGACTTAATGATGAATGGTCCAGATTTACAATATTAAAATATATATAAAATATGGATTTTGGGGTGTTTCCCTCAAACCCCCATTGAGGCGTGTGGCCCTTGAACCTCACAAGGGGGTACCCCCTACACCCCCATGCTCAAGCATATTAACCTCTTATAATTGCAAGGTTGAGACACCATTTTTCCTAATAGTGTTTGTTGTATCTTCTTTTCTTCCTACATCGGTGTTGCTTATGATTTTTGAGTTATTGCAACTGTTTCTTTCTAAACTTGTTGGGTGGCCTATGGATTTTGTAGAATTAATTTATCTACCCTTTTATAGACTAGAGCTCTTTGGCCTACATATTTACCAATTTTTATTGTTGTGTTATAGGTAGGTATGGAGTGATCTTTGCTAATGATCTATTTCTTATTTCTTCCTTTGTTTGAATGTTTTCCCTCTTCTACTTATTGGATATTGTTAATTACTCTAGAAAAATTTCTATCACACTCTCTAGTGTTATGAAGGAGGCTTCCATGTATTCGATCATTACTTCTTCAATGATAGCTTTATTTTATTTTCTCACCGATGTGGTAATTTCTACTATTGTATGGAGTATTATTTCTCATTTAATCCAATCTATAGGAGATCCACATCCATTATAGTTTCTATTTCTATTTTTACTCTTTTTTTGTTTTTTTGTTTGTTCCTTTGTTTTACTTTCCTTTTCTTATACTTCTATATCAGAGACCTATATCTCTTTTATTTTTACTAATTATTTTTATCTCCTTTTATTTCTCTCTACACTCATTTGGAGTAGTGCTTTAGAGGTTTCCCCCACAATGGTTTGGTTTGTGGTAGGGTTGTGGGTAGTTTTCTCTTTGTTTTTTCCCTTCCTCCTTTTCTTGCTTATTTCTTTGATTTCCTTGTTTTCAAATTCTAGGGAACCCAACTATATCTCCATGGTCTCCTGAGTATGAAATTTTTATTCTATGAGGGTTAGAGCTTTGGAATTCCCCATTTCTCATGTAATTTATTTTTGGATTTTTCATAGATTCTTCTAGTTTTTCTTACCAAAATTATCCATTTACTGTTGGCCTTGCCGTTGCACCAAAAGATCGACCTGTCAATGCTCGATACAAGCTAGAGTTAAGATCCACGGGAGGCAGTTAAACCATGTCATGAATCTTGAGCGCCACGTTGAACAACCAAGGAGACCAAGGGTGCACACCTTGCAATAATCCCCCCTAGTTCAAGCGAGGGATTTGAACCTATGACAAACTCTGATACCAATTTTTGGCTTTGTCGTTGCACCAAAAGATCGACCTGTCAATGCTCGATACAAGCCAAGGTTAAGATCCACGGGAGGCTGTTAAACCATGTCACGAATCCCAAGCGCCGCGTTGAACAACCAAGGAGACCAAGGGTGCACACTTTGCAACATTTACTCCCTGTATATGGTGAATATTCCTACATTAGGGTCCTTTATAAGTTTCAATAATTTTTTTTATATATGAATCTATCTTCTCATTTCTAACTTCATATAGAATTTGTGGCATCCACGAAATCATTTATTCAATTTCCTCCATTAGAGTATAGTCCTTATCCACCAAGAATACTATCTCATTGATATTTTTGTGGACCATATCATAAGATATATGTTATTGATCCTACATTTGTTGTTGTAAGGTTTTGTAGAAACCATATTATACCATAGTGAAAGAGGTAGCATCCTTGAAATGTTTGATGTGGTCATTGATCTAGGCCACAACTAATATGTTATTCTTCCATATTTTCCTTGTGAAGGATAACAATGCATTTATGAAATTAAAATTTATTGATAAACAATAAGTGTGTCATACCTAATTTTTTTGTGTGCATTCTTGGTGTGTTGGATGTATTCAAGGAGATATTCCTACAATACTTAAAAAATGTCTATCTACTTACCCCATTAGACCATTTTATGGGTTGTGTATATGGATTTTGTTGTGGAAGAATCTTCATGGTTAGTGTAGTATATTTTTTAAATAATAACCATGATGGTGTGCTAAACTATGGGTGATATTATTTTTCATGTCCAAGATTCTCCCATCATTGGTTGTGCTAGTTAATTCATTGACCTTTTCATTTTTAATCATCTTCTTTGGAGGGACTTCTCTTTCTGTGTTTAGCCTTGTTATCACTTATATATCTTCCTTCACGATGTGGTAGGTTTTGTCTAGATATATGTAATCATCATCTATCCTACTGAGGACTATCCTTATCCAAAATTCTTTGGAAAATTTTAGAAAATCTTTCCATATATCTATATTTTGCTTCCCAACTTGTTGACGTTGTAGTAGATATCTAGTTTAGCGTAATTGTAGTACTGCTTTTCAAAGTACCTCAAAGTTGGTATGGTCAATTATTTTTAGGGGTGCATGGATATATTTGTGTAGATAACATCCATGACCCCATCCAGGTCTACCTCCATGGATTTATATAGGAACTTATATTTTGGTCATTGTTTGTAAGAGACATCAGTCAATGTTGGAGCAACCATTTCTATGCAAGGTAAATCTATAGCTAGATGTAGGGGTATCTTATAGGGTATTGTTAAATTTAGATTGGAATTAATGAGAGTGAACAAGAGTGAATAGGGTTTAGCAATATATTTTTTCAATTTCTTAATCAACTACACAACTTAGTATATAGTGAAGTTAATAGAGTGATAGGTCTATTTTTATAGAAGATAATAGGGGATTTGTATTAATTTCTTTTATCCATTCTTATCTCCTCGCTCTTTTTTATCCATTATAATTCCATGACTTGTTTATTTTTAGTGATTTACACTTTATGTTATGTATGCATATAATACATATATTACAATGGTTGCTTGTATGTGATAAAATTTTCATTCTCATTTGATAGGTTGATGATAGTGTTTTAACCTAACATCATTCACATAAAATGGTAGTAATTTTCCTTCAAGTGTTCTTATTTTAACTACACTAGGGTTTGAAATTTCATCAATATAGTAGAGGCATATCCGTATAACCTTAAACTTTATTTATTTCTTAAATTAACTATCATATAATAGCATTATCTTGTTTTTGTAGATTTTTTTTGCCTTTAGTTTTTTTCATGCAAATATTTTTGGTGTTTACATTCTAAGTTCTAAACATATATGCAAGTAGTTTATTTTCATCCAAAATTTCAAGATCTATACAATATATGTAAGAAATCATGTTGGATTTCTTCCCAATCTTTATTTTTTTCCTTTCTTTCCTGGTTGATATTGTTGGAAGTTTGTTTGTCATTAAGGAGATTGTTGAGAGTATGGCATATGGTGTTGTTATGGTGTTGTCATTGATGTCAAACCATTGTATAGATGCAGAAGAGTTGGTCCAGTGAAGATCAAGTGGTTTGGATAATTTCCTAAGTCCTGAGTGTAGTTTTAGTGTTATAGTGAACCAATTTTGTGGTCCCTACTACTCTGTTATGCATAATTTTGTCATGAAAATTTAAGGTGTTCATTGTGCATGTTGAACATGTTTAGATCCAAAGTTTCATGATTTTCTGTCTTTCACACTCGAAGATATTGTTAACAAAGTATCAGCTCCAGAATGACAAAGTTGTAGTTACAGTGTGTATGTTAGAATGCTCCACATTCCACTGTGGATGAATATTATGTTATGCAGATTTTTGGAAGTATTTATAGATGTTAGAGGTGTATACATTCTAAGTCGAAAGTGTTTTGGTGGTCCACATGTCAAGGTGTGGATGAACAGTTGGCTCATTCAGATATTAGTTCACCAGCTTTGCTATCTAGTACTGACCTAAGTATTTTGGGGTTGTGCGGAGTTGAATTGTGTGTGGAGCAGTATCATAGGAGTGATTATAGGTCATGTTGACCTATTTTAATGTGTTACACATTTTGTTTCTTTTTGAAAGGCGTGTATATTGAATTTTTTGGCCAACGGGTTATGTGGTGCAAAATACATCTAATTAGGCTAACCTAATTGATGTTTTGGATAGTTACAGTATATATAAAAGGTTGATTCATTGTGAAAAAGTAGTGGATAGAGTGTGTAGTGTGTGTGTGTGTGCGAGATCTGGTGCAAAGAGAAGTGCAAATCATAGTTATGGTGAAGTATGAAGTGTGTTAAGTCAATTTTTTGAGCTTTAGTGGAACTATATCTTCAACATATGCTAGATGCATTATTAGCAGTTCATCATTGGCAGTGAGCTAGCCTTTCTTCTATCTCTTTCTATTATGGGCAGTGAGCCACTAGTAGTGGGTCATTCTCCTTTTGAGCAGTGAGTCCTTGGATAGTGAGCCCATCTTTTTATATCAAACATTGTAACTAATTATAATATATTATGAGCTAATCCTCCCATGGTTTTTCCCTCTTTGGATTTTTCTCATAAAATATGGTTTTCTTGTGTCCATTGATGTGATGCATGCTTTTATGTTTCTTTCCATTACTACACATTGAATGAGATATCATGAAATGCATTTTAAGTTAATGAATTTTAGGGAATACTGATTCAACCCCCTCTTAGTATTTTGGGTGTTCAACAATTGGTATTAGATATTGGTTCCTTAAATTGGCTTGATTGTTGATGTAGATCTTGGAGGTTGAAAACATGGCTCCAAGGAAGTATCCTATCCCTCTTGAAGAGATTATCCCTGAAGGGTTTACTGAAGAAGATTGTGAGGTTGATATCAAAGGAGAGAAGAAGCTAAGAATAGAGATTTGAAAAAGGATCTTAATGATTCAAATGAGTGTATCAAGAATTTGAGAGAGAAACTCAAGAAAGCTACAAAAAGAATCAAGGAAACAAATGAGCAGCTCAAGCAATCAAATGAGACTACACTAGTAAGAAAGTACAAGTTGAAGAAGGAAAAAGAGTTGAAGACTACCTGAATTCCAAATAAGGTTTATGGTTTGAGAAAGGTGAAAGTTCAAAGGTAAATAAAACTCCAAACAATGCTGAAAAGAAGAATGATAAGAAGAGCAATGTCAAACAAGTTTGAAACTAGAAGAAAGAATTTAAAAGGACTCCTATCAAACAACCTGCTACATAAAGGTATTCATCTTTTAATGGTTATTGTTATTCATGCAATAAATTTGGACATAGATTTATAGAGTGTAGAAGCAAAATAAATTAGAATGTTCAATCATTTCTCGGTTAGTGTTTTACATGCAATAGATTTGGTCATAAAGCTAGTGAATACAAAAATCAAATGATGAGTGGTTTCAATAATGGCATGATGTTTCAATATTTCAATGGCTACTGTTATACATGCAACAGATTTGGGAATAAGAGTTTTGAATGCAAATCTAGAATGGCAAGAAGTAAGCTTGTTCAAAAAGGTGTCATATGCCACCATTGCAACACATCAAGACATATAGCCAAGTTTTGTAGAAAAAAGAATGTGAAACCCTTTGTTTCACAAAATAAAAAGAATGATCTAGTAGAAAAGAAAGTGGATACAATTGAGATGAAGAAGTAAATGAACAAGATATAGAAAAGAAGGAAGATAATATAGTGAAGAATGAGTCTGTGCCAAGTCCTGGTGCAGATGTTTCCTTTGAAAACTAAATGAAGAGCTTTGGCTTAGGGGAATTTTTAACAAAAAATCCTCAAGCCCCCACCAAATATGTGGTGTTGATTCCTTTAGCACATAGGTAAAAATGTTGGATGATATTCTTAATCTATTGATGAGATCTCTGGAATGAAATATCTTGTTGTTGAGATATGTAGACTGATTAAAGGTGATCGTGTCAACATAGTGAGGGTCTATCAACTTTTTGACCTAACTTTTTCGGTAGCATTATATGAAAATTAGGTCATGAAAAAAAGGTTTATATTTCATTTTTCATAATCAAAAGTATTTTTTGATCGATTATTTGAAGAGTAGACAAGCAGAGCAAAGGCGGTTTAAAGCATTTGGTGCATTATGTTGCAATTATGAGCAGTTGGTTTTGTCATTGATGTCAACAAGCCTATTTTTATCATTGGTGTCAATTGTATGAGATGGAAGGAAACTACTGTTGAGGGAAATTTTTGAGAATGAGTAGTTTGTGTCATCTATGCTTTGATTAGTTGCATTATATTGTCATTAGTAAAGCTACTAGTGTCAACCTCTAGTGTTGTTGTGATAAGTTGGTTGAGTTGATATGTTGCAAATGGTTCAATCATATTGAGGAAATGTTGAATATGATGATGATGTGTCTCTGGTGCTTGGTTTCCAAGTGATTTTGAGAAAATTTGATAAAAAGATGAAATATTTGTTGGAAGTTTGTCATTGTTGATGTAGTTTGGCAACATGAGCATGGTATGTATGTATTGTTTGATCTAGTGTTGTCATTGATATCAACATTATTATG
This sequence comes from Sequoiadendron giganteum, assembly GCA_007115665.2. Taxonomy (NCBI): domain Eukaryota; kingdom Viridiplantae; phylum Streptophyta; class Pinopsida; order Cupressales; family Cupressaceae; genus Sequoiadendron; species Sequoiadendron giganteum. The sequence continues at coordinate 527,812,853 of CM021102.1, forward strand.
ATCACTCTAGCATGATTTGGAAGTATTCTTCAAGATAGTTGTACAAAACAAGCTGGTCTAGAAAGTACAGTTATACAAAATTTAGCTAAGTGTTCCTTTTGATAATATAATGGTTTAGTGCATCAATTTTTGGGTCCGCACTCTAGTGAAAATTGAGCAGTCACTCTATGATTCTAATAGTTTTTTTATGATCATCAGATGTAACTAAATCCAAGAGTTCATGTTGTTTAGATAATTACTCAAACAGATAAGAATGACAGAGTTCAACTCTATATATAGTATAGTTATTTTTTGAACAATATGTTGGTGTGGGAGATTTTGCATTCCTTCGTAGACAATCACTTTGAGTTGCGATGCTTAATATAAGGTTTTAGATGTCAATTGAGTGGGAATTCAAAGATATATTGAGTTTTGAGTCACACGTTTGATGAATTGGGTAAACAAATGGAATTTTTTTGTGCTTAGGTCTCATTTGGGGCTGACCTAACATATTTGAAGGATTAATGTGTGTTGCAATATTATGCAAGAAATATATTGGGTTCATCCCAACCTATCTTAAGGAGATTTGAATTTTGAGTTAAGGTGTGGGATGTGGATGAAATGTTTTAAGGTTGACAAGCTTAATTTTGTGTGTTACTTCTAATTAGGCCAACCTAATTGAAGTTACACTTGATATGGACATATATAGGAGATTGATTTCGATTTATGATGGATGGATGCTAGTATAGTGTGAGTGATGTGTGAAAGTGACATGTATGGTGTTTCACCTACATGTGTATGATGCAAATTTGATCATAATTCTGTGAATTGTATTGCATAGTGTGCAAATACTGAGCAGAGCAGAGCATCTAACAGAATAGAGCATTGATCATGATTAGTGCAAATATTATTTTGTAATTCATTGGAACTATAATCTAGCATATTGTAGATGTATTTGTAACAATTCAATAGGCTATAAGCCACCCCTTGCTTCTTCTATCATATTCTCTATGGGAAGTGAGTCCACTTGCAGTGAGCATTTTTGTAATATACTATATCTAGATATAATATATTGTGAGCTAACCCTCACTGTGGCTTTCCCATTTTGGGTTTTCCATGTAAAAATATTGTTGTTCATGTGTCATGTGATTTTGTGGATGTTTCATGCTTTCTCTCATTGTTGCAATTGAATTTTTTTTGGTAATAGGACAAGTAATGTATAAATGATTTAATGGAACACTAATTCACCTCCCTCTTAGTATTTTAGGTGTTCAACAATTGGTATCAGATCTTAGATCCCTGGAAGGAGCTTGACCACTTTGGGAAGATCTTGGAGTTTGAACACATAGTTGATAGAAAGTTTCTTATTCCTTTGGAAGAGATTCCTACTGTTGAATACATAGAAGATTGCATGCTTGACAAAGATGGAGAACTCAAAGTTGCTCTTGAAGATCTTAACAAATTTGAAGATGAAATCAAAGATCTAAAGGAAAATCTAAAAGATACAATGAATGTATTAGAAATTTGAGAGAGAAGATCAAGAAGTTCAAAGAAATACATAAGGGGGTAAATGAACAATTGAAACAAGAAAATGAGAACATCACTGGGTTAAAAGTGTACGTGGAAGAAAAGAAAAAGATTGAGGAATGTCTAAATGCAATGGTGGAAATAAAATATAATGAATGCATGAGGCTTGAACAATAAGTGGTAAATATGAGATCAGATCTAGAGAAAGCAAGAAGTCATGAAGACAAATTCAAGACAAGTTCTATAATGCTTGATGAATTGATTGTCAATCAGAAAGCATATAAAGACAAAGGTGGCCTAGGACTTGAAAAATGAGAAATCTCAAAAGAAGGTCATATACCTAATGGAAAGAAAATCAATGAATCAGAGAAGATTGAAGACAAGAAGAATTATGGCAAGTTCCATAATCAAAGAAGCAATGCTAGAAGACTCCCTATCAAGCAACCAAATGATCAATGATATCCATCTTTCAATGATTTTTGTTATTCTTGCAACAAATATGGACATAGGGCAATGGAGTGTAGAAGCAAAATGAATCAAAATGTTCCATCCTTTACTATTCAATGCTTTACATGCAAAAAATTTAGACATAGAGCAAATGAATGCAGAAGTCAAATGACGAATGGGTACAACAATGATAGAATGATTCAATCTCTCAATGGTCACTGTTATACATGCTATGGGATTTGGAAACAAAGATAATCAATGTAGATTTAGAATGAATGAAAGGACTAATGCTCAAAGAAATATCATATGCAATAGTTGCAACAGGCCAGGACACATTGCTAGATTTTGTAGAAGCAAAAATTCAAGGAAGGATAATCTGGTAAAAAGAAATGAACCAAAAAAGATTGATCCAAATAAAGTAAAGAAGGAAATGGAAAGGATCTAGAGAAAGAAATAGGAGACTGAGGATAAGGGAGAGTTTGTACCACCCTCCAATGTAGATATATGTTTCCTCTCGTAACTAAGCCTAGAGCTATGGCTTATGGGGAGCAATAAAAGAAAATCATATAAACCCCTACCTATATGCTAATGTGGCTATTTGTGGAGCTCAAAAATTTGGTTGTGCATACAGTTTTTATGGTTACCAACTTTATGGTTTGAAGCATTTATTGCAGAATTATGTCAAATGAGAGAGTTAAATGTAATTTTTCTAAGGAAAATTCATTCCACCAAATTTTTTTGAAGGAAGATAGAGCAACAAGAAGAAAATTTAAAGATTCCAACATGTCTGCAAGTTGTAGAACATTAAAACCTTGGTGTGTGAAGCAGAATCAAAGGTATTTATGCAATTATTGCATACTCTAGATTTTTAGAATTATCATTTGAAAATAAATTGAATGTTATGGGGACATCAAAATTTGTAGACGTCTCACAAAAGATTGCAACCTGAGTTTAAGATATATTCTACCAAATTCTTAATAGATGATCCCTTAGGTGCATTTTCACACATTCCCTATGGGGTTCTGCCAACTAAATATATTGGGGCATACATTCATGGAAATATGGAAGAATTCTCTCCTAGAAAATGATCTAAACTATGGTTGGATGAGTTGGTTGAGGATGATTTAACCTTAAAGCTAGAATACATAATCCTAAATGAGAAGAGATTGGATGTGTGGCAAGAGTTTATGAATTTTGACTACAAATAAAATTATATTAGAATGGCCCTAAGTAGAATTCACAATCAATTCATGTGGATTGATGGCCCTCATACAATAACTAAGGAAGCAATTAGAGATATAACTGGTTTGTGGTCCTTCAGACTAGTCCCAATCCTAAATTTTGTTGAGAACAAGGATATAATAGAAAAAATAAGTGCTACACTTGATAAAAATCCCTCACATTGAATCCTATTAGAAACCCGGTGGTTAGATATGCAACAATGCTAATTGGACTCAAGATTTACTATACAAATAGAGACAATTCAGTCTCTACCATCATAGTTCATGTGGCATGCAAAATGGTTGAGAACAATGTTGACTATGAATTTTATGAGTTGCTCTGACAACAATTGATGGAGAACTTGAAGAATATTAAGAAGAAGAAGCATATATTTAGGTATGGCACATTGGTGATTTGTTTACTTTTCTACTTCTCAAGAGAAGTTCCTGTGGTTGGGAAAGTTAATTGGATAAATGCAAATCCTATTGCACATTAAATAACATACTACATGATAAATATTGGTGATATGAATGCTAAAGATGATGCCCTTGCAACATTCTTTGCAATATTTCAAAGGAGAATGAATGGAAGAAAAAGAATTCCTAGAAGTGTGGTAAAGAGATACATAAAAGACATTAACTTTCTTGTTTCCATTGATTTTTTCTTTATGGAAGCAATTGAACCTACAACTATTTGGGTCACAAAACTAGATTATGAAGTATCAGATGAAGAAGTTGTTGGATATGCAAAAGTATTACTAACGATTCCTAAAGATCCCAACAGACCAAGGATAATGGATAGAACTAGAGTTTATATGAGTACAGTAGAAGCCTTTGGTAGCTCTAGGAGATCAGGTAAGGAAAGGAAATTCATAGATAGTCCTCTGAGAGAAAAATGAGTCAATAATGAAGTCTCAAGGAAAAAGTAAATTAGTATCAATATTGTTGAGTAAGGATAAATGAATACAGTTGATGCTCAATATGACCATGAGATCAGTTATAGAACTACTAATATAGAAGAAAATGTTAAAATGGATGAAGCAATAAAAGCATTATAGGAGATAACCCCCAGTAAAAGCATTGATACATCATTGTCTGCAATGGAAAACTTCAAACTCTTGATTGATTCCTTCAAGGAATATGCCTCTGGACTAAAAGGACAAGCTAAAATAGAAGCTAAGGCAAGACTTGTAGAGAATAAATTATTGTATATCATAGAAAGGTGTGCATCTACACACAACAAAGTTGCATAAAGTTTGAAGGATGTACAAGCATGTGAAGAAGAGGTAAATAATTTACTTTTATATTGCATGAAATGGTCGGATGCCACACAAAGCATAAAATATGCCATGCATGAAATTGAGACACAAATAAGCAATGCATCTAAGACCTATGATCTGGTACAAGATAGAAATGATCAGACCTAGACTACCATTTAACGAAATTACATGAAAAATCCCTTACCTTGCAGAGCTAGAAAGAAGAGATAATCAAATGGTTTGGGAAGCTAAGGGACTTGGTGAAGATGAAGCATATACCTGTCTCAAGTTCCCTTACCAATACAGACAAGATTTCAAAGATAAATCTTACTCCTAATACTTCGAAAGGAGAAGAAGCCTTAATGGAGCTTGAGTTACAACATAGAACACTTTTAATAGCAAAGAGATATTGGGAAGAAGGAAAATATGCATGGAAAGTTATCTTCCAGAAGCTTCAAGGGTCAACATCTTCAAGTTTACCATTTCTTCTTTTATACATTTTCAAGATTTTAGATTCTTTCAGTAGTATGTAGATGATATAAGAGGTTTTTGGTTAACCTTCTAAGAGGAGTCACCACACTCTTCCAGTCATTTCTTTTTACATATATTTGAGGGGGAGTATACAATTTTTTTGATACCAGTAAACCCTTTGCCATTGATGTCAAAGGGGGAGAGACACTAGGAGAGATAATTGGAGAAACACTTGGAGATGGGTAAGATATTTGGGAAAGCAAGTTTTTGAGAATGTTTTTGGTATGCATGTTGCCATCAATGACAAAGAGGGAGATTGTTGGAAGTTTGTCATTGTTGATGTAGTTTGGAAACATGAATGAGCATGGTATGTATGTATTGCTTGATCTAGTATTGTCATTAATGTCAACATTGTTGTGATCACTCTAGCATGATTTGTAAGTATTCCTAAAGATAGTTTTACAGAACAAGTTGGTCTGGAAAGTATAGTTATACAAAAATTTGGTTGTGTTCCTTTTAATAATATAATGGTTAAGTGTGTCAATTTTTGGATTTGTACTCCACTGAAAATCGAGCAGTCACTCAGTAATTCTAACAATGTTTTTGATGATCATCAAATGTACCTAAATCCAAGAGTTCATGTTGTTTAGAGAAGTACTCAAAAATATATAAATGATAGAGTTCAGCTCTGTATATTGCAGTTATTTTTTGAACAGTATGTTAGTGTGGGAGATTATGCATTCCTTCATGGATAATCACTTTGAGTTGTGATGCTTAAGATGATCTTTCATATTTTGTTTGAGTGGGAATTCAAAGAGACTTAGTTTTGAGTCACACATTTGAAAAATTGGGTAAAGAAATGGAAGTTTTTGTGTTTAGGTCTTATTTGGGGCCGACCTAACATATTTGAAGGATTAATGTTTGTTGCAATCTTATGCAAGACTTATATTGGGTCCATCACGACCTATATTAAGGATATTTGAATTTTGAATTAAGGCACGAGATGTGGATAGTATGTTTTAAGGACAAAAAGCTTAATTTTGTGTGTTACTTCTAATTAGGTCGACCTAATTGAAGTTACACTTGATATGGATATATATATGAGATTGATTTTGGTATTTGATGGATGGATGCCAGTGTAGTGTGAGTGATGTACGAAAAGTGACATGTATGGTGTTCCACTACATGTGTATGATGTGAATTTGATTAGAGTTGTGTGAATTGTATTGCATAGTGTGTAAATACTAAGCAGAGCAGAGTAGAACAGAGCATTGATCCAGATCAGTGCAAAGATTGTTTTGTACTTCATTGGAACTATAATCCAACATATTGTAGATGCATTTATAAAAGTTCAATAGGTTGTGAGCCACCCAAGTTACTTCTTCTATCTTATTCTCTATGGGTAGTGATTCCACTAGAAAGTGAGTCCACCTCTAGTGAGAATTTATGTAATATACTATATTCAGATATAATATATTATGAGCTAACCCTCACTGTGGGTTTTCCACAGAAAAATCCAAGTGTTCATGTGACATGTGATTTTATGGTTGTTTCATGCTTTCTCTCATTATTATATTTGAATTTATTTTGGTAATTGGATGACTAATGTGTAAATGGTTTAATGGTATACTAATTCATCCCCCCTCTCAATATTTTGGGTGTTCAACAACATTGTGTCACAGTGGTGTCCTTTGGTTTTGCTCCACATTTCTTCTAGGTTGAAGATATTCCTATGCATTCAAGATATGTTGGTGAGAGATGTTTAGAGAAGTTATATCTATGATCTGGTGTGCTGGATCACTGTGCAGAAGAAGTTGTGTTCACCAATGTATGAAATGTGTATTACAGAGGTGTCTGGGAGAAATTTTTTTGCTCTGTATTTCTCTGCAGTTATGTTTCAGGTCTTATGGATCTGAAGGAGTGTTGATAGTGTTGGTATCTTTATTTAGCTGAAGTGGTTTGAGTTTTGGTCCTTCAGAAGTCAATTTCTTGTGTTATAGTCTATGACAGAGTTGTTTAAGTGTATTGGGTGTGTGCATTCTTCGGGTGAAATTTGTTGCAAAGGAGTTTGATGGATTTCAGGATGCTTGTAGAATATCGTAGATTGTGTTCAGGTGAAATTTGTTGTCCATGATTTTTTGTTGGATCAAAGAAAGCGTACACTTAAAATTTTAATGGTGTTTACATGGGTAACAACTAACCTTGGTGTTTAAACTACTTGTGAATGTGCTTTGTTGGTTGTGGAAGTGTGGTGTGGTATGTAAGGATGAATTTAGGTCCTAAGGAGTTTTATGGTCTGCCTTCATTCCTTTCCACCACAAGAATATTTTGGTGCCAACCTGATTTGAATTTGCATGTTTGAAGTGAATAGCTTGTTGGCAAGAGACACTGCAAATTTCATTCGGTGTTGTCATTGATGGCAACCCTAGTCAGTGATTTGATCCACACATTATCATTTGATCATACCAGAAGTCAGATCAAAGTTTTGTGATTAATTTTCAAGCAAGAACAGAGCATCCCATAAAATTGTGTTCATCGATTCACATGTAATTTTCTATTATAATTTTTAGTTGTGGATCTCAGGGAAGGTTGTTTGGTATATGATCTCTTTTATTCTTGAATCTTAGAGCCTTGTATCGATCCATGTGCAAGTTATAATATTTGGTTGATTAATTTCCTGTTTATCAGTACAGAAAGCCGACTTGGTGAATATAATATGTTGTGGATATTTGAGGAGTAATTATTTAAGTGTTTTTGTGTTCGAACATGTTGATTTTGGTCATCACTATGTTGTGGAAAACTTTGGATGGTGCACATTGAGAATTGATTATGGATTGAGCCAACAGTTTGTAAGTATTTTTCATATTTTGTTGAAGCCGACTTATAGTGACTAAAACTTTAGTTGTGGATATATATAAGTGATCGATTATATCATTTTTACATGTATGCAAAGTGTGTTGATGTGTGTTGCGAATATTAGAAGGATTGTAGAGTGATTATGCATAGTTTCACTTGTGCACAAAAGGATTTGTGACACAAATTGAAGCAGAGCAGAGCAAAAGAGCAAAAGAGCAGAATCAAACAGAATATCAAAAAATTGACTAATGTGCTTAATCGGAATTGTAATCAGGCATTAGTAGATGCTACTCTCTCAATTCAATTATTCAGATGGATTTAATCTGAATATTTTGTAATTCAATGAGCCTTTTTGTTTTTGAGCAATGAGATCTAGGTAGTGTGCCTAAATGCAAGTGCATTCCCATTTTGTAAACACTTATTTCTGAGTATACTCATATTGTGGATTGGCCTTCCACCGTGGTTTTTCCCCTAACAGGGTTTCCACGTAAAATTCCTTGTGTTATGGTGTTTTGGTTGTTTGTTTTATGTTCATGCATATTTCTTTTGGATGAATGTTATAAGTGCTTTAAGGATCAGATTAATAAAGTTAAATTTTGCAGAACACTGATTCACCCCCCCCCCCCTCTCAGCGTTCCTTGATTCCAAAAATTGGTATCAGAGCTTAGTTCCTTGAAAGAAGTTTAACAGCTTGGGGAAGATTCGGGAAAGCAATTCAATGGATTCAAGCAGTCTTCAACAACAACTTTTGGTGGCCCTAGATGATCTTGATCAGTCAAAATTTGAAGTTCAAAAATTGCAAGTAAACCTCATGGATGCTGAGAAATTCATTGAGTCATTGAAAGATAAAATCAATAAGTTCAAGGAGAAGAGAAGGGAACTTTGTGATAAGACTCAATAGAATGACAGTAAAATCATGGAAGATGAACAACTAAGTCAAGCTCTGAAGGAAAAGACAGAAGAATGTGAAAAGCTTACCAGAGATAATACATTCCTAAAGTATGATATGGAATCTATTATGATGAGGATGACCAAGGAGATTGAAGACAAAATGAAGAATGAAGAGAACCTTGCTTAGTCCTTGAAAGAGAAATCTGAAGAATGCAACAAAATCAATGATGGATTCATTAATCTGATGCTTGAATTGAAGCAATCTAGAAATAATGAAGAAGAACTTGGATGATAGGTTGTTACCCTCAGAGATGAACTTGCTACTGCAAACGAATACAAGGAGAAGTTCAAGATTAGCTCAGTTAAGCTTGATGAACTGATTAAAAGTCAAAGGACTAAAGGTGACAAGAGAGGTCTTGGTTATGAGGAAGGAGAAAGTTCCAGATCTAGACAAAGGAGATTTAGGCAAGGAAATTAGATGAACAAATCTGGAAGGTATCCGGTAAGACAACCTAATGCTCAAAGATTCAATGGTTACTATTTTGTTTGCAATAAATTTGGTCACATGGCTAATCAATGTAAAATTAGAATTGTAAGAGAGGGGGACCAACCACTGCAAGGCCCTAGGTCATGAAAGGCCAAGAGCGGAAAGTCTTCCCTAACTTACCTCAGTTTAAAGGATGGTTAGGATAGCAGGGATGAGAATGATGAATACTATGTGTCCTTTGATCACTCTATCATCCTGAGAGCTGAAGGGAGACTGGGTGAGTCACTTTTTAAGGTCAATTCTACATCTCAGGTAGCTCTCTATTTGAGGAAAAAAGTGTAGTTCTGGGATGACAACGCGGCGCGCTGGCGTCTCACAATCGCGTTGGCATCTGTACGAATAGAAAACTAGGGAGAGGAGGTTAAATCCTCAAGAAAAGACTGGTAGCCTAGTCTAGAAGTTTCTTGAATAGCATAATGAGATTAAGAAGAATGAAATGTAAATACGAATGCGATAAAAGAAATATATTACCGCAAGGGTGACGAAGATGATTTCGCATAGCAATCTTCTCGCCAACTTTCCCTGAGGTCTCTCCACCTGCACACAGAAAAAGGGGGAAATGTTGGGGCTATTTAGGGGCTTGTCTCAATCAAACCCCCATTTTGGTGTTTCCACCTCCACGGACATCCAAGTTTGCAATGATAGGAATAAAGATAAAGGAAAGAATACAAGCTACATAAACAAAAGACACTACAAAATAGTACGTGCTTACTCAACCAAATATGATAGAGGAGATGAGAGGAGATTACCACCTTCGTCCAAAGTTCTTGAGACTTGTGGAGGAGAAAATGAGAGGAACCCAAGCCTCTATTGCAATGGTGTTCGTCCTACACTCGCACTATCAAAGTGATGGAGTGGTAGATTGTTGCAATGGAGTGTAAAATGCTGCTACTAAGTTTGAATGGATGAGAAAATGGGGAGAGTGCTTAAAAAATCTTGCCAAAACTTCCTCCAAACTCCTGTTGAAGAGAGCTCTGGATGAAAGAGTGAAGATTATCAAGAAAAGGGTGAAAAATGGCCATATTCGGGTCGACCATATGAAGAGGAGCGTTACACTTCGACTTCTAATTGAAAGTGTAATGTCTCTACAAACTCCAGCCACAGGAATCTGCCAGGGATGTAAGCGCGTTGCGCCAATGTCTACACGTCGCGCGGATGTCCCCGAAAGAAATGCCTCCACCGACACACAAATAGGGCGCCAAGTGTGATGTGGACAGCGGGCTTAAGCCTCCGCCTTAGGTTTTCTAAAATGTAAGGGGGTAAAAGGGAATTTGTATTGGGGGTGCAAATTCACACTTATACATTTTCCCCCACTTTAGCGAGCATGAGTATTGATGAGTCCTTCGGTAAAGTAGAGTAGTAAGGAAGTAACAAAGTAAGACATGTATACCTGAACCAACGAGAAAGCAGACCACGGTCTAGAAAACCCAAAAGTGAAAGAAAGGACTTCATAGTTCCACGAAACTACAAAGATGAAGTACGAAAGCGCCTCATAGGTTCATGATCCTACAAGGGGGGTATCGTTCAAGAACTCTCACATGAAGGAAACCAAGAAAAGCACCTTAAAGATCCACGGACCTGCAAGGGAAGTACCCACCAAGAACTCTCACATGAGGGAGACCGAGTAAAGGGGACTCTACAGAGTCAGAGAGGGCGACATGTTTACCCGTAGATAGAACACATCAGTAAGTGGTCACGCAAACCAGTGAATGGACAATCATGCAAACCATTGCTAAGTTGTAAGACTTTCAAAGGGATCCCTCGGGAACCCTTCAAAAGGAAGGAGGGTCCACTCAAGGGATGCACTGCTTGAAAAGTAAAGTCTAGTCAGGCTACCCCCAAGCTAGACGTAAAAATATGAGGACGGTTTCGTCGGGCTGCCCCTGAATTAGATGTCAAGGTGTGAAGCCGGTCTAGTCGGGCTTCCCCCAAGCTAGATTCCATAGAACTTATTAAGAGTTTTTGAAGGGGTCCCTTGGGAACCCAGCGTGAAAAGGAGGGGTCCACTCAAGGGACACACTGTTCAAAAGCTATCGTCTTCCTTCTCGAATCGATTCATCACCAAGGAATCCTTTTGAAAGTTGTTCACTTCATCAAGTAATTTGAAAGGAAGGAGATGCACTCATGTGAGGGGAAGACTAAGATCATTCCCGCTTCGGAGGAGGGTTTCCCAGTCCTTTCTTTACGAACCCATGATGAAGGAAACATGTTCCGCTAGGGTTTCAAGTTGAGAATGCAATTCTAACAAATGAGTGTGTGAAGGGCCTTTGAGAAAAGATTCATTTGGAAATGAATGCATTTTCTAAAGACCAAGTAATGTAGAAGAGGCATTGTCACACATGAAAGGGACAACTCAAGCAAAGAAGAGAGAAAGATAAAGTGAAAGGTAAGAGAAAATAGATCACACATAAAGGGCACAAGGGGGTTCTGGTTTCGCGGGGTCAAATATGCCTTTATTTATATATATTAGGTAACTGTGGTAAGAGGTGAAGGATCATCAATCCCCAACCAGATTAGGAAGAATGCATGAAAGACAAAGAAAATAAAAATTTGGGTCAACATGGAAGGAGGCCTAAATGCTCCTAACGCCTTGCATCGTCCCCAATTTATAGAAAGTCAATCACAAACATGGAAGAATAGAGATACATATAGAAGAAGGTTTACAACACAAACACCACACCTATATCCAAGCACCAACAGGGGTGATGAGGGTCATCCAGGCACATATAGGACGATTACGAGGGAACACATCACAACACACACACATCTAATCTAGAGATCAAGAAGAGGGTCTCCCCCTAACACTGGTCAACCAAGAGGTCATCATCTTCCCACTTTAGATCATCGTAGGAAGGATGATGAGCCTGTAGTGGTGTAATGTTAAGGGGAGGAGCTTTTGATCCTCCCGTAACAAGGGCCAAGGTAGAGGGACCTATGAGGTCTCTATCGCTCAACTCTTGTGGGTCCAAGGTCAGTGGCCTCGCAAAGATCGCTAACAAGGTTGAAACTTCATCCACCGAGTTAAACATACACTTAACGGGAGTGCCATGCTTCACCTCTGTGGATGAAGGAGTTTGCACTTGAGGTTCACGGCTAGACTCACCGAGAGACTCGGGAGCAGTGACAAACTCGTCGGAGGTCGAGACTGGTTCTGTTACTAGAATAGAACAAGTCAACTTGGGGCCACTTTTAAGAGAAGGTGGGCTCTTCTTACATTCTCCATTGCTGGAGGGGGCACGCTCTACCTTCTTCTTCATCAAAGGAGGTGAACTCCCCACATACGAAACAAGGAGGGTCGAGGGAGAAGAGGAGAGAACCACAGTGGATACAACCAAAGTGTTCACCACATCCACGGGCTTTGGGAAAGGTGAGACATCTGGGATGAAAGTCAACAAGGGCGGCTCCGCTAAAGGAGCGATGAACACTTGCTACTTTCCAGGCGCATGTGTGCTCACAGCAGGAGCCGAAAGAGATTCATAGACAGAAGGAGGGAAAGAGGAGGACACAACAAGAGGTGTAGTCTTCTCCTCCTCCTTCTTTTGTGAGGAGGCTTGCTCAGCTAGGAGGGCCTTTCACCGGCGCTTGTGCTCACGCACAAGGTAGTTTCTATGACTCTTCGAACTAGAAGTCGAGATCTGTGAAGGGATGGAAGGATTTTGTTCAACCATGGGAGTTTCTTCCACAACTATTTCCAACAGAAGGACAAACTCCTGAATGGGAGTAGAAAGAGTAGGTTCAAAAACAACGAGAGTAGTCGACTCTAACGCCTCGACGACAGGCCTCTTCCCGTTTACTATTTTAGGAGCAGGAACAGTAGGAGGCCACAGAGGTCGAGACAAAGAGGAATCTCCATGGAGGGATTTATGTCTACCATACCAAATGGGCCTAGGCTTCGTGGGTAAGATAGGGAGCTCAAATGCAGGACACTTGGCCTTTGGCCAAATAGGCACCATGGGATTCTCTCACAAAAGCGAGACATAAGCAAATGGTACCACGCTAGGGTGAGAGGAAGCATCAAGCTGAACAACGGAAGAGAAAGAAGGAGGATTTTGAGACCGCTTCTCTTCTTCTCTTCCACATGCCTTAGCAGAATCACTGTCAGCCTTCAAACGGGCTCTATGCGAAACAACATAAGGTGAAGGAGGATATCTCACTTTCAGCCTAGTGCGCTCCTTCTTATAGTTTTGATATGTGCAGTATAGGAGGTCCTTCCTAGGCAGGAGAGGACCAAGGGATGCAGGCCAAAAGTAATATAAGGTATAGCTGCCACATGCAACAGGTGGTCTATAACCCGTGTCATGGACAACATGTTCAAAACCTCCATGAATGAATTTTAGACACATGTATAACTGAGGGAACTACATTCATAGCTACTAGCCAAGGGATACCTAGCTTCACTCTAAAGAGTTCAGACACTGGGATGATGTCAAACTTAAGGCTTACAGATTTAGGTCCAACGAGGATCAATAGGACAATACTTCTTATAGGAGGTATGAAAAGTCTATCGTGTGTGCGGATGGTACTCTCAAGTGCATCATACCCATCCTTATGTAGGAATTTAATCAACATGATTTCCTCAGTTATGATATTCACTTGATATGTCAGATCAATCAGAACACCTGCTATAATAGCAATATTTATCCTTGTAGGAATGTAAACAGGAGATGGATCTCTATTGAAGCCCATCGATAGGTCCAGTGAAGTGAAGGTTATGCTCGTACCACTACTCACAGTCTGCATAGAGGGAATAGGTTGATTTAAGAAAGAGGCCATCGTGCACACCAACATTACTTCTATAGAGCCTCCTAAGGTTTATGAGATAAGGTAGTGACCCAATTAAGGTTTCGTTATGCAATACTTTGGAACCTTCCAACTACACCTACTAGGGATCGCAGGTTGGGTTGCAAGGTGAGAGCCTCGTAACACTCACACCTACAACACTCCTAGGATATGAGGAAAGGAGCTTTCAGTATCGCAAAACGGAACCAAAATGGTTCATGTCGGGTTCACCAAAAATGTAAGAGAGGGGGACCAACCACTATAAGGCCTCAGGTCACGAAATGCCAAGAATGGAAAGGCTGCCCTAACTTACCTCAGTTTAAAGGATGGTTAGGATAGTAGGGATGAGAATGATGAAGACTATCTATCCTTTGATCACTTTGCAATCCTGAGAGCTGAAGGGATACTGGGTGAGTCACTTTTTAAGGTCAACTCTACGTCTCGGGTAGCTCTCTGTCTGAGGATAGAAGCGCAGTTTTAGTATGACATCACGATGCACTGGCATCTCACAGGTGTGTTGGAATTCGTAGGGCCAAAAAACCAGAGAGACGAAGTTAAATCCTCAAGAAAAGAATGCTAGACTAGTCTAGAAGTTTCTTGAACAACAAAATGAGATTAAGAAGAATGAAATGTAAATACGAAAGTGATAATTGAAATATATTACTGCAAGTGTGATGAAGACGATTTCACACAACAATCTTCTTGCCATCTTTCTCTGAGGTCTCTCCATCTGCACAAAAAAAAAGGGGGAAATGTTGGGGTTGTTTAGGGGCCTACCTCAGTCAGACACCCGTTTTGGTGTTTCCACCTCCACGGACAACCAAGTTTGCAATGATAGGAATAAAGATAAAGGAAATAATACAAGCTACGTAAACAAAAGACACTACAAAACAGTGCGTGCTTACTCAACCAAATATGATAGAGGAGATGAGAGGATATTACCACCTCCGTCCAAAGCGCTCAAGGCTTGTGGAGGAGAAAATGAGAGGAACTCAAGCCTCTGCTGCAATGGTGTTCATCCTACGCTCACACTATTGAAGTGATGGAGTGGTAGATTGCTGCAATGGAGTGTAAAATGCTACTACAAAGCTTGAATGGATGAGAAAATGGGGAGAGTGCTCAAACAATCTTGCCAAAACTTCCTCCAAACTTTTGTCGAAGAGAGCTCTAGATGAAATAGTAAATATTATCAAGAAAAGGGTGAAAAACGGCCATATTCGAGTCAACCAGCCAAAGAGGAGCATTATACTTCGACTTCCATTCGAAAGTGTAACATCTCTATAGACTCCAACCACAGGAATCTACCAGGGACGTAAGTGCACCGTGTGAATGTCTACGCATTGCATGGGCATCCTCAATAGAAATGCCTCTACCGACACACAAACAGGGCGCCAAGTGTGATGTGGACAGTGGGCTTAAGTGGAATTAAGCCTCTGCCTTAGGTTTTCTAAAATGTAAGGGGGTAAAAGGGAATTTTTGTTAGGGGTGCAAATTCATGCTTATACAAGAATGAACTCAAGTGGTCCATCACTTTTTGGTCAATATTTCAATTGTAATAAGTATGATCATAACTCAGTTGAATGCAAAAATATGTCAAACAACTATTTCAATAGAGATGTCAGATGTTATGCGTGCAATGGATTTGGCCATATTGCTAACCAATACAAATCAAGATAAAATCAATGAAACAACTGCTCTGGACAAAGATATGTGGTGTGCTACAATTGCAACAAATTCGGTCACATTGCTAGATTATGTAGAAGCAGAAAGGGTCTGGTAAATCAAAGAAGAAACATGCAAAAGAATGAAAAGGGAAAAGGGAAAGTCACTATAGGTGAGATTAGGAAGAAAATGAAGAAGATATGGGTGAAGAAGAGTTCTTTTTTTTGCAGAAAATGAGCCAGCACCAGAATTTGGTTCTGGTAATTCATCTGGGAATTAGTTCATTGCCTCTAGCCTAGGGGAGTTCTCAAGAAAATCCTTCAAACCCCTTGTCTGTAGTTGGTACCGGGATATGGATGAGTACATTGATTGCATTAATGATCTACAAATTCTGCTCAAATAGTTGGAGAAAGTATTTATGCAAAATTGAAGGTCCGCAGAAGAGTTATCTTTCAGAGTATGGAAACAGGGTATCTGGATGAGTTAGGGAAAAAGCATTTATTGTGATAAAAGGTTAGGTGTGTGAATATTAAAAGGTCATTTTTATTCTTCATTTGTCACTTTTCAATTTGAGAAGAAGAATTTTGGAGAGCTCTAAAGCGAACTTTGGAAAAATTTGGCAAAGATTCAAGTTTCAAGGCGATTCGGCAATCAAACCCCAAACCGGTGAAAAGGTATTTATCGGGAAAACTTGTGAACTTGTGAATTTATGAAAATGGATACTCCATTGGTAGTTGATATCAAGGATATACCCCATTCTTAATTCAAGTGGCATCCTTTCAAATCTGTTGATATAGAGCCCTTAGGTGCATTTTCGTCTGTTTCGTACAACGTCTTGTATATTGAAGACATTAGGGCATACATTCATGCTAGAATTGAGGAGTTAGGGAGATTGTAGTTATTGAATTTGTACAATAATCATATTATAGGAGAGTATTTTTGTGTTAAACCTGAATTCAAAACCCTACAGGAGAAGAAATTCACTCAGATTATAAAATTTCTCGTGTTTGAAGAAAGCGAGAGGGTCAAGTATATTTTGAGCCGAGTTCATGCTGAATTTATGTGGTTGAATCAACTCTTTAAGATTACAAAATAATCCATAAGAGTTGTTACTGGTTTAAATTCCTCCGATAGGTTTTCAATCTTGAAGTCCGTGAAGAATTAGATAATTACTTATGCAAATGGTTCATTGTATGATAAAAGAGCTATGACAATTGATGATATTATTGAAGTGGATGTCATATTTGCATCTATAGTCATTGGTTACACAATCTATCATTCCAGCCGAGATAATTATGTATCCGACATAGCTATCTATGCAACATATCAGATGGTGAAGGAGAATGCAGAGTATGATCTATGTGAGTTACTCAAAAGCTAGTTGATGGAAAATCTTGGTAAAATCAAGAAAGATAAGAAGAATTCCTTCAAATATGGTAATTTGTTGTTGTGTTTGTTCTGTTACTTTATGAATGAAGTTCCAGGATTTGGAAATGTACAATGACAAGGTAATAAACTTGTAGTTGCTCAAATTAGAGATATCTTGCACAGATTTGGTGATAGCAAGACAAGGAATACTGCAATCTGGGGTTATTTCAAGAACTTTCATAATGAGATGCAAGCAAGAGAAATAATTCCTAAGTCTATTGTGGAGAAGTACAAAGATACTATCTGTTTTATGGTTGACATTGATCAATTCTTGATGGAAGCTGCAGATCCTAGAACACTGTGGATAATACCTATGGGTTATGAGGTTGAAGAACATATTTTGGAAATGTATGCTAAAAATTTGTTGAGTAAACCTCGGGATCCAACAAAAGAAAGGTTTGGTACTTTTCCACAAAAGGATATACAAGTACATAATCAACTAAGGAAGCTTGTGATAGTCAGGAGAGTAAGAAGAGAAGTAGAAGCCTTTGCAGAGAGCATGGATATATCTGCAGAAGTTGTGAGAGAAGCTAGAAGAAAGAGAGAACAAGCTGAAGCAAGAGAGCCAACTAGAACTAAATCTGCTAGTCCAGTCATATCCTCTGCCCGACCTAGATCTACAAGAAGCTCTACTCTTCCATTTGGTCCTACAAAGAAGTTAAGCCTTGTGAAATCTCAAGCCAAGTCATCTGGGAGAGAAGGAAAAAGGAAGAAGGACAAGAGCACAAGACTTTATGTTGTTGTTTTTGAAGATGAAGAGATTGAATCTGATGCAGAGATAAGAGAAATCAAGCAAAAGGGCACAAAGGAAACAATAGTATCTAAGGATAAGCCCTCCAGTGAAGAGAGAGGAAAGAAAAAGATGAAAACAGACAAAATAGGTATGTCTATAGAAGAAGTGGAGAAAGCATTGATTAAGGATGGTAATATTAGGCCTCTTTGTGAATGGTATGACACCTTTGACAATGTTGGTCAAAGAATTCTTGAGGAAGCTTCAATAAAATACTTGAATAATTTCAATAAGGCTCTTATTGAAATAATGTCTCCATTACCCAAAAGTCTATATGAAGTTTTAGAAATGAGGAGAGTGAATGCCAAAACTGAAGATGAACAGTTGAGATAGCACATTCTTGCAATTTTATGTTCGGTGATGTCTATTGAGGAAATGAATTCAATTTTGAATGGTGCTAAAAAGGATTTCAAGAGCAAAAAAAGAGTGAACAAGCTTATGATTGGTCTAACTAAAGAAGTTGAAAAAGAAACTGAAAAAATTCTAAAGGAAGTTTTGTTAAGGAACAAAATCGATGTTGTTTCTGAAGAAGTGCATGATGGAGATGTTTCACCTGGTCTGGTAGCTAAAGAGGGAAAAGAAGATACATTTGAGGACGCTCTAAATCCTCTTGACATGCATGATGTTGAAATTCCTATGGTGACTGAAGCTCCCAAAGTTGTGTCGGTTGAAAAAAAAGAGATTCCTGAAGCCAAGCAAGAATCAGTAACTGAACAAAAGAAGGATGAAGTGAAGGTGATTCCCGTGAAAGCAAGAGACACTACTAAGGCAGTGAAGGATTTTTTGGAAGAACAACAAGAAGAGTTTTATTGTGAACTAGTAAAAGGTCCTATCAACTTGGACACTTTATCCCCTATTCAGAATCTGAAGGTAGCTTCATTCACTCATAACAAGGCAAGGGAAAAAATTTTAAAATCACATATTCAAGACAGTGAGTTGTTGAATCTTGCATCCAGTATTCTGGAGAAGATCATGCCGTCTCATGTTAAGGATCCATCTGATTCTCCCTTCAGTGAGCTAAAGAAGCTTATTAATTCTGTAAGTACTCATTTGAGTACCTTGAGAAGTCAACTGAGGATAAGGTATAGAAGGAGTTTGATACTAAAAGGTTCAGTAGGTTGAAAGGGATGATAGCTAATGATAAATATTTGTTAGCTACTTGTGTAAAGAATATTCAAAGTGCTTTGTTTGAAGGTGGTAACATTTACAAGTCATGTCTATCTTTATCTAAGTTCACTGAGGACTTTGAAAATAAAATGAAAGAATGTGAGAAACAGTTAGCAGATATCACTCAAGCATTCGATCCTCTAACCGTCTCTATTGGAAAGCAAGAAGGTCAAGTCATATACCTGCTTGACAAGATCAAAAGTTTGAATCATGAAGAAGGTAAAATGGTTGAAAGGGTTTGTGAGCTTAGAGGACTCATTGGTCCTCAAATGAAATTAATGTTGAGTGCATTAAAGGAAGGACAAGATGCTATGGCGGTCAGTGATCCGATGAACCTTGAATATGCAGAGATGCAATCTTACTTATTATGTGGGCACATGACCATCTTGGAGAGTATCAAGAAGGGTTGCGACACGATTTTGAGCTTGTTGAAGAACAATTTTATAGATTTATTCAAGTTTATGTAAGTTGTAGAAACTTGTTTGTACACATACAGTTTGTTCATAGCAATTTTTGTTTGATTTTTGGTATGTGGATTCCTGCCTTTGCCATTGATGTCAAAGGGGGAGAATGGGACAGTGAAAAATGCCTTAATCATCTCAGGGGGAGTTGTGTTTTTGAAATTTTTAAGGTTGGCAATGTAATTCATGTTGGTGTTGATCTGACGCTTAGTCATTTTTCACTAAGTGTTGTCATCAATGCCAAAGGGGGAGATTGTTGGCAAGAGACATTGCAAATGTCATTTGTTGTTGTCATTGATGGAAACCCTAGTTAGTGATTTGATCCACACATCATCATTTGATCATACCGGAAGTCGGATCAAAGTTTTGTGATTAACTGTCAAGCAAGAACAGAGCATCCAATAGAATTATGTTCATCAATTCACATGTATTTTTTTGTTATTGTTTTTAGTTGTGGATCTTCGGGAAGGTTGCTTGGTATATGATCTCTAATATTCTTGAATCTTAGAGCCTTGTATCGATCCGTGTGCAAGTTAGAAGATTTGGTTGATTAATTTCCTATTTATCAGTACAAAAAGCCAACTTGGTGAATATAATATGTTGCGAATATCTGAGGAGTAATTGTTTAAGTGTTTTTTCGTTCAAACATGTTGATTTTGTTCATCACTATGTTTTGGACGACTTCGGATTGTGCACATTGAGAATTGATTATGGATTGAGCCGACAGTATGTAAATATTTTTCATATTTTGTTGAAGTCGACTTATAGCGACTAAATCTTTAGTTGCAGATATATAAGTGCTCGATTATATCATTTTGACATATTGTGAAGTGTGTTGATGTGTGTTGTGAATATCAGAAGGATTGTAGAGTGATTATGCACAGTTTCACTCGTTTACAAAAGTATTTGTGATGAGAATTGAAGCAAAGCAAGGCAAAAGAGCAGAATTAGACAGAAAGTCAAGAAATCGACTAATGTGCTTAACCAGAACTGTAATCAGGCATTAGTAGATGCTACCCTCTCAGTTCAATTCTTTAGATGGATTTAATCTAAATATTTTGTAAGGCCGTGAGCCTTTCTATTTTTGAGTAGTGATCTCTAGGCAGTGTGCCTAAATGCAAGTGCATTCCCATTTTGTAAACACTTATTTCTGAGTATACTCATATTGTGGATTGGCCTTCCACCGTGGTTTTTCCCCTAACAGGGTATCCACGTAAAAATCCTTGTGTTGTGGTTGTTTGTTTTATTTTCATGCATATTTCTTTTGGATCAATGTTATAAGTTCTTTAAGGATTAGATTAATAAAGTTGAATTTTGTAGAACATTGATTCACCCCCCTTCTCAGTGTTCCTTGATTCTAACATAATTGACCTTGCAGAAAGCTTTCAAGGCTGTAAACAGTTTAAATATGATTTTAATTGTTGAAGGATTGTGTTGTAGAAGATATAGACAAGTATGATGTGAATTGTAGAGTTATAGAGTGCAAAATTGAGAAGTGCAGTGTGATCTTTCATGTGTTAGATTACTAGATGCAATGAACAGAAGGTGTATATATTTATTCGATCAGACTGCGAAGGTTTTTGTGACATTGTGGTGGATTCTCTATTGCATTGAGATGATTTTCTTTGTATACCATTTATTCTCTACCTTCTTTTTTTGGGGGTAGTGTGCTCTCCAATAGTGAGCCTTTGTAATTGATATTCATATTACTTATATTGTGAGCTAATCCTCACCATGATTTTTCCCATCTTGGGTTTTCCATGTAAATATGGTGTCCTCTTGTGTATGGTGTTGTTGTGTTTCAGTTTCTGTTATTTTCTTTTCATGTTAACTCATTATAATAGGTTAAGGTATTATTGAATGAATTTGGTTCTAAATGTTAATGAGGGTTTTGAAGTTTTAAGGTACAACCGATTCACCCCCCCTCTTAGTTGTCTTGTGCATTCAAAACATTGTGTGGAATCCTACTAACGAATAAATTCTAAAGGTATGTATAGTTTCTTGCTTAATCCTAGTTTCAAAAGTGATTCAAGATATTTACTCCACAAGTAGTTGATGTATTGGAATGATCGAGACCTAAGTTCAAGAAACATCCATTTAAATCCATGGAGACGAACCCTAAAGGTGATTTTTTGAGGGTTCCATATGGTGTGATGCACACAGAGGATGTGCGTATTTAAATTCACATGAAAATGGAAGAATATGATCATATGAAGATTGTGAAATATTGGATAAATGAACTGATAGGAGATGATTTTGAATTGAAACTTGAATTTCGAAGCTTGATGGAGAATAAGTTGGATGTATGGAACAAATTTCCAAAATTCTACCATGAGGATGAGTTGGTAAAGTATGCACTCAACAAAATTTATGACAAGTTCATATGGTTAGATATGTTGCATATGATTAACAAGCAAACAATAAAGGCAGTTACTAGTTTGTGCTCAAATGAACCTGTTCCAGTAATGAAGGCCATGAAGAATGAAATGGTAATGAAGCTCACTGGTGAAATTTTTGAAAAGTGTTCCTTAATAGTGAAGGAAATTGATGATCTAATGGTTAAGTATGCATCGATGATGATTGGGTATAAGATATTTTTCACAAACAAAGAGAACATTGTGTCGGCTATCGTCATTCATACTGCTCATTAAATGGTGAAAGGTCTGGATATTGATTTGTGTGAACTCCTAAGATAATAGTTGATGGATAATCTTCAGAAGACCAAATAATATTGGTACCCCTTTGAGTATGGTACCCTAATTGTATGCTTATTGATCTACTTTCTTAGATAAGTTCCTGGTACAAAGAACATTGTGTGGCTAGATAATATTCATGTTGCTATTTAGATTAGAGATCATGTGAGAAGGTTAGGAGACTTGGAAACCCAAAGTTCCATGTTGTGGGGTTTCTTTAAGTCATTTCAATGAAAAATACGAGAAAGAGAAAGGATACCAAAAAAAGTTGTTGGGAAGTATAAAAATGACATCACTTTCATGGTTAGTAGAGATAACTGCATTATGGAAGTAGTTGAACCTAGAACTATTTGGATCCCGGAGCTGAGATACAAGGTTATAGTAGAAGAGCTTAGCAGTCTAGTAGAGATTATGTTAAGAAAACCATGATATCCATATGTGGATAGGTTTGGAACTTACGTAGAGAAATCAATTGAAGTAAATCTTGAGAAGAGAACAAACATTGAGAAGAATGTGGAGAAGATGAAAACTTGGTTGGAGGAGATTGTGAACCCACCTAAGGGTTTTATGGAGAAAATAAAATCCCCATTCGTGGCTCCACGAGGCTCTCCTTGCACAAGAAGGTCAGTTAGGACCTCCACCCCCTCTCCTATTGTTCTGAAGTCCTCCAAAACTAGGCTTGTAGAGAGTTCAAAGAAAAAGGCAATATCTAGTGTCTCTGAGCAACAAAAGGCTCCTTAAAGGAGAAGAACAAAAAGGCCACTAGGGAAAGATACATAAGATATGAAGATGAAGAAGAAGAGGAAGAGGAAGGACCATAGTTGATCCAAAAGAAGAAAAAGTCTCAAGCCTCCATGAAAAATACTAGTGCCAAGAGAGTAAAGGTTGATATTGTTGATACCGAGAGTGAAGAATAAGTGGAAAGAGAAAATAAAGCTTTCAAGATTCAGAGAAGAGAAAATAAGTTAGGAGAAGTAGAGAAATATCCTAAAGGTAAGGGGAAGAAGAAAGAAAAGACCACCCCTCTAGTAAGGGAGCATGGTCCCTTAAAATTTGATGCTTTATTTAATAGTATTTGAGAATTTGGTCTCTTGGAAGAGATAGCTAAAATGTATCTAGAGTCTAATGAAGAAGATAAAGCAACCATTGAAGAAGCCATAGTTAAGTATATGATAACATTTTACATTGGCTTGAATAAGATTGAGGATCAATTGCTTAATGTCTTGAAGAATGTATTAGTTGTAAGAACTAGGCAAGAAGCAATTGAAGAAGATGCAAAGATAAATGCATTTTCCTTGGAGAAGACTGGTTCTTCTCTTATAGCTAAGAACATACACAGATTTTTTAAATTGTATAGTAGAAAATTCAAAACAAAATAAAGAGTTAACACTCTGATGAGCAGAGATAAAGAGGACATTGAAAGGCTAAAAAATGAGACACTACA
Source organism: Sequoiadendron giganteum (assembly GCA_007115665.2). Taxonomy (NCBI): domain Eukaryota; kingdom Viridiplantae; phylum Streptophyta; class Pinopsida; order Cupressales; family Cupressaceae; genus Sequoiadendron; species Sequoiadendron giganteum. The sequence goes on from CM021102.1 coordinate 527,836,474, forward strand.
AAAGGTTGTAGACTTGGAAAAAGAATTAGGAATGTATTTGGACAACAAAGAGCAATTACAATGTGATACAATCGTTCCAGAAGTTAATAAGCCTATGATTGAACAACATGAACAAGAGACTAAGCCTGAGGGTGGAAAAGAAAACATGAGGATAGATAACATTCCTCCAGATGAAGAGATAACTAATAAGCTTGGGTAGGAAGATAACTCCCTTCCTAATGTGTAAAAAGTTGTTGAGGAGAAGAATGATGATATGTAGGATGCCCTAGAGAAGGAGAAATCTCAAACAAAACAAAAATTTCCCCCTTTGAATATGGAGAAAGATATGGAGAAGAAAGAAGAAGAAATATCAAAGAAGTCTGAGGTAGAAAATAAATAGAGTGTGCCTCCTCTAGATACTGAGAATCCTAGAGAAGGAGAAAATAATACAAATGAATGCTCTAACAACAAAGAGAAGGAAAAGAGTGAGAATAAGGAAGAAGAAAGTGCTCAAACAACTGGTGAATCCTTCGAAGCTTTTGGAGATTCATTGAAAATTCTACTAGATATGGAGCTATAGTTCCAACCGATGGTATCTGCATAGTTATTATAGATTCCCGTGCAACAAGGAAAAGTAGATATGGAAAAAATGTCTCACCTGCATAAATTACAGCTTGGTGATGCCTTTCATGCCTCCACAAGGAAGGAAATACTCTAGACACACCAAAAGAGTGCAAAAATGATTGATGGAGCAATAAGAGTATTACATGACAGTTTTCTTGGAACAAATGTTGATAATTTTGTGTGTAGTGTGCAACAATTAAGGCTATTACTTGATTCCTTTAAGGAATATTCTATCGGCTTGGAAGAAAATTTGGAAAAAGAAATGGAAAAGAAGGTCAATGATAAGATATTGACAAAAAAATCTGATAAATGCAGTGTTGCACATGGTAAGTTGCAAGGTAACTTAAAAGATATTAAAAATTATGTAGAAGAAGCTAAATTTCTATTTCAATTCTCTTTAACATGGCCTAATTTTATAAGGAGCATAAAGGACCAAATGGACTCAATAGAGTCACAAATTGCTCAGGCCTCTGGTGTTTATGATCCGGATAATGATGCAGATGGTGTGAAAAGTATATCAATAGAGAATCTACATGGACAATTCTTCCAACTGCAAGAACAAAAAGAGAAAATCATTGTGAAATAAACTCAGCTTAGAGACTTGGTAAGTGAAAGGCTTACATCTTTGACTAGAGTTTTAGCTAATGGATAACATTGTTAGGGGGAGTTACAATGATGTAAGTATATTTGTAAGGGGGATTAAAGAAAATTAAAGGAATATCTTTTTGGTACCCTTTTCCCTTGATGTCAAAGGGGGAGTAGTTTTGGCTAAGTGTGTTACCATCAATGACAAAGGGGGAGATTGTTGGAAGTTTGTTTGTTATTGAGGAGATTGTTGAGAGTATGGAATATGGTGTTGTTATGGTGTTTTTATGGTGTTGTTATGGTGTTGTTATTGATGTCAACCCATTGTATAGATGTGGAAGAGTTGGTCCAATGAAGACCAGGTGGTTTGAATAATTTCCTAAGTCTCGAGTGCAATTTCAATGTTATAGTGAACCAGTTTTGTGGTCCACACTACTCCACTATGCAAAAAAAATCATATAGTTTTGAGGTGTTCATTGTGCATGTTGAATGTGTTCAAATCCAAAGTTTCATGATTTTTGTATTTTGTAGTTGAGGATATTGTTGACAAAGTATCAACTTTGGAAATGATAGAGTTGCAATTACAGTGTGTATGTTGGAATGCTCTGTATTCCATCATGGATGAATATTATGTTATGTAGATTTGTGGAAGTATTTATATATTTTGGAGGTATGTACATTCCAAGTGGCAAGTGTTTTGGTGGTCCAGATGTCAAGATGTGGATGAACAGTTGGCTCATTCAAATATTACTTCACCAGTTTTGCTATCTGGTGCAGACCTAAGTATTTTGGGGTCATGCGGAGTTGAATTGTGTATGGAGTGGTATCATAGGAGTGATTATAGGTCATTCCAACCTATTTTAATGTGTTACACATTTTGGTTCTTTCCATAAGGTGTGTATGTTGATGTTTTTGGTCGACAGGTTATGTGGTGCATGATACATCTAATTAGGCTAACCTAATTAATGTTTTAGATAGTTGCGATATATATACAAGGTTTCATTGTGCGAAAGTAGTGGATAGAGTGTGTAGTGTGTGTATGCGAGATCTAGTGTAGAGAGAAGTGAATATCATAGTTGTGGTGAAGTATAAAGTGTGTTAAGTTAGTTTTTTGAGCTTCAGTGGAACTGCATCTTCAACATATGTCAAATGCATTGTTAGTAGTTCAACATTGGCAGTAAACCACCCTTTCTTCTATCTCTTTCTATTCTAGGTAGCGATCCACCGGAAGTGAGTCATTCTCCTTTTGGACAGTGAGTCCTTGGACAATGAGTCCACCTTTTTATATCAAACATTGTAACTAGTTATAATATATTGTGAGCTAATCCTCATCATTATTTTTCTCTCTTTGGTTTTTCCACATAAAAATTGGTGTTCTTGTGTCCATTGATGTGACACATGCTATAAGTGTTTCTTTCCATTACTAAACTGGATGAGATATTGTGAAATGCATTTTAAGTTAATGAATTTCAAGGAATACTGATTCATGCCCCTCTCAATATTTTGAGTGTTCAATAGATATACCAAGTTTGTGCTACTAATATAAGTGTTTAGTAGAACACACACACACACACACACACACACATATATATATATATGTATCATACTTTCCCTAAGAATTCCATGTGGTTCTACAAATTTTTAGTGTTCCTAAAGTGGAATTGTACCATTATGGGTAGGAATCTATTAGCATTACCCTTCTTTTGGCAAACTTACCTAGTTTTAATTTTTACTTTAAGGCATACCACCTGGGAATATTTTCTTCATAAATATTCCACTAGCTTGTGACATTGCAAATTAATGTATCTCATAATCCATCTAGTCTCAATTCTTCCCTATCAAAAATTCTTTCCATTTCTTATAAATATGGGTTAAGGTCTCCTATACTTGAGTATTTTGGTAACTTAATATGCAAATTCCACATGAATGTGGTGCAAATTTCATGATTTTTGGATGGTGGGTGACGTATGGGTATTGGGTGTGTTTAGTGTGTTCGCATCATTTGGGTGAATTACAATAATTCTTTTGTTGTTTTTGTGTGTCATAATTTTTCTAAAGCCTCTATTTTCTTTGTATTTTAACTTCAATTCCTCTCTTTGCAAGGCATTCAAGACATCTTCACTATTTGTACTATCATTGCTGCTTTCAATGTCTATTTTTTATTCAAATATTGGTTCTTCTACTGGCTCTTGTTTGGGTAGTTTTGATAGCGAGTATAATATTTTATAATCTTCATCATTATATTCAACCTATACTATGTAATCCACATATGTGTTACTAATGCATTTACCTAGGGGTACATAGACTATTCTATCATCATTTGAAAAGGATAACTCTTCATTCCTAGAGTCTATAATGCCATTAGAGATTACAACCATTATAACCCTAGGAGTGCATCAAAAGTATCAAAAGGTTGTCTCATCTCAATAATCTCAAAGTCTACTATTTGTTTTATTCCTAATATATGAAATTTTACTTTTTTTGAGGTCCCTGTGGTTCCTATTTATGAACCATTTGCTAGGATAATATTGTAAGAGGTTTCATATAGCTAAGGTTTCCCTAGTTGTTCCCATACCATTTTAGGAAGCATATTAACATCTACTCCCAAGTCAATCATTATCTGTTTAATCTTCTTATGGTTGATGTGTGTGTTGATCATTATTGTTTTAGTTTTCTAGGACCTCAATATTTTTGTTATTTTTTGAGTTTGTGGGTTGAAATTGTTTGCTTGTTTTAATATTTAGAAAATTATTTTTAATTTTTCAATAATATTATTTTGTTGTGTTGATGAAACTATTTTTTTATGTTGAGGCTTCTCTTTCTAGGAAGTAGGCATTTGTAAGGCCCTACCGTTAGTGCAATATTTACACCTCTTACATTTCTTTTAGTTAGTTACATTATTCTTAATTAGTCAAATTGGATTGATGAAACATGTGAACGTGGTCTAATTATTATTATTGATAATTTAATTTGAACAAATGGTAATCATAATATTAATAATAGTATGATTGTCTATATCAATATTAATTATAATAACAATTATACGTAAATTGATACCATTATTAACTCTACTATCATTAGAAATATTAGGATTTAAACTAATACCATTACTTTCGTTGTTGTTACATCTACTATGGATTTCACCTATTAGTAATATTATAATTAGTTAAGTGGTATTAGCATGCATTATAGAATTCTTTTAATGTGACTATTGATCGGGAAATGATATACTATCTTCAACCATAAAATTCAGCAGTTTAATGTTATACTTTTAATATTTGCTACTATAACAACTAAATATTTGCTACTATAACAACTACAACAATACATGATTAGATGAATTTTGAATATCGCGTCTTCTTTGCATAAATACAACATACCTTAGAAAGTGTAATGATACAATGGACGGATGGAAGTTTAAATCAAACCTATTCTCCTTCCATCGATTTATTCACAATCCTACATAACTTGCTAATGCCAGGGGAGGCCATTTAAGGCCCAAATCATCCAACATGATTAAGTGAGTTTCTTTGGTAAATGCACCACCGAAACTCAAGAAACCATCCCATCTTCTTAATGTTACTGTCAAAACAATATTATATATTTATTATCTTGTCTACTCTGCCATTAACGGAGTGCGTGCTTTTCTAAATATGGAAGGTATGGATTCGATCGGAAGGCACTGTCTATGCAGGTGACAATTTGCACCTGCATAAACAGTGCAAAAACCAATGGCAGCATGGATGCCCATGGTTCACCCGTGCAACCCAGATCCGTTTTTACCCAGATCCGTATTTACCAGAGACTGCAGGTGTCATATTTGTCGGACTATGCAGGTGGGGATAAGGGTTATTAGTTAGATTTTTTTTTGTTTAATGTGAATAGATTTCTCTAATTTTTTAATGTTTTTTTAATTGGAATAAGAAGTTTAAATTAAAAATATATATGAATAAATGATATTTTTAATGTTATAAAAAATATAATATAATTGAATAGTTTAATCAAAAATAGTATAAATATTTATATTATATATTATTATTAAAATATTTATATTATATTTATTTATTTATATTATATTAATTATTTATTTATTTAGTTAATGAAGTTATTAATTTTTTTAATCAATATTTTTCATAAATAAATTTTAAATGGTTATTAATTCTTTTTATTAATGTAAAGAGGTATTTTGTAATAGAATAAGGAGTCAAAAGTAATGGCATGAAATCGTTAACAATTAGTTTTCCTTTTATCTTAAATTTTACTATCATTTACATATCAAAATATCAATATGTAGTAATAAACATAATATTTCTAAAATAAGTAGCACATAAAAATAAATTGTCTATAGACTATATCATGGACATTAAATATAGTTTAATTCCTATAAATTAAGTGTCTCTTTTATTAAAAATACTTAAATCATTTAAATTTGTATTCTAACTAATTTTTCTTTTATATTCTTAGTTTATAAAATAATTATAAGTATTAAATTTATAAGAATTATACTATTACTATTATCTTAATATGTTTAATATTTGATTATATTTAAACTTTTAAAGAAGTATAATATATTTGTTGCAACACTAAATACTATTATCTAAAATAATTTAAGGATTTATACAATGCAAAACATTATATCAATTAATACTAAATATTGTTTTTAGTATTTTAATATAATATAAATTTTAATTATGAGTTATATAAGATTTAGTGTTGCAAAAAATATAAATAAAATCACTAAATAAGATAGTGTTAACAATTTTTTAAGATAATAAAACGTATAAACACAAAAAAAAAATCAAATAAAAATTTAAAAAATAACACATTTTTCAAAAAATTAGTAAAAAATTCTTACAATTATTTAGAAGTGATTTAAATTTAGTATATTTGCAAATATATAATTAGATATTTAAATACTAAACTATTAAAATTTAAACACTTATAAACTCTTATTTATTAGTGGTATATATTTTTTAAATTAACTATTAAGAATAAAAATTATTTTTATAAGACTTAAACAAGAGAAAAATCACTAAATTTTAAATTAAAAGAATTATAAGTATTAAATTTAAACAATTTTTAAAATATTACTAAACATAAAACAATTATTTAAGAATAATAAGTTCAACCCTAATCCCTCTACCCCTATACCCTCTTAATCCTTGAACCCTCAACCCTCAACCCTTAAACCCTAATCCCTCAACCCCTATACCCTCTTAATCCCTCAACCCTCAACCCTTAAACTTTAATCCCTCAACCCCTATACCCTCCGAATCCCTCAACCATCAACCCTTAAACCCTAATCCCTCGACCCCTATAACCTATTAATCCCTCATCCCTAAAATCTAAACCCTTAAACCCTAACCCGTAACTCCTCTACCCTCTACCCTCAACCCTAATCCCCCAACCCTTAAACCCACTTAGTAAACTCTCTACCCTAATCCCTCAACCCTCTTGACTCTTAAACCCTCAACCCTTAAACCCTTAAACACTCAACCCTAAACCCTCGACCCTCAACCCTAACACCTTAAACCCTAAACTGTTAAACCCTCTACCCTCTACCCTCTACCCTCTACCCTCTACCCTTATACCCTCTTAATCCCTCAACCCTCATCCCTCAATCCTTAAAACCTAATCCCTCAACCCCTATACCCTCTTAATCCCTCAACCCTCAACCCTCAACCCTTCAACCCTAATCCCTCTACCCCTATACCCTCTTAATCCCTCAACCCTTAAACCCTAATCCCTCAACCCCTATACCCTCTTAATCCCTCAACCCTTAAACCCTAATCCCTCAACCCCTATACCCTCTTAATCCCTCTTAATTTCATCAATGGAATTATAGTTAATTTCAAATTTTTATTTGTGTATTTAAATTCAAATTTTTATTTGTGTATTTAAATGATAATTTTTGTTTGGAATGATAAGACATTTGTTTATATGAAATTAAAAAAATACGAATAAATGTATATCTGATTTAATAAGGGAGTTTTTCATTTTAAATAAAATAAAAATGTCTTTAAAACTATTCCTCCTAAAAAATTGTTCAACAATTCTATTCATAAATGGCTTTCCGCTTAGGGTAAATTTCCTTTGAGAAATTCATTTCTTATATTAATTATTTATTTATTTAGTTAATGAAGTTATTAATTTTATTTTTTCATCAATATTTTTCATAAATAAATTTTAAATGGTTATTAATTCTTTTTATTAATGTAAAGAGGTATTTTGTAATAGAATAAGGAGTCAAAAGCAATGACATGAAATCGTTAACAATTAGTTTTCCTTTTATCTTAAATTTTACTATCATTTACATATCAAAATATCAATATGTAGTAATAAACATAATATTTCTAAAATAAGTAGCACATAAAAATAAATTGTCTATAAACTATAGCATGGACATTAAATATAGTTTAAAGGCATTGTCTATGCAGGTGATTTAAATTACCGTGTTTTATATTATTTAGAAGTGATTTAAATTTATATTATTTGTGTACCTAATAAAATTTTATATTCTTATTTAAATAAAATTTTTTAATAATTTTAATTTAAATTATATTTAATGTTTTTTTATAAATTATTTATATATTTACTAAAATATCACATTCTTAAATAATTGTTTTATGTTTAGTAATATTTTAAAAATTGTTTAAACTTAATACTTATAATTCTTTTAATTTAAAATTTAGTTATTTTTCTCTTGTTTAAGTCTTATAAAAATAATTTTTATTCTTAATAGTTAATTTAAAAAATATATACCACTAATAAATAAGAGTTTATAAGTATTTAAATTTTAATAGTTTAGTATTTTAAATATCTAATTATATATTTACAAACATACTAAATTTAAATCACTTCTAAATAATTGTAAGAATTTTTTAATAATTTTTCAAAAAATATGTTCATTTTTTAAATTTTTATTTGATTTTTTTTTTGTGTTTATACGTTTTATTATCTTAAAAAAATGTTAACACTATCTTATTTAGTGATTTTATTTATATTTGTTGCAACACTAAATCTTATATAACTCATAATTAAAATTTATATTATATTAAAATAGTAAAAACAGTATTTAATATTAATTGATATAATGTTTTGCATTGTATAAATCTTTAAATTATTTTAAATAATAGTATTTAGTGTTGCAAAAAATATATTATACTTCTTTAAAAGTTTAAATATAATCAAATATTAAACATATTAAGATAATAGTAATAGTATAATTCTTATAAATTTAATACTTATAATTATTTTATAAACTAACAATATAAAAGAAAAACTAGTTAGAATACAAATTTAAATGATTTAAGTATTTTTAATAAAAGATACATTTAATTTATAGGAATTAAACTATATTTAATGTCCATGATATAGTCTATAGACAATTTATTTTTATGTGCTACTTATTTTAGAGATATTATATTTATTACTACATATTGATATTTTGATATATAAATGATAGTAAAATTTAAGATAAAAGAAAAACTAATTGTTAACGATTTCATGCCATTACTTTTGACTCCTTATTCTATTAAAAAATACCTCTTTACATTAATAAAAAGAATTAATAACCATTTAAAATTTATTTATGAAAAATATTGATTAAAAAAATTAATAACTTCATGAACTAAATAAATAAATAATTAATATAATATAAATATTTATACTATTTTTTATTAAACTATTCAATTATATTATATTTTTTATAACATTAAAAAAATTATTTATTCATATATATTTTTAATTTAAACTTCTTATTCCAATAAAAAAACATTAAAAAATTAAAAAAATCTATTCACATTAAACAAAAAAAAATCTAACTAATAACCCTTATCCCTCCTGCATAGTCGGACAAATACGACACCTGCAGCAGTCTGGTAAATACGGATCTGGAGTAAATACGGATCTGAGTTGCACGGGCGAACCATGGACATCCATGCCGCCATCAGATTTTGCACTATTTATGCAGGTGCAAATAGTCACCTGCATAAACAGTGCCCGATCGGAAGAGGTCAATATGCATGTTCACCATTCTGTACAACATTCTGAAAGGGAAAACTTAGGTAGATTTAAACAAATGTGGAATGATTATTATGTTTAGATACTACTTGCAAAAAAAGGTACAATCTACCTAAATATCAGTACTACTCATTAAGGTTGTGTTTTCGAGGGATTGAAGCCATAGCCAAAGTAGCCACAACTGCACCACAATTGAAGAGATTAAATGAATAATCTAAAGAAAAGAGAACCGGGTAGTCACATCCATAAAGGCATAAAGGCTGAAGGGACTTTGCAATAAAGGGTAGGCGTATTGTGCAAAGGATAACAGCTGAAATTGATTTTTGTAATAGACCAGGGCTACGGCCTGTAAATTCTTCCTGACACAAGATTTCCCACGAATTAACTTTCCAGTATTGATGAGGTGTTCCAGTGACTGTGACTGCGGTGATTTATCCTTCTCCGGAGCCTCTCGAGGAATGAATATCCATGAGGTAGTGGCAGACGCTTGGAGGGGCATTTTTGAAAACTGTGGTAGTGTTGCCAAGGCCCATGAACTGTGTAACAATGCGCCTGAAGTATCTCATTGCATTGAGAGAGAGGATGAGGGAGAGAGAGAAAGGAGGTGAATATAGAAGCGATAGAAGAAAGTTGAGATAAGCAGTTGACAAAACGTCAAGATATTACCATGGCTCGGCTCGTTCCAGGTGTAAGAGACGCAACCTTTGCCAGTGTGGAACAAGTGAATGTCGAGCTGTTCACTCCTGCATACGGTGTCATTGTGAACCAGTTTCTTACCGATTTCATAGAACTAGAAGTAAACGAGCAGCTCATTCACACGTATGTAATTTACTTTTCACCATTTTTCATTGTCTCTAATTTTATAAGATTGAAAATAATAATCGATTATATTTGTCTATATCGACTTTACATTGTTTCAAACTTACAAGTACTGGTTGTATTAGTCCAAACCCACTTCATGCTCAATGGCAGATGTATTTCAGTTATACCTTAAATTGTTAATTTTAAGAAATGTTTGTTATATCTGAGAATCACTAAATTGCCGTGCTTTCACATTTTGCATACAATTTTACCAGACCATTCCCAAACATAACATCTGACAGAAACCCACCTACTGTTATTTTTTGATGGATGTACATGCCCTGTTCCAAAGCGCTCGTTTTATTACAGGCAGGAGGACGCGGGAAAGGTTGTGGAATATGGCTTCACACCCGCCAGTTGCATTTGCTTAAAAGTTCCAAAGGCCTTTCAACAAACCCATTTTGTCCATAACCTGCAATCACCGTATTCCATGAGATCACCTCTCCTTGAAACATTCTGTCAAATAGTTAACGTGCCCTGTCTATGCTTCGACATTTTGCATACTTGTCCACCAGGGCAGTTGCAACTACAACTTCTGACAAAGTTTCCTTCATCTTGTATGCTTCGATGGTTGTCTATACCCTGCTCCGAGTCTCTTATTTTGGATTACACAACTGGAAAAAGGATATGGAATTTGGTTTTACACCTGTTGAATGCATGTGCTTGGAATTCTCCAAAGTCCTTGCAACAAATCCGTCTTGTGCATTTCCGACAGTCACCGCAGTCCCCGAGAATCGCATTTCTCTGAGGTATTCTGTCAAACAGTTCACATGCCTTGTCTGTTATCTACTTTTTGCATACATATTACCTGGACAGTCGCAATGACATCTTTTGAGAAAAATTCCCCTTCTGTTATGCTTGATGGATGCCCCTTCATTATTACTGGATATCTGGCATGGTGCAATTTTTTTTATAGGGCAAGTCTATTGTTCAAATTGTTTCATTTAGCATTACCATTAATCTCCACAAGAACACTGTTCCTTCCCTGCTTAGGATGGCAACAAATTTTTCCTGAAGCTGTTTTAAACGATGGAAAAGTTTCACATCTCTTAGAACAATTTCTCTTGCGGTAACATTGGAGATAAATTTAGTTGCAGCGTGGCTGTCAAAACATACTCCAAGTTTCTTAACAACTCTTAATAATTGTTTCAATGGGGCAGCTTAAACAAAGCAACTACAATTGCCAATTTCTCACTATGATGGCAGATAATCAATTCTTTTTCGTCTTCTTTCACAGCATTAGGTGAATGTTTTGAATCTGGGAAATACCCTGCTGCCTTAATCTACCAAACCAATATCTCCAACTTTCTATAGATCTTCTGTGTCTGTGAATGAGATCTGTCTCATACAGAGAAAACATGTACCATTTTATGGCCTTCAATCCAACTGCATCTCGTTATCTTTTAATTCCTCTATCTTTCATCAATCTCCTTAACATTTAACCTTTCCACATCTGCCGATATATGCACAGTTGTTTGAGAAAAAAAAAACATGAGTTGCTAACATTTATTTTTAATCCAATTAAATGTGCAGTGTCACTGGAAATACTCCCAAGCATATATATTATTAAAAAAAAAAAAACGAAACCAAAACGGCTAGAATTCCTTTATTACTTATTACATGCCTTACTTTAATCTTATATCATAATAAAGTGAGATTCGAATGGCCCCATGTTTTTTTGGAAAAAGAAAGAGATAGGATGTTTAAGTTTTTATCCTTAGGTAGTAGAAATAATTAAAGATATAAACTTTCCATAGTTTTTTAAAATATATATATATATATTTTGGGTATGTCAAATAATTTGGGAGATATGAAATTTAATTGATTTAGAATTTTCGTATAAATAGTTTTTAGTTATTTAATTATAAAATGAATAAATAAATAACCTAAAATAAATAAAATTGTTTTAGAATAGTTTAAATAAAAGAATAATAAAAAAATAAATAACATTAATTTTTGTGACTTAAGAGTCACATTTTCAATTAATAATAAAGTATTGGAGTTCGAGTAAAATTAACGACTTAAAATTTATTTCGAAGCCAAAGTCATGCCATCCTTAAAACAAAATAATGTTTAAACTTAATAGTTCTCAATGATATAAACTAAGTATTACTAACTTAATTAATAATGTATGAAATATAACTAAGGTCATCTGAGTGATAACAACAATATGATAATCATATGTTATATATTTGTTAACAACTTTTGTAAATGATAATCAAGCCAATAGTCTAACTTGTTTTATAGATGATAATATAATAAATAACGATAAGGTTTGATAATAATTCCAAAACATCCATCCAATACGCTAGGTGACCTTTCCTAAGGGAAAATAATCCTATTAGATATTCCAGTAGGGTTGGAGTGAACAATGCATTGCTTCCAAATGAATTGTGTTGATATTAGTAAGGGTTATAAAATAGATTGTCCATTAAGTTGATATTTTGATATAAATAAATAAAATAAATTATAAAGATATTATTCACGAAAAGGCATGATTATCATTTCTATTTAGATGTTAATATTTCATAGGATTGATATTCCTTTTTGTCAAACCTATAATGTACATACTAATCATCAAAATACTCTTAGTTGTAAATTTAGTTGTGAAGGTGAATGATTAAGAATATCCTTCCATTTTAAAATGCTTTATTTTATTTAGTTATTGAATGCTGCAAATAGAAGTTCTTGAGTAAGAAGCGTCATTTAATTAGTTTAGTATGGAGAATGATGATTCCAAATAATGCCTTACATATCAAGTTTAATCCTTACAATGTTATTAATGATTTAGCATTCATAATAGTGCATAGTTATCAAATTGCTATCCATTATCTTGGATGTAGTATTTTGTGAATGGTCTTAATTAAATATAGACTTAGTAGTACGAATTCTATAGATGTACGAATAATATCACCTTTTGATAAATTACAATAATTAAGCAAATTCAATGGTAAATCAGGAACAATGGTTCTCCAGACAACATATCGACAAAATCTTATCTTTTGGAATTATTATCAAACCTTATTGTTATTTATTATATTATTATCTATAAAACAAGTTAGACTATTGGCTTGATTATCGTTTACAAAAGTTGTTAACAAATATATAACATATGATTATCATATTGTTGTTATCACTCAGATGACCTTAGTTATATTTCATACATTATTAATTAAGTTAGTAATACTTACTTTATATCATTGAGAACTATTAAGTTTAAACATTATTTTTTTTTAAGGATGGCATGACTTTGGCTTCGAAATAAATTTTAAGTTGTTAATCTTTATCATGTCATATTGTAGTCCCTACTTGAAATGTATTAGTACACATCCCTTTTTGTGGTTACTCATTAGTCTTTGGTATGACAATTATTTAATGGAAGGGTATAGATAATTGAATAGTTATTCTTGTGACATAGCAGTGTTATTACTTCTTATAGTGTTATAACTTACAGAATAGGGGGCATGAAGTATTTTGAGTAGGGAATTGAGTTTAGGGTATATAAACATTATTGGGATTATGTTGTGTCAAAGTAAAGTTATATGTTAACCTCGAGGGGAGATACCCTCATTGTAAGTAACCTAGTAGGAGATGTGATAATCGAACTACGATGCCTCTGCGAAGTATATACGTAGGCAAGGCCATTTGAGATGAGCCCCCGAGGACTAGGTTTGGCCCCTAGGATTTGTTTTCTTATTATTCTTGTGATTACTTCTAATATATATATGTTATTGTTGGCATGCGACTTATATAATGTTTTAGATTAATTTTGGGTTGGATGAACTATTTAAATCTACCTTGGAGATGTGGATTCCATGTCTCCTCTGGAACTAACCATGAGGGTCTAAGCAATTTAGTTATATATCTAAAAGAATTATAGTTTATGACTGGTAAAATGTTGTATGCTTCCTTGTAGTGCCTTCTTTGGTGGCATCTTTGGGAGTGTTGCAAGCATTTTTTGAGTGAAATTTGATAATTGTGTTTTGTCTTTAACTTTATTTTGAGTGTTAAATTTGGGGCATTACAGCATTGCAATATTATTCTTCTTTTTTTCTTTATCTAAAATGTGTTTGGATTCTTCAGTTATCTTATCATGCTTATGTTTGGTTGGGAAGTCTTCTTCTTCCTCATCCTCCTATTCCTAATCCTTTGTATCATATATTGGTTGTTTTAATTTTCTAATGTTTGTTCCTTGTCTTGTAACTATTGAGCCTTATTTTTACCTTTGTATTCCAATAGGTCTTTTTGTTTTACCTTTTTTATTTTTCACTCAATATTATTTTTCTAGTAATTCTTCTTCATCTGAGATGTCAAAATTATCTTTTTCTTCTAACTTTATCTTGGACCCTATAGTGGCATTAAAAAAAACTAAATCCATTTTTTTTATTGCAATGGGGCATTCTTAAAGTTTCGTTGCACTCTTTCATATGTAAATAGGTCATGGTCAATATTTTTGCAAAATACACATTTTTCTTTATATTTGACTATAATTCATTTACATGGTGCCCTTGCTTACCATATTTATAGCAATTTGTTTCTTCTCTTCATCGATTGCTCCTACCTCTTCCTATTCCACCTCTATATTTGCTAAATTATCTTCAATATTCATTTTGGTTTTGTGGTGGTGTATTCTAGAGTGTATTTATATTTCTTTGGTTTCCCCATCTTGGTGTTCTATATCCATAGTCTTGATTATAAAGGGGTCTTTCTGTAAGCCTTTAATATAGGCCATTTTTTTATCTATGGTTCTTTTTTGTTGTTGTGGTGTTGGTTACCCATGGGTCATGTTCTTCATCTCCTCCTCCTTTTAGTCTAAAGAGTAATGAGGGACAATCATTTATTTCATGACCATTCCACCCACTATAAATATTGCAATAAACTAATTGATTTTTCCTAGGAGTTATTTTTAAATCCACCCTTAGCATGAAGACTCTCTTCTCACCTTTTCATTATTATATATTCATTTCTTACATGTCTCTCTCTAGAATATTAAGTGCACAATCTTTTTTCTCTATTTGTGTGGATTTATCTCCTGCTTAGCAAGAATTTCTAGTTTGATTTTAAGTTTTTCTAATTCTAACTTCAATCTCTCTATTTCTTTATTCTCATTAGTTTTTTATTTCCTTCTCTATGTCTAATATTTTATGTATTGATTCAATGTTACTACTTCTAAACATGTGCTAAATATTCTCCCATCTAAATTTTTTATAATTTCCAGGGTCAATCTTGATACGAACCACCTTATGTGTTGTTTTCCTATAAACGGCTCCTCTAATTTCATAGACACTTCTTTAAATATTTGACCATACTCATTTATGGATTCACTTTTCTCCTACATTAGTTCTTTCATCTTACTAACACTTTCTGTTGGGATTTATGGGATTCAAAGTTTGACATAAATTTTTCCTTGATTATATGTCATTCTTTATGATGCTACTTGCATGTTTTCTTACACCAATTGAGTGCACCATTTTGTAACTTTTCCACAAAGTCATATAACTTATCATGATCTCTAGTTGTGCCTTTTCTCTACCAAATGGATTCTAAAATAAATATATGTTCTGTAGCTTCAGTGGTGTCTTTACCAAAAATTGATAACTTAATTGATGAGTCTATTTTAGATTTAGGATTTTTCTCTTCTATGATAGTTTTTGTTTGGTGAGTGAATTTTATTTATAGGAATTTTATTGTACTAGTTTTTTTTTATCTACCCTTATCTCTAGGTAGTAGAATATCAAAATATTTTCTTCCTTGTATGACATCACAATCTTCTATAAATTATTATCGTCATTCTAATGGTTTAAATATTCACTTACTCCTCAACTTATTTGCAATAGGGGATGACTCCTAGTCTCGAGGATGTAACTCCTCAAAGTGGTGCTTTATCTTAGGGGATACTTCTCCATTTTTTAAGGAAATTTTATTATTTATTAAAAATATTTCATTTCCTAAATTAAACATGGTCTTATTTTCTTCAAGTAACCCTTCCCTCCTTAGTTTCATTACATTGTGGTTAATCAAATTATCTAAATAGTCCACATCAAATCTTAAAGGTTGTGATTTTTTGGATTCTTCAGTCATTTCTCAAATATCTCATCAAGTGTAATCTAGATATTAGATACATTAGATTCCATAATCAAGTGTAATCTAGATATTAGATACATTAGGTTCCATATGTGATGATTGATTTAGGGCCAAAAATATTGGGGCTTGAGTGCTACCACAACTTTCCTCCTAATTCCTCTTAGTTACCGCATATCTCTAAATGCTTCTTATTAGATTTTTTATCATCTCCATTTCTTTTCCAAGACGTGAAATGATTTTCTTTGGAGTTTGGTGATGAGAGCCATTTATGTCCAATTTTATGCCACATTTTAGCCTTTTTCATATGCCATCCCCATATTCCATTTCCATATCTTATCATAACATTTTACTATTTTATGTTACATATGATTAAATATATATGAGTGATATTTAATATAGTCTTGGGATAAAAATATGAAAAATAATTATTGATTATCTTTACTAATATGTGTTGTTATTTTAAGCCTTGGAAAATATATCTTGCAGCATGCAGACTTCCTATCATCTTCATATAAACTTCCTCTCACATTTTTCATAGGAACCTTCCTATCACCTTCACAACAATATGGCCTGTGCTTATTGTTGCAATTTTCCACAATGATTGGATTTCACTTTTCGATGTTGATTGTGCACCATTTTGTCTGATGACATATTTCCTCTAGCTCTTTCTATGTGGTACACTCATTTTATTCACCACACATATTCACATGCGTTTCTTGAGTTGGACACATGCCTTCTACCATCACCTCTGCCTTTTGTTGGAATTTTTACCTTCATTATTCAGCCACGTATCAACTGTGTTTGCCAATTGTGTGGAAGAGAAAACTGAAAATATTCTCATTTCCTATCTTTATCTTTTGTTATAAAACTGCTTTTGATTTTTGGCCAGCAGTAAAGGTTTCACATGAACCATTATTCTTTGTTTTGTTGTTCGTAGGCCAAAATAAACCATTCTATACAGCTTTAGATAGCAGCTATTATAATCGCTACCTATATATATATATGATGTAATACCAACTATGAAAAGGAGGAAGAAAAATATATTTTGTCATTAATGAGAGAAACATTTTGAAGTCTTCGTCAGAATTTTGTAAGCTTTGTATTCATCGGTTGAATGGGAGGAAGGCACCCACTCGTCAGTCATCGATTGAGTGTAAATACTTTATTTTCTACAAAGTATGTTTTCTTGTGTTATGATTTTAATTGATTGTGTTTTGTATTGTTACGTTTTTGTATTTGATATGTGTTAATAAATTTTGTGTATTATTGATATGATTTTTATTTCCATGTAGAATTAATTGTTTTGGTTTTGTGTCTGATATTTGTTGATTAAGTTTTTGTTTTAGAATTTCCCGTCATAATTTTGTATAGTTCCTATCATAATTTATGTTATTCCTGTTGCAGAAATATTGCAAAACCAATGACAATTTCTATTAGAAACATTAATTTTCTTTTCAACTTAGGTAATTGATTAAGTTTAGGATTGCATTCTCATCCCCACTCACCTCACAACTTGCAATCCTTGTGCATATAACCATGACATCTTTTGCAAGTTTACACCCCCAAATTGACACTTAGACCAAAACAAATATATTGTTAAATATTAAATCTATATTATTCTTTGCCCCAGTTTTGGCCTATCATTTGGTATTATTTCTTTTATTTTTTTCAGCAACACCCACATTGGAATGCTTTGATTTCACCTTTTCTGCTTTCTCCTTTCTTTTGTGTCACCTTTCTTGGTGTTCTTGAGTCTTTTTTTGTCACCTTTCATATTAATGTCTTCCATGCCCAACTATGTTCTCAATTGAATATCCTCTTTAACCGCTTTTAATCTTTTGTTATCTCCTTTGGCCATGGGTGTTATTGATTTGGAATTTCATGTTATTTTATGCATCCCATGGTGTTTATAATAAGCCTACTTTGAGTAGTTACATATTTTTAGGGATCTCTTTCAAGATCCCACTTGTTCAATTTCTCATCCCCTACGTGCCTAAAACCCCCTCCTAAGGTTAAGACTCAAGGGAATTTGCCACATATATTTAAAAAATCTTTCTTATAGTATCTTTCTTAGTCAACTCATTTGCTTTGTGGGTTTTATTTAATGCTTTGATTTATTCTCTACTACTTTACTTGGGTCTTGATAACGAAACTAATGTTAGAAAGAAAATTGGAAACATAGACTGGAGTTATGATCCCTAGAAATCTTAAGTGTCGTGTTTATACCATAGTGATGGTAGTAGGAGAATAATACGAGGGTATGTGGTATAAAATACTAATATGTAGTAAAAATATCAAGCATGTCTTCCTATACCAATTGAGTGCATCATTTTGCAATGTTCCCACAAAGTCAAATAACTTAGCCTAATCTCTAGTTGTGCATTTTCTCTACCAAATAGATTCCAAAACAAATATGTGTTTTACAATGTGGTGTATTTGCTTAACTAGTGAGTCCATTTTAGATTTAGAACTTTTCTCTTCTTTTTGATAGTTTTTGTTTAGTGAGTGACTTTTCCTTTTAGGATTTTTCTATTGTATTGGTTTGTTTTCTCTACCCTTATCTTTGGGTAGTTGAATATCAAAATATTATCTTCCTACTATGACATCACAATCTTATATAAACTATTATTATGGTTCTAATACTTGGTTTAAATATCCATTTCCTCCTCAACTTATATGACATAAGGGATGACTCCTAGTCTTGTGGGTATAGCTTCTCAAAGTGGTTCTTTATCTTAAAAGGAATACTTATCCATTTTTTAATGGCATGTTATTAGTTATTGAGAATATTTCATTTCCTAAGTTAAACATGGTCTTATTTTATTCAAGTAACCCTTCCCTCTTTAGTTTCCTTACACTATTGTTAACCAAATTATCTAAATAGCTCACATCAAATTTTAAAGTTGTATTTTTTTTTAGATTTCAACAATTCTCAAATATCTCATCAAGTGTAATCTAGATGTTAAATAAGTTAGGTTCCATATGTGGTGATCGACTTAGGGTTGAAATTGTTTGGGATTGAGTGCTACTATAAATTTCCTCTTGATTCCTTCTAGATACCTCATATATCTCAATGGTTTCTATTAGATTTGTTATTATATTTATTTCTTTTTCTCTTTCTTCATTCTTCTACAATACCTTTATTGACATCCTTGGGTTTGTTTCTATTTCCTTTCCTCCATATTAATGCCTTCCACATCCAATTGTGTTCTCAATTGAATCTACTATCTAACCTCTCTTAATATTTTGTTATCTCCTTTGACCATGGTTGTTATTGATTTATAGTTTCATTAGTCCTTTTATGCATCCCATGGTGTTTATAATAAGCCTAATTTGTAGTCACAAATTTTCAAGAATCTCTTCAAAGATCCCTCCCTTTATATTTTCCATCTCCTAGGTGCCTAAAGTCCCCTCACAAGGCTAAGATCTAAGGGAATCTTACACATATCTTAAAAAAATCTTTCTTATACTATATTTCTTAGTGTATTTATTTGCTTTGTGAGTTTTATTTAATTCTTTGATTTCATCTCCCCTACTTTACCAATTTCCTAATAATGAAATCAATGTTAACAAGAAAAGTAGGAACATAGATTTAAGTTCTGACCCCTAGAAATCCGTGTTTTGTTTATACCATAGTAACAACAGTACGAGAATAATCAAAGGGTACATGTAGTATAAAATACTAGTATGTGGTATAAATATCAAGCATTTTTCCTATATCAATTGAGTGCATCATTTTGCAATGTTTCCACAAAGTCAAATAACTTATCTTAATCTCTAGTTGTGCCTTTTCTCTACCAAATGGATTCCAAAACAAATATATGTTTTGCAACTTCAATGGTGTCTTTGAAAAAAATTGGTAGCTTAACTAGTGAGTCTATTGTAGATTTAGAATTTTTTCTACTTCGTGATAGATTTTGTTTGGTGAGTGACTTTTCTTATTAGGATTTATCTATTATACTAGTTTGTTTTCTCTACCCTTATATCTAGGTAATTGAATATCAAAATATTCTCTTCCTAGTATGACATCACAATATTCTATAAACTATTGTTGTGGTTCTAATATTTGGTTTAAATCTTCACTTCATCCTCAACTTATATGGGATAGGGGATGACTCCTAGTCTTGGGGTGTAACTCCTCAAAGTGGTGATTTGGCATGCTTATCCTTTTGTTAATGACATGTTATTAGTTTTTGAGAATATTTGATTTCCTAAGTTGAACATGGTCTTATTTTCTTCAAGTAACCCTTCCCTCCTTAGTTACCTTCTAAATTGTCCCTGTCAAATCTTAAAGGTTGTAATTTTTTTGGAGTTTTTAGTACTATCTCAAACCTCAACTAATATTTGGTTTAAATCTTCACTTCATCCTCAACTTATATGGGATAGGGGATGACTCCTAGTCTTGGGGTGTAACTCCTCAAAGTGGTGATTTGGCATACTTATCCTTTTTGTTAATGACATGTTATTAGTTTTTGAGAATATTTAATTTCCTAAGTTGAACATGGTCTTATTTTCTTCAAGTAACCCTTCCCTCCTTAGTTACCTTACACTAAATTGCTAACCAAATTATCTAAATAGCCCTTGTCAAATCTTAAAGGTTATAATTTTTTTTGGAGTTTAGTAATATCTCAAACCTCTCATCAATGGTAATTTGGATATTAGTTAAGTAAGGTTCCATATGTGGTGATTGAGTTAGGTCTGAAAGTGTTGGGGCTTGAGTGCTACCATAACTTTCTTCCTAATTCCTCCTAGATGTCTGATATCTCTCAATGCTTCCTATTAGAGGTGTCATCTTCGTTGATTTGTTGAGATGTCGACTAATTTTCTTCAAAGTTTGGAATTATCATATTTTATTTTCCAGAAACACCCACATTGGCACACACCAATTTCATATTTTTTGCTTTCTCCATTCTTCTATGGTACCTTTCTTGAGATTCTTGTGTCTATTTATATCACCTTTCCTCCATATTTATGCCTTCCATGTCCAACTATGTTCTCAACAAAATCTTCTCTCTAATCTCTCTTAATATTTTGTTATCTCCTTTGTCCATGGGTGTTATTGATTTGGAGTTTCATTAGTCCTTTTATACATCCCGTGGTGTTTATAATAAGCCTACTTTGAGTAGTCACATCCTCTTAGGGATCTCTTTCAAGATCCCCCTTTATGTTTTCCATCTCCTAGGTGTCAAACCCCCATCACAAGGCTAAGACCTAAAGGAATCTGCCACATATCTCTTAAAAAAAAATTCTTAGTGTATTTATTTTCTTCACGAGTTTTATTTAATGCTTTTATTTCTTCTCCAATACTTTACCAAGGTGTTGATAATGAAACCAATGTTAGCAAGAAAAGTGAGAACACATACCAGAGTTTTGAGCCCTAAAAATCTTAAGTTTCATGTTTATACCTTAGTAATGATAGTAGGAGAATAATCAAAGAGTATGTAGTGTAAAATACTAATATGTGGTACAAATATCAAGCATATTTTCCTATACTAATTGAGTGCATCATTCTACAACGTTCTCACAAAGTCAAACAACAAAGCCTAATCTCTACTTGTGTCTTTTCTCTACCAAATGGATTTCAAAATTGATTTATGCTCTATAGATTTAGTGATGTCTTTTCCAAAAATTGTAATCTTAACTAGTGAATCCATTTTAGATTTAGGCTTCTTCTCTTCTTTGTGATAGTTTTTTTTTGGTGAGTGACTTTTTTTAGGATTTTTCTATTGTATTGGTTTTTTTCTCTACGCTTATCTCTAGTTAATTGAATATCAAAATATTCTCTTCCTATTATGACATCACAATCTTGTATAACCATTGTTGTAGTTCATACTTGGTTTAAATATTCACTTCCTCAGCTTATATGGCATAGGGGATCACTCCTAGTCTCGAAGGTGTAACTCCTCAAAGTGGTGCTCTATCTTAGGGGATAATTATCAATTTTTTGATTAAATTTTATTATCTATTAAGAATATTTCATTTCCTAAGTTGAACACGGTCTTATTTTGTTCAAGTTACCCTTCCCTCCTTAGTTTCCTTACAATGTGGTTAACCAAATTATCTAAATAGTCCACATCAAATCTTAAAGGTTGTAATTTTTTTGGAGTCTTTGGCAATGTCTCAAATATCTCATCAAGTGTAATCTAGATAATATATAAGTTAGGTTTCATATGTGATGATCGAGTTAGGGCCAAAAGTGTTGGGGCTTGAGTTCTACCAAAAATTTCCTCCTAATTCATCTTAGATACCTCATATATCTAAATTATTCCTATTAGACTTTTTATAATCTTCGTTGCTTTTCCAAGATGTGAAATATTTTTCTTTGGATTTTGGTATAATTTTTTTATTGTTGTTAGCAACACCCACATTGGCATGCTCTAAATCACCACAATCTTTTTAATCCATTCTTCTATGACACCTTTCTTGGTGTTCTTGGGTCTATTCCTATCACCTTTCCTCCATATTTATTCCTTCCATGCCCAATTGTATTTTGAATTGAATCTCCTCTCTAACCTCTCTTAATCTATTGTTATCTCCTTTGGCCATGGGTGTTATTGATTTGGAGTTTCATTAGTACTTTCATGCATCCCATGATGTTTATAATAATATTTTTAGGGATCTCTTTCAAGAACCCCATTTCCATTTTCCATCCCCTAGGTTCTTGTTATTGATTAGAAGATGCAATTAAACAATAGGGTTAGGAAATATCAAAACCCGCAAAGGAAAGATCAATTAAACCCATACTCAATGAAGTTAAAGGCAATTGAATCAATGAATAAACACAAATCAAGATTACAAATAAAATTAAGATTAATTACTCAAAGAAAATAAAGTAAACCTAGTACTCCATTGGAGGATTATACCAATTTAGGATGTGGATTGCTCAATTGTGCATAACCCATGTTGTAAAAGCTTTGATGATGATCTTGACTCATAATTATAATACTCAAATGCTCAAGAATTCCCTCAAAAAGGTCATAAATTCTTTATGAGAATTGTGAAAGATTTTATGAAGAGGAAGGCTTGTTTTATACAATTCTAGTATATTCAATCAACTGTGGAGATTGAAGATAAAGATCAATAGTTTAGATTAAATCAAGAGATCAATGGTTGAAATTGAATGAGAGCTTCAGTTAGCTGAAAATATATCCTTATTTCAGGCAAATTAGTTTAGGATATTTTTGAGGGAAGATATTTTAAAAAGGAATATTCCCTTTTTTTAAATAGAATATGCCATGTGCAAGTTGGAGGAAAATTAGTAATTAAACAATTAAGAAAATTATTAAATTGTGAGGTGAGAGGAAATTAGGATTTAATTAAATAATTCAAGATTATTTAATCAAAGTGGGGAGATAGAAATTTGAATTTAATTAAATAATTCAAGAGAGAAATTTGATGAATTTTGATGAGTTAATCAAATAATATCAATTATTCAATTAATAGAGGAAAATAATGAATTTAATCAAATAATTGGAAATTATTTAATTAAATTGAGGAATCAAGAGATAATGAGGAAAATGATGGAAAATAGTGAATTACAAACGTGTGATGTGAACACAAGGATTATGTTGTTAGCAATTTAAACAACACAAGGATTGAGAAGGATACATCTCAATGATGATTGATTGGATAAAATGGATAAATATTTGTAGCAAGGCTGGAAAATTTTCTTTTAGATGGTTTGATAATCACTCCAATAGATGAAGGAACAATGGAAGGATGGTTGGTTTCCCCATCAAAATATCAGTGAAGATGGGGATGAAAATCAGACTTAATATTTAGATGTTTAGATGTTTGCATCAAATGATAGACCAATGATCATCAAACACATCAATGTATGAAATGATGCTTTTCATAGATGAAATGATGCTATTGATGATGTTGAGTCACTTTTGATGAAATGTGACATGTTTGATGACTGGTGGAATGTGATATAGATGTCACAATGTATTTGAAAAATAAGCTCACGAATGATTGGATAAAGTAACACCTTTGATTTTGTAGCTCCCTTATGATTGGAAAAAAAACCTATTAGGTCACTTTTAAATTAATAGAGAGCTCAAATTGTGGAGTTTTGGTGAAGATGAGATAAAAGAAATAATTTTGGAAGAAAGTGTTATTATGAATAGATGGATAGAATTTGGATGATGATAGATAGATTAATAGATTGAAGAATGTCTAATCAATGATGTTGATCAAATATCGATGAAAATCCATAGTTATGGAGATGATTTGAGATTTTAGGATTGGAGAATGGGATGGGAAAGATGATTTTTCTTTTTCTTTTAGGTTATGCTAAAGAATGTAGAGCAATCTTTATTTTCATATAGCAAGTAGACATTATGAACCAAGGTATGAAGAACCAGGGTGGCATCCTATCTATTGCATGGACTTTGACTCTGCAAACAAATAGGAGTATCCTTGTTCATACCTGACATATAAAAACCTTGTTTGATCATGTGAGAGAATGAAGCCTCAAAGAAAGTTAGGCCAATGCACAAAAGATATAAATAAATAGATATGTAAAGGTTGTTGTATTTCTTGAAGCTATCCCTACACACGCAAGGCAAGTATTTGTCATGGTTGTATTACAAGAACATCCCACAAACACAACAGATGAAAGCAATGACTATGCCCTATTACATACCCCTCTAGACATACCAAGATATTGATGATCAAGGTGGATAAAAGTGAGTGATGGAATGAGACAAAAGATAAATCAAAAGAAAAGACATACAAAATATATCAATGCCATTACATCTCTTGCTAGAGAGATTGTTTGAGTTGATATCCAAAATGATGCCTATTGTAGGAAAGATATATTTGTTAAGGAAGTCATTGGATGTTGATGTTGATTTAGAAAATGATTTTGACAATTGACATGGAGACTTTGATGTTGCTTTGACAATGATCAAGACTTGCGATTTTTTGTGAATATTTTGACTTTTGATGATTGTTGCATTTATTTCTTCACTTATTTTATCAAAGGTGAGTGTGACTATAGGTTTATTATGGATGACAATTTATTATGGAAAGGGCGAGCTGCAGTGATTTCTTTTAGGATTTTTTAATGTTTTTGGATTTTTTTGAAGTTTTTTGGATTTTAAAATTTTTGGATGTTTTTGGATTTTCGATTACTGGATGTTTTTGGCTTTTCTAGAGGATGCCTAGATCACTACGTGAGCTATAAGACATATTTCAAGGCTTTTTCTAAAGTAGGATGTTAGTAACCGCTCCTAGTGCCTAGCAATGTATGAAATGTTATGAATGGATGAATAGGTTAGTATGATGGATGGATATGTAGAGGAGGAATGGTAAGAGTGAAGGGTTTTGCTTCCAATGACTATCCCACAATAGGATAACATGTTAGGATTGAGCATGATTGTTTGGATAGTGCTAGATGTAGGTGATGCTATGACATGGAATAGGATATGGTCAACGAAATTGACCATGTCAAGATTTTTCCAAAAGAAAGTTTGAAGTATATGCCCCTAGTCTTTATCAAGATCACGATGGATTATGGAGGGTGGAAAAAAATGAAATGGATTGTAGATTTATTATGGGTAGAATGGATGAAATGTTGGATTTATTATGGATGGAATGGATGAAATGATATATTTATTATGGATAAGATAAGCTACTGCCAATTGGAATGGTGCACATAGATATTGGATTTTATGTATGACACATGTTTTCCAAATTTTCATCATGGTACTTACCTAAAGCGCCATAAGAATGGTTTTTAGTAGAGGATGAATGGATGAAATGATAGATTTATTATGGATAAGATAAGCTACTCCCAATTGGAATGGTGCACATAGATGTTGGATTCTATGTATGACACATGTTTTCTAGGTTTTCATCATGGTACTTACCTAAAGTGCCATAAGAATGGTTTTTAGTAGAGGATGGTTTTCTTCCTTATTTGAATGATCATCCATGACACATCATTTCTAACTCCTTTGAACATGGAGAGAAGAGGGAGTCCTTCACCTCTACATCCAAAGTCACATCATGTGATGAGGAAGAATGTCTAATCAATGATGTTGTATTTTGCATAGGATTGCCATCTACAAGAATCCCCTCACAACCCACCAACTGGGCAATGGGAATTGATGTTGGAGACACTAGAGTCATATCAAAAGAAGTCCTAACAAGGAGTGATGAAATTACCTAAGCCATATCAACCCTAGGGTTTCCACCACATGAGGAGATTCCAAGATCACATCATGCTCAAACAAATAAGACTCCTCAAATAGAGAGTTGGACCCCACAAAAACATCCACAATAAAGTTATTAGAGGGGGCATTCCTACACCAAATAGTTTAGCCTATACTCCTATTGTGAGAAAGTAGACACTCACAAGTAAGATGTCTAGTAGAAAGCATTGTTTGCATTAGAATGGTACACTTTGTTAATCAAGCAATGTAATCCATTGCCTATCCTTGACCATGAAGAGCCTTGGAAATTTCAATACCCATCAAAATACAAGAAAAAGTAGAGTGGTTGATGTTAGACATGGCATAATTCACCTTCAAAAAATAACCAATAGAATTAGTTTTTATTAAATTAAGTGAGAAAAAAGGGTCCAAACTCTTTACAAAGGTTGCCAAGAGGTGGGGGAAAAATAGAACAAAAATAGTAGAGAAATAACACAATCAAGAGGAGGAACATCTACAACCTAACTACCAAAAAATCCTATAAATAAAAGAGAAACATGGGACCCCTAGGGTCCCACTTAGACAATCCTAGGCCTAGAACAAGTTGGCCTTTCACCCAACACTCAAGCATGAGTTTGGGAAAATGAATTAGGAAGACCTTTCTTCCTTGTATTTACAATAGTCCAAGAGATATTATCAGCCAAATTATTACAAGGGGAAGCAGGAGGAGAATCCCCATAGTGAGATTATCATTGTGTGAAAAGGGAGCAATAGAACAACGAGGCAAAAGGTGGACTTCTATCGCATGAGAAATATGGAGCTAAGTAAAAGCAAGGGTAAATTAGGATATGAGCTCAGGTCAAGAGGTTCACTAATAGGGTTTGCAAGGCATGTCAAGGCCACATGAGAAGCAAAGGACTCATCATCATCTTGAGAGGAGTCATCTAACAAAGAATCGAGAGTGTGGATAGTCAAGTTATGTTAATTAGCATGTTCTTCTACCAAATAGAAATGCCCTTATGATAGAGAGAGGACTATTCATATCCAGGTGACCAATAGAGAAGAAATGACATTGATGATACCCTCAAAGTATGAATTTTCCTAGAATTGGAGAGTGAGATAAGATAACCTCACCCACACAAGCATAGTATCGAGATATTTTGTCATAGGTTTGAAAAAAAGAAACCACAACTTGAGAGAAAGAGAATGCTTGCCCCACATCCATAACTTACCATCTAACACCAACTCTATATCCTTTGGAGTATGAAAGATTGTGGTAAAGAACCCCCTAGCATAAGGGAAAAGCTCAATTGCACCATTAATGAGAGGCTTCCAAGACTCCAAAAGCCACTTACATAAGTTTAGGAGAGAATGATAGAACTAATTGAATCTATGTATTAGACTTTGATGAGCGTATAAAATATCATTATCAATCACATCCTACTTGCACACTACCACCAAGGAAGAATGTGCACAAGCAAGTGGCCGAAAAATTCATGCAAAGAAGGGTGAGAATAGGGAGACCCCAAGAAATCCATAGCTACATAGGACCTCTTAGGAATTGTCCCATTCATGATAACAACCAACAAAAAATGAAGGAATATATTGGTGCATCCAACACCAAAAGCCAAAGAGTCCACAACTCCAACAAACTCAAGACTAGCACTAGGAATTGGAGCAATAGGTGAGGTGGAAGCAATATCCACGTAACTATTTCTAATATGACCATTTGAATAGTGGCCACTAGAGCCACATCTAGGGCTCGAAGCACCAATAGACATTATGCCTAGAGTATGAATAGAGAAATCAACAATTGGAATGGAGACCACATGTCCACTAGAATCCCACTTCGACATAATGGTTTTAGCAATGGTCATGGGTTAAGAAATTAGTTTTCTCTTAAAGTAGCTTATAAATTGTTGTGGATATGCCTACTTGTTGACTCAATCATTAACTACCTTACATGATGTTATATGTGACATTTATTACATGTTTGATGTGCTTCACATAATTTTACATATTTCCCTTACATTCAAATCCTTGTTTCTTTTGTTTGCAACCAATTAGAGTGGACATGTTTTATCACTACCTTTCCTTCATGATTGTGATTGTAGTGAAACATTTAAGACAATTATGATTATTTTCTAGTATAAGACAAATTTTCATTATTATTTACAGGAGTATATTTTTGCATTTCTTGATCTCTTTCCATGTTATCTATAGTCATTCTTTTCCACATGCTCAAATACCTCTTCCACCTTATTGAGCCTTTTTACATTCTTTTGTTTAGTCAAAGGCATTTTTGTGTGGTCATTGTGATACTATTTTTTTCTTAGTAAAAACTTCTCTCCCTACTCCTTTTACTTTTCTATAGATGGTTTTCTCAATTGTTGTAACAACCACCTCCTTCTATTAAGAATTTAGTTGGTTTTATTTACCATGTAATAATAAAATAAGATCATGAGTAAAATGAGATATAATTTTTTTTACAATAACTCAAAATGTAACTACATAGCTGAATATATAAACATTTCATAACAACTTATCTTGCTTTTCAAACTAAAAAATAAACAATCTTTTTCTTTTTATATTTCAACATGAATAATTTCAATTGAAGAATATATAACATTAACTTATAAAGGTACAAGGTCATAGATCCCATATCTTGATACTTTTTGTCTTTCAAGACTTGTCATGTCATCTGCAAGAGGGAGAGCATCACCCAAGTGCTTTACCTCCAACCGTGGACTCGTGGTCCCCCGCACACCTTCCTAACTGAAAGTGGCTCTTGTCTTCAACAAAGGGTATAGTCAAGAACCCTCTTAGCTTTTCCATCTGAGCTATGGTGTTGTGCCCTACTTAACCAATACCATCAAACAACTATAGATACCTTCACACAATGTATGGCATCTTTGATAAGTTGAGCAATTTTGGGACACAATGAACTAAGAAGTGCATGCAGAAACTATTGCACTCACTTTGGCCAAAGTATTTGAACTAAGTTCAACCACTACTTATGAGTGGATTTGTTTTTTCACCCACCTCTACTCAATTGTTTGACCAATGAATAATCATAATAAAATCTTCAATTTACACATATTGACTTTCTAGTCATAACTCAACTGAGTTGTTTTAGTTTTGTACTTGCTTTGAGCTCTTGAGTTACTCCATGTAACTACCCGAGTCTTGGAAAATGCCACTAGTTTGAAGCTTACCAAACTTAAGAGAGTAACTACTCTTAAAATTAGACCTTTGGTATTCTTGAGAACAAAAGAAGATAACTTGACCTATTTGGTCATAATGTAGTAGAAAGACATCATATACAAAAAAATACCCCATCTGGGTGTTTTCCAATAAAGAACATAACTCATAGTAGGGTTTAACCATTCAAGACAAATGGTAAAGTCTATCTTTTCAAAGATTCCATCTAAAATACCAGTCTTTCAATAAGAAATGAGATTTAGAACATAACTACATACTACATTAGTTTGGCATCTTTATTCAAGAACTAGCACTTAATTGTGCTTTATACTTTTCTATTAATTCTTGGGTTCTCAATCTTATAAGCTTAGGTTCGATAACCACCAAGAAAAGGGGTTCAACTTTTGCTCAAAAAAGTCCCCCTAAAATGACTTAATAACCAATAACCAATTATTAGCATAACACCCAAAAGCATATCAATAGAAGAATTGAAATAACTTCTATTCAAAATAGAGAAAGACTCTCATGGTCTCAAAGGTAGATTTCAACTTTTAACATAGCCACTTCTTGCATGAGAAAGAGTGCAATAACAAAGTTCCTCTTACTGTTTAAAGAAGTTTAACCATTCCAATAAACCCTTGAAGTACTATTTCTGAAAAAAGATAATAAGAATATAAAAACAAGGCTTACCTGCTCAAAGAATGTGATGGTCTGGTCACTCTTCCACTCAACCCAAGTTCGTAGCTCAAGAATAACTACTTGACCTCTGGGCTCAAACTTATTAACAACTCAAAACTACTGACCAAGAAAGCAAGAATGGATGAAACACTTTGCTAAAATTTGTTGTTTCAACTTGCAACGTTGCAACAATATTCAGATTAACAATTCTTTAGCACTCAGCTATCACAGGAATAAACCACAACTACCTCTATCTTATTTCTTCCTCAAAAAATAAAACTAAAACTAATGATATCTCCTTTCATCAAAGTGAGAAAAATCTCTTATATCAGTCGCCCCAAACACTATTTATTCACACTACTGAAGTAACACCCCAAACTGGAGTATTGTGGATCCCTTTGTAACTAACTGAATCCGATTTCAATTATGCCATATATGGTGCAGCCGCACATAGCTCGTGGCTAGTGCTAAGTAATGATAAGCTCAACTTTCAAAAATGAACGTGCTCCTCTTATCTTAGAGTCGAGCCTTAAAATGCAGCATGGCTTGAACAACCGACTTAATGAATCATTAAATAATATAATTTTAATACATTCAAAGTTTACACATTAATATTGTCACCAAGCAGTGATCAAAGGCAAGTCGATGTTTGATGAATATCACGTCTTTATATTGTCGTAATCGTCATATTATAATGAACTCTTAAATAACAAATGTGATTAATATCCTCCATACTTATCTTAGCATGTATATTAATATCAATAATAGTAAATATCATCATATCGAATATAACACATTTATATATATATATATATACATATATGTGTTGTTTTCTTCCTTTAAATGCACATGTATATATACACATGTAAACATATATGTACATACATTGATGCATACTATCGTATATGTATGTAGACATATGTTCATATGAGCACATATATATACATATGAATTCCTTTTAGAACACACGCACACACACATATATATGAATATATATATCTTTAAATATTAAGCAAGAAAAAGTTATTAAATACTTCAATTTACTTACAATCCAAGCAAAATGAGAAGAACATGATTAAACGACCTCGAGGTTTTGCTTACCTTCAAACGCTATTGAAAGCCCTAGACATGCTTAGGTTTAATGAATTCAAACACTTGAACGATGCTAAGCTCAGATGACATTGTTAGAGAATTCTTAACTTTACCCTTCCCCTGGGTGATACCCCCCCTCTCCCTCTGGAGGCATGTGGAAACGTTCGTGCAAATCCACGCAAGAAACAACTGAATAGTTAGCTGTAAATAATTGCATCATAATCATATTTTTGCATTTTCATCAATAATTAATTTAAAAGTAGAAACATCACATTGCATTTCATCTTAATCATATCATTACATATCCATCAGTAATTTATTTAAATGCAGTAACATCACATTGCACAAATTCATCATAGCATTTAACTTTCCAAATTTCGTAGTCTCATATTTCATCATAGCAATTACCATAAAGTAAAAATTAATTTTGGAAAACAAAGGTGGGGTGTAACATATCTCCCCCCTTAAGAATCATCATCCTCGATGATGTAAAGTATCATAACATATAACAAAGCAAATGAAAAATCTTAAATTTTATTTTCAAACTCATGCAAGAGATGGGGAAATCTCTATTTGATCTCATGGTAATCTTCCCATGTGGCACCATCCTCGACATATTGGTCCCACTGGACCTTGCATTGCATCACCTCTCTATTGACTGTTACCTTGGGGGTAATATGGAGTAGCGAAATGGTGGTGGATATGGAATTTCTCGCACGATTCATGAACATCCTAATTTTTGAAAGGACAACCATTATCTATAACGGTGGATTGTGGGACGCCATACCGGCATATGATATAATTGAGGATGAACTTGGATGTTTTCTTTTTGATAATATAGGTCATGGGGACAACTTCGATCCATTTCATAAAATATGCAGTCGTTGTAAGGGTGAATTTATGACCATTGGCGAATGTGGGGTGAATCTTTCCCACAAGGTTGAGTCCCCATTGAGAGAATGGCCATGGTGACGTAATTAGATGAAGTTCCTAGGTAGGTACATGCACAAAATCTCCATGTATCTGACATTGTCAACATTTCTTAACAAAGTGATATGTGTCACGTTCCATAGTAGGCCAATAGTATCCCGTTTGCACGAGCTTCTTGGCTAAGCTAGGATCACTAGAGTGAGCTTTGCATATACTATCGTGTACCTCTTGTAAAGCCATTTGTGCTTCATCTAAATTGAGACATCTAAGGAGGGTGCTATCTAAGCTACGACGATAAAGGGTATCACCGATGATGACATATTTAGAGGTTTGTTATTAATCATTGTCCTCTATGTTGATGATATGTATTTTTGGAAATGATAAGGGAATGATTAGGGAACTTAAGAGTCAGTTCACTATTTTATAGTGTTTTGACATTCATTATTGTAAACCAGTTAGAAATCCCTTTTCGGTTGGCACTAGGCTATCTTTAGAACAATGTCCTAAAACAAATCATGAACTTGAATAGATGTATAAAGTTTCATATAGTACTGTTGTAGGAAGCTTTATGTATGCTATGATTTGTATAGGACCTGATATTGCCCAAGCAATGGGAGTTCTCAATAGATTTATGGAAAATCTTGTTAAAGAGCATTAGACTTATGTGAAAAGGGTTTTCAGATATTTACATGGGACTTCTAACCATTGCATTTGTTATCACGGTATTATGATATGAATAGGGTGATTTGCATGGCTTTGTTGGTTCAAATTTTGCTAGTGATCTAGATTGCAGAAGGTCCATGCATAGCTATGTATTTACTTTGTTTGGAGAAGCAGTTAGTTGGATGAACAAAAGACAACCTACAGTTGCATTGTCCGCTACAAAAGTAGAGTACAAGATTGTGGCGCATGCTTGTAAGGAGGTAGTGTGGTTAGAGAGATTGTGTTCAGATATTGGCTTTGAATGTAAGCAAGTAAGAATTAGATGTGACAATCAAAGTGTCATCTATTTGGCCAAATTTCTTACTCAATTTATTATGCATGCATGAAGCACATAGATGTTGAGTATCACTTTGTTCAAAAAATGGTTGAGGGTGGTATTCATGTTACAAAAAGTAGACGCTTTAGAGAATGTTGCATGTTCTCTTATTAAACCAGAGAGCAAAGAAAAATTTAGTTGGTGCAGAGAGTGGGCCTTACTTCTTCTAAAGCTTGATTTTCTTAGTTTCTCTTTTATGCTTTTCTACATGGTGTTTGACAAGTGGGAGAATGTTGAGTAAATGTCCCAACCTTGCTTTACATCTAATTATTAATTGGCAATTTGTAATTATCTTTTAGTTGTCATGAAAGGTGCTAAATGCAACTATGACAACTTGTAAAAAATGAGTTTGTAGAAGATAAGGAAGATTTTCTAATTTGCATGAGCACATTATTAAAAGGTGGCTAAAATCACAAGTTGGAAAAAGGAAGTTTCTTATTTTTGTGGTTTATGTCTAAATGATTTTAAAAACCGTTTGTCATTTGTGGTTTCTCTCATGTCTATATCTTTAGTGCTTGAGTTGAAGGAAAAATAATTAATTTACAAGTTGTTGAAGCAATGAAGTGTTGCAATGATTCGGAAAGAGTTGTATTGATGTAACTCATTTGAAGGATTAATACAAGTCTTCGATCTCTTTGGGTGTAGAATTTTTTCCTACAAGGGTTTCTACACGTAATTCTTGAGTTGTGGTTTATATTTATATGGTAATCTATTATCATCTATGATTTATTGCTATTTATTTATTTGGATGCATAAAATTATCAATGAGAAATCAAAGCAACATAGCAATAATGGCAAGAATTGGTACAACTAGAATGAAAATAGCTAGGTCCTAACATTCAAATCCTCCTCTTCAACATTCAATGCCATTGGGAAACTTCGTATAAAGGAACAAACTATATGACTTGAAATATTGGGATTAGTTCCAACAACAATTGAAATTATACATCTATAATAATATAAAACCATTCTACAAACACTAAAATATTCATCTTAAATTTGAAAACAATTAATTGAAGCAAACGCTGAAACCCTCACACCCTAAGCTCAAGCATTGAAATAATGTTTGAGCCCATGAACGATTTCCTAGATGTGATTGCACAAAAAATTGTTTTCTATCTTTGAAGCTTTCAAATTTTCAAAAGGTTTTTGACCTTGGAAAATAAAGAATATAAGTGTTCATTCTCAAAAAAAAAAAAAATAACTCCAAAAATAATATAATTTTTTTTATATTCTCCTTTTATAACATTTTAAGAAGAAAAAAAAGCATTTTTTGTTCATTTTTTTATTTTTATAGCACTTTTTTTAATAAAATAATATGAAGTGTCTTTATGATCACTTTTCAACACCTTGAAACTACTGACATTTTACCCATACATTTAAAACATATTTTTAAATAATTAAATATAAAATATTATTTAATTTTTTACTTTAAAAAAAAAATTAATATTTAATTATTAAATTATTTTTTCCTTTTAAACCATTTCAAGGTTTTACAAAAAAAATATTAAAATAGGTCAATTAAACTATCCTTACCATTCCACCAACTACTTAAGAGCATAAAACTTTAGTCTATGAAAAGCTTCGAGCCAAAAGCCTGTTCACGTAGGTGGTGGGGCATGGGCGACAAAGAGACCCCGTTCTAGGTACGTGAAAACGTCCCTTGCGAGGCTCCGCGTCGACATGCTCCGGCCCGCGTAGGCGTTCCATGTCCGTTGAGCTACATTTTTCATTGGATGATTTGTGCCCAAGGCCTTGCTTCGAGGGGAATTTTTCTAATGCTGGTTGAGGCGGTATTGTTCGTGCGGGGTGCACCACAAAAAGTGCGTAAGGGGCATATACCTCGGAAATGGATGTCCTTGAGTGGCCTTACTTGGTCGCATGCACGGTGCATTCTCTCATGGCATGACTGTCGTGAGCATGAGCGGCTCCGAGTCTCTCGGGTAAAGGGTTTTGTATGAGATGTTCTTCCCAGGTTCCTATAAACTGATGCTCCTTGCCTTCACGCTCCGACCGGCGTATGTAGGTACTTGTTCCCTTCGGGAGGGCTGCATTTGCCACAGAGGATGGTTACCGAAGTCGTGCTTCGAACGAAATGATTTATGTTGGCCGATACGTGCTTGTTCGTGCGGGTTGCACCACTACATGTGCATAAGGGGTATATACCTGGGAAATGGATGCTCTTGAGCGATCTTATAATAGAGGTGGTCGCGTGCACAGTGCTGCCCGTCCGGGTAGGCATGTCGCGAGCAGGGGCGGTATGGGGACTTTTGAGTAAAGGGCTCCATACGGGATGTTCTTCCTAGGTGCCTGTGAACCGAAGGCTCTTTGCCATCGCCCTCTGGCCTACATGGATCTTTTTTACGTAGCTCGATATTTTCCGCTGGCACTTGGCAACAGGATTATCAAGGAGAAATTTTGTTTGCAACAGCTGAGATTGGCATGTTTGTGTGCGGGTGCGTCACTCCAAGCGTGTAGGGGGCATATGCCTGGGAAATGGATGTCTCTAAGCGGCCTTATAAAATTGAGGTGGCTGCATGCGCGATGCACTCTCTGCAGACCAGCCTTTCGCGAGTAGGGGCGTCTTCGAGACTTTCGGGTAAAGGGTTTCGTACAAGATGTTCTTCTCAGGTGCCTCTGAACCGAAGCTCCTTGTCATCACTCTTCGGCATTGCTTAGATGGTTTTCTCGTGTAGGGCACCCTCCCTCTTTCGAGCTCCGAGTGGACTTTGTTCGGTTGCGAGGATGAACGAATGCTTACCTTTTTGGTTTCCCATGTGGGCAGGTCTACACGCTGCCTCCAATAGGCCCGCGGTGGCCCGTTCGTGGCTAGAAGCTACCTGGTCGATCCTGCCAGTAGTCATATGCTTGTCTCAATGATTAAGCCATGCATGTCTAAGTATGAACTATTTTAGATTGTGAAACTGCGTATGGCATTATTTAAGGATGACAAACCTCTTTACGAAGTTTGGAGTGCTCCCAATATGTTGGATTTGCATGTAAAAAGCATTGTTGTGAACATCTAACTCACTACTGATGTCAAAATTTTCTTTTGAGAAAGAAAGTTTTCTCCAAGAACATTGAAGTTTTCAAGAATGTTGGAATGAACCCACAAAAAGGGGACATTATAAAGGTTGAATGCAAGTATAATAGTAACCATCTAGCACAATCTCCACATCCAAGGAAAGTTGAATAAGTACTAGTTTGATCTTGCCTTTGACTATATATTCTCCTATGGTGAAGTTGTCATATCAAGATTTTTTGGAAAAGCCCTTCTTTATTGGACTTTTTCAAATTCCCAAGATTGAATGGAAGTATAATGAATTGAGTTCTCTAGCACGAATGACTGATTGCAACATAAAATCATGTACTTCTCCAGCTTCAACTTTGTATGAAGTTGCATAACAACTACTATAAAATGCAAGGTTAAGAGACATTTTGCACTCTATGAATCTCAATTTTGTTAAGAACTGTAGCTGTTATGGTGATAATGGGCATTGAAAATCAAAGTTCCTTGACAAAGTGTTATTTTGCCTAAAAGCAAAAAAAACAACTTCCAATGGACTCATGAAGAACCCAAGGGAATGTTATGAAAACTATTCTTGACCTATTTGTAGACATCAATCTTCTAAGTGACAATAAGTTTAACATCACCACGAACCAATCTAATAAGAATTTTTATTTGAAATCTTTAGAAGGCATTAATTTTATGCTTAGTATTAAATAGAACAAGACTGTTCTTGTAGGAAACATCGGCTGACTCAAAAAATTGAAATTCGTTGAATATTTTTAGAGTTTACACGGTGGTTTGATGCCCATCTACAATGCCTTCAATGTGAATCAAATTGTCGAAGACAACCGAAAAAAACAAGATATGGCAAGGGAATCATTTACCATAACGATATGGTCATTTTTGTAAGAAATTATATGCATCGACCTGAAATCACCCTCGTAGTTGTAGTAAAGTAGGTTCATTGCAAATCTCGAAGGTATCATCAGATTACTGTGAAAAAAATCATGAGATGCTACTTGGCTTCGCAGATCTTTCGCTATGTCTACCAAGTAATGAGGGGTGTTGAAATAAAGAAGTTCAAACTACATATGTGAATTGATATAGTTGGCAAGCTTTATCAAAATACCTTTTTTTTTTACCTTCTTTAAGGAACAATAACTAGATAAGCGAAGGCCGGCCCTATCTTATCTAGTACAGAAATAAAGGTCATTACTGGGGCTTCCAACATAATAATCTGATAGAAAATGTTAACCAGAGTGTTGTAGCTATAGATAAAAATCCTACATTCCACGGAAGGAGCAAGCACATAGAGATTAACAACATAGGCGTACAATTAAAACTTTAATACTGACTAATTGTACAGATGCCTAGTGTGGACAAATACCTGATAAACATATCTTATTGGAAAAATGGGTAGGTAGCTAGCATGTTACGAGTAAACACATGCTATTTAATGCTACATTATATCTTGCAATTTCTTGTAGCTATATAAAAATTATTATGGTTATTTGACCCAACATATCTGCTGTGTCGTTCGTAAGTTGTGCTTTATTTTTCTGCAATAATATCTGATTTTATTATTTCAGTGGAAAGAATATCTTTTTTGCCTGCAGTAGTATCTGATTTTATAATTTCAGTGGAAAGAATATCTTTTTCCTGCAGTAGTATCTAATTTTATTATTTCACTGGAAAGAATATCTTTTAATGTTTTTCTACTGTGGCTATCGAAGTTACTTAAGGGTGCTAATGTTAATTGTAACCGCGATAACAAATAACACTGATAGTTGGCTGGATTGATTGAAAAATGTATAATCTTGCGAGTCATATTTGCAGCAAAATAATTGAATGAAAGAGCAACTAGTGTACCTCTCATGGAATACATCTAGAATATAGGTCTTTAAATATTAAGATATAATCATGGTCCTAGATATTAAAAATGTAGAACCACCCAATAACACTTATAAGTAGCTCCACAGCAACTAAATAGCGGTTTCAATTCATTCAACCCTGAACTTGCAATTCTTAAAACGAATTAACATGCTACACAAGGTACGTTATTTGTTTATGGTAAGCTCCAAGTACCACAGTGCTGCCAAGAGATCTACGCATATCAACATCAAGAAAAGGGGAGGTTCATTTCATACCATCCATTAAACTTACAATATCCAAGCCAACTCAATCAATTATGGTCCCGAGCTCCTACCCACTAGCTTAATTACTATTTGTAAACCAAAATGTAAATGTGCTGGAAAAGAATATTCCAATAATGGTTAACTGCATGCTGTATTTTTTTAATACAAATGCGAAAAAAATATACCACTATTGGCCCACAACCAAATGGTAGCATGTAGCATGAAGTTTCATAATAGTGAAACATGAGAGAATCATCTTCAACAATGAAGAGATACATGCCGCCAAAAAGAGTACAAATAAATATCTTGAATCACCTAACATTTAGGAAAACTGGAATCAACAGAAACAGTAAATTATGAATGCCTCAATTTCAGGCATTACCTGACACCACTATGATCTCTCAACATCCTGTAAGCTCTAAAATTGTCACCTGGAACTAGGGAATGTAACAAGAATAATAATATCTAAATTGCCTATAGTACAAACTAAATACAACAGCCCTACTGAGAGCGCTAGTCAGCTGAACATGCAGGATCTAATCTGCCATAAATAAGGAAGCATGGAAAAAGATTGATTTCAGATAAATATTGAAGCAATGACTGGGAAGGTAAATTTGCCAGATATTCCTGTAACAAAAGAGAAATTAGTGAGTTTATTCTGCAATACCCAGACTTGATTGTAATTCAGCATACTACTGAAATATTTCAAATCTAGTTATGACCACTTCTAGATGCATGGATAACGCTATCATCTAGAGAAATAAAAATTGAGTAATCAACAGTCACTAAAAGATAGCAACTGAAAAGGCCAATTTCACAATGGGTATGCAGGCTCAATGCCTATACATATATTAATATGAAAACTAAAATGCTTGAATTCTAAATTCAGATGCCAGAATCATTGAACAATGCAATACAAATCAGAAAGATATTAAATAAATAAAAAGTCCAAGCACACTGCATGAGATAATGATGGAAGTAGAAACTATACTCATCTTAAGGTTTAAACTTTTAAGTTCATAAAATTGAGGTGTAGACAGCAAAGATGATACTATTTATTTTAAATTGCTAATATGTTTTGAAAACTTTCCTTATGTTTTTGTTTGATGGAGTAGAGAGGGCATGTGTAATGTCCCCTTTTCTAGCTCACATTGTCTGATGTTGTCATTAACCTATTACTCCTTAGTTCCGTAGGCTAACCAGGGCTTTTAAAGAATCTTGAGGACTTTTGGCCTGGGTAATTTTCATTGCAGGTCAATCCGAGGCGTTTGGAGGCAGTTTTGGTATACTTACTATTTTTAGTAAGTCATTAATGCTATTAATAGTAATTCATCAGGTGTGTCGAGATCTCCAGTGACAATGCCTTTTAAATGGAAGATTGGTTATTATCGTTAGATGATCTCAGTTCCATGGTTTAATTCGTCTCCGCATTAATAAAGTTTAAATTATAAAATTAAATCCAATTATTTAACTTTATTAATGTGAGCCTAAAGTTAAGTGGGAAAATGAATAGTAAAAGGGGCCCCTTATTTTAAAATAAATGAGACATCAAAAAGACAAAAAGGAAGTTTATGTTTTATCCCACATTGGTTAAAAATGTGAATGAGCTCTTATGAGAAGCTTATAAAAAGTGTTGCAAGGGCTCACTTTCAGCGATGCTTGGTTTATGCTTGATTATTATTTTCTCTTGGAGAATTCAGGGAAGCTTTGGCTTTGAGCAGGTTTGAGGACGGAAACCCTCGAGCTTGGAGGCAGTGGACGGAAACCCATTGTCAGTTGGAGATATTATTCAGATGTGTCACTTTGTGCTTCAGATTCATACTTTTGGTTAATCCGACTGTAAGTTCTGTGGCTACGATTGGATATTTCTGTTGTTATTCCACTGAAGATTTGAAGGCAATAATCATATGTAATTTCAGATCTTATTTGATTTACATTGAAATCTATTGCAAGTTATTAGATTAATAGAAATTTGTTTGCATGCAAATTGTTTGCTAAAATTTTCTGTGGAGCAATTGGGAAAAATTGGGGCAAATATCCATAGGGAGCCATTTCAGTGGTATCAGAGTTGGTTTTTCCTGCCAGCCTGTGAGGTTTTTATGAGTGACAAAGACAGCTTTGCAGAAGTTTGAGGACAAAATCTGTGAAAAATTGGTAAGGGCATTATTGTACTCTCAGAAATAATTGTTACAGTTATTTTGCTGGTTCGATCTACACCAATTTAATGGTCATTGATCAAATTGGTGAAGCAAAAGGGATGCATCGATTATTTTGATTAAAGAGAATTGCAGTTTGACAAATCTGGAGGTTTACACTCAGTTCTGTGGTAAGTCAGTTTTTATTGGAAAAATCGTAAAGTTTCAGGAAAGATAAGAATTTAAGTAAAAGACAAGCTCAGGTCTGAATATAAGACAATATCCAGTCAACGCAAGTCTGGGAAGAGACAAATTTGTAGCTGCTAAGAAAGGACAGATTATTCTTGATGCAGCTTAAGACCAAGATTAAATATTCGATTTGGTAATATTCAATTATAACTCCAGAAAAAGGCAAGCTAGCTGCTCACAAGGCAGTAACAGGATAGAGCCATTGGATCGATGATTAATTTTGAAGAAATCGCATATAGCAATCTAAAGTTCGGGAGTTGCTTGCAGAAGAGACGAAACAGGTAATAAGGCAAGACTTGTTCATGTCAGCTGAAAGAGCTTGGAAATAATAAGTCGTGGCCCAAGTTAAGAAGCAATTCGTATAAGAAAACGGGACGAATTCTAGTGGAGTCAATCACTGAGGTTGGAACGTGGCATTGGGAGTGGTGTTTCTGTCTGGAAGAGACTTCAGAAAAAGACGCGTTATCCCAGGAGTGAAGCGCTGAAGTTTATCTGGACAGTTCGATTACAGAAGTCAAATCGTGTCCAAAATCTATGTCATTTCAGACTATCCAGGTTCTTTAAATTTATTGTAAGTAGAACTGAAATTGCATTGTCTTGGATCGTTGTTAATTGCAGCAATTGTAAAGTGTATTGCTCATTATAAGATATTGCTGCTTATCAAATGGAAAATATAATTGGACAATATTGTAACTGAGTTGTCAGTTTGGGAAAAGCAATTAGTTGCATTATCTTAGGCAATACTGTAATCAGTTCTTGTTGCAATTCAAGCAGTTTGGAGGTTGCCTGTCAACTATTTGACAAAATGTCATACAACTGTAGATGAACATTTGTTTAAGCTTCAGCCATGACAGTGCATTGAGAAGTCAAATTAAAGGATATTTCATTGTATTTCATTTCTATCATTAGAGTTAGAAGCCTTCAGCATTTATGCATTCATCTCATATATCAAAACACAAAAAGAATTCAAGTACAACAATTCAATGGTTTGCAAGCAAATTGTTTGACAAAATTCCTATCCTCATAAAATAAGTCATTCAAGGGCAGACTTAACAAGGTTTTTTTTCAAGGGTCCAATTAATAAAATGAAAACAATGGCAGATCTGAAAAGTGTCCGTTTCTCAAAAGAATTCAATGATACATTCAATGGTGATCAGTTAAGGGATTTGTAGAAAGAAAAGGAAGTAGGGAATTGGCTCTATGTAATTGGATTACAATTGAAGTCCACAAAATTTCCCGATTATGTTCTCTCTCAGTTGGAGGAATTACACACATATTTGTCCAAAGTAGACCAGTCAAATTGGAGGCTTCTGAAGTGGGCTTTGCAGTCCTCAATGCTCACTTTGGTTCAGCACAAGTTTATGGAACATCCTTGTGAGGAGGTGAGACTTGCAGTTGCTTCTCATCGCAGTGAAGTCATAAGAATAACAGCTCCTGTGGCACCCTATAATGATGACATACTAAAGAAGGTTCTACAGCTGATTGTTGAGAGCCTACATGTGTTACATTATGTCAAAGCCCCTACTTTTGGTAAGAGAGCTAAGATTTTAGAAATTATGGCAAGAGCCAGATCATTTATGGATCTCAAATGTGACAAATTGATTCTTCAAATGTTTCAATGTTTTTTAACCAAAATCAAAAAACAACATTCAGACAATGTTAAAGCAAGTATGCAAACTATTTTGTCTTTAATGGTGGATGAAGATGATGAAATCTGCAAACAATTACAATGAAACTTTCTAGCCATTTGGAGGAAGGAGCAATGTGTTTCCCCCACGGCTTATGCTTTCTCAAAAGGTTTGGTTGAGCAAAAAATTGGAAAGTTCAAGGAATAGATGACAGCTGCAGAGCTAATTTCTTTGGGTGTACGGGTCCCAGGATCACCCAAAAAGAGCAAGAACCAAATGAGGAATAGAGTAGATTTGTTTCACTTGTCAGGAACACTGGTCATTTGATCACATATGTGGAGTTAATAAGGAAAAAGAGCCATTGCAGCCAAGTAGTGTTGAAAACATACCAACAAATGAGGTTACAAAGTTTGAAGAGGATGGCTTAACTCAAGAAAGGAGTATGCTTGAGTCTCAGGATGTCTCCAATGAATTGTCAGAATCTTAATATGAAAAAGAGTTGTGTGGAAATGAGGACATGGCAACAACCTTAGCCCTGC
Source organism: Sequoiadendron giganteum (assembly GCA_007115665.2). Taxonomy (NCBI): domain Eukaryota; kingdom Viridiplantae; phylum Streptophyta; class Pinopsida; order Cupressales; family Cupressaceae; genus Sequoiadendron; species Sequoiadendron giganteum. The sequence goes on from CM021102.1 coordinate 527,879,425, forward strand.
ATCTAGATCATTCCTATAGAGATTATGAGGCATCTACAAAAGAGTGCATGAGTCTCTTGGTGGGTGACGTAGAGATTATGATTGACAATCCATATGAAGGTATGGTTTCAATTGGTATTCCTTTGGTTGATCACAAAGTGGAAGATAATGCAAACCTGGATCAGCCCTTTAGAGGTATGGTAAGCATAGCTTCCCTTGATGTAGAGCACGAGGTTGACATGGATAATGATGGTGTGGATTCTTGGGATGATCACAACACATCTTCTAGTGTGATAGTTGATTCCTATGATGACACAATTCCTACACATGAAGAAAAATCAGAACAAAAGCTTTTGGTATGGGAAGATTTGCAAGACCATTTGATGGTAACGGAAGACAAAATTGCTCAAGCATTATCAAGGATGGATTCTATTCATAAGCACCTAGAGGACCTCATTTGGACAGCCCAAAGAGGAAAGGAAAAATGGAGTGGGACAGCCCAAAAATAGTAAGGAAGCGTTGAAATTGATGAAAGAGGACCTACCTGCAAATGCTTAGTGATAGGGACACATCGGTCAAGTTGGTGGAAGATAAAGATAGGGAGATTGCGGATCTTTGTCTTCAATTGAGTATGTCTCATCATTCAATGTATAATTCACAAAATCAGTCCTCTATAGCAGTCCCTTCCATGATACAGAATGACAAAGCAAGAGGTACAAAAGTTGAACAAGTTTATGAAAGAATTGAAGAGCTTCACAAGGAAATACCTTGCAGCCCTGTGACATCAATTGAAGAACAATTATTTGAGACACTACCACCTCTAGTATGATAGATGGTAATTTTGATGGTGTCTCTTGTCATAGGACTGTGCTTATACATTTGATACAGCCGATATAGAATATGCCCAAGTTTTGAATGAAAATTGGTAGGAAAGAGCTAAACAAGCTAAGATTGTGTCTCAACAAGCCAAGCTTCACTTTCAACATATTCGTGATATTCGCCATTCTTTTAATGATGAGAGACATGAATTGCCTAACCCAGAGTCTCCAGTTGAGATAGTTGATCATTCCCACGATGGTGATAGTGATTGGGTTGATGAATCTCTTAGTGGGCCAGCCACTCAAGAGTTGTCTGTGTTGAGCAGTGTCGGCATACATACTTCACTTTTGAGTTGGTTAACTGTTACTCTTGATATGGCAGCGATATCTTTGTTGTTTGGTGACTTCATAGTCTTCGATCTCTTATGGACTAATGGCTGTCCTAGTTGGAATCATGTAGCACTTTCTGATTTTACATTGACTACATTGGTGATTCAGCAGTATGGGAATGTTGAGGGGCAATTCTTTTGGGTTGAGTTGGAGTGTGGAGTAATTTTCCTTGATTGGCATTGGTTTGATGACATATTTGATATCATCTATGTTTCTAATCAGAGTTATGACAGCTAGGTTTGGTGGCCATTGGTGCTGGTTTATGGGCATATGGGGGTTCATCTTCACATTGGCTGGATGGCTTACATGCACGGAGGGTTATGTAAGGGTGCTCGGTTGACAAACTTTTTTTTCATCTCTTACACTTGGTTCTACATCTTGGTTTGGGATCCGGGTACTGACACGATTGGTGCATTGTCTCTTATGGATTCCATGATGTTGCTTCACAGTTTGTGGTGTATGGTGTTTTTACCAAGGTGGAGCAGCGAGTTGGTTGATGTTTGCTTGAGGGCAAGAAATCTCGGGAAGGGAGGACTGTAATGTCCCCTTTTCTAGCTCGCATTGTCTGATGTTGTCGTTAGCCTATTTCTCCTTGGTTCTATAGGCTAACCAGGGCTTTTAAAAAATCTTGAGGACTTTTGGCCTGGGAAATTTTCGTTGCAAGTCAATCTGGGGCGTTTGGAGGCAGTTTTGGTATACTTACTATTTTTAGTAAGTTATTGATGCTATTAATAGTAATTCATCAGGTGGGCCGAGATCTTTAGTGATAGTGCCTTTTCAATGGAAGATTGGTTATTATCATCGGATGATCTCAGTTCCATTGGTTTAATTCGTCTCCGCATTAATAAAGTTTAAATTATAAAGTTAAATCCAGTTATTTAACTTTATTAATGTGAGCATAAAGTTAAGTGGGAAAATGAATAGTAAAAGAGGCCCCTTATTTTAAAATAAATGAGACATCAAAAAGGCAAAAAAGAAGTTTATGTTTTATCCCACATTGGTTAAAAATGTGAATGAGCTCTTATGAGAAGCTTATAAAAAGTGTTGCAAGGGCTCACTTTCAGCCATGCTTGGTTTATGCTTGATTATTATTTTCTCTTGGAGAATTCAAGGAAGCTTTGGCTTTGAGCAAGTTTGAGGATGAAAACCCTCAAGCTTGGAGGCAGTGGACGGAAACCCATTGTCAGTTGGAGATATTATTCAAATGTCTCACTTTGTGCTTCAGATTCATACTTCTGGTTATCCAATCCGACTGTAAGTTCTATGGCTACAATTGGATAATTCTGTTGTTATTCTACTGAAGATTTGAAGGCAATAATCATATGTAATTTCAGATTTTATTTCTAAATTGATATTATTTGATTTACATTGAAATCTGTTGCAAGTTATTGGATTAATAGAAATCTGTTTGCATGCAAATTGTTTGCTAAAATTTTCTGTGGAGCAATTGGGAAAAATTGGGGCAAATATCCATAGGGGGCCATTTCAGCATGGTGGCAAGAGAAGGAAATGAGTGGACGAAGAAGGGGAAGAGGTCAAATGAGAGGACAAAAGGCAAGGTAGGAGATGGTAGTGAGCATGTGTGACACAAGGACTCCCACCAATAATACAAATGATAATTCAGACTCCAATGCAAACAACCTGTACTATGCATGACCAGCAAATGAGAAGCACCAGTTTAGTCATTAATCACTTCTTTTAGATATGATAAATAACTAACATTTCATTTAAACCAATTGAAGAAGTAACCCAGTTTCTCAGCAACTGTAAGTAACCAGTAAGAAACTAGTGCAATTGTTCTCATAATCTGTTCTTTAGGATGGAGGATAAAGCTTTTATTCAAAACCAAATCAGTGTTTGGAAGTCAATATGTTTGTTCATCAGTTACCAAATATTCTAATAGTTAATAAGTGACCTTTTGCATAAATAAATAGAAGAAAACACCCCCACAGCAAGGCAAGGCAAGGCAATTCACAAATGTCTTCTACAAAAGGTAAATATTGTTTTTGTATTATGAAAAAGGCAGATGGCAAATTGACACACAACCTTTTTCCCCCAATCCACAACTCCTTTCCATTTGCACACCTCGATTTTGGCCAATGACTTATCTTATATGATAATAAAAATAGTGCCTGGGTCAAGAACAAGAGCCATTCAGTATTAATTTGAAAAGCTTAATACCAAAATCATGCAAATTAGTTAGCTGTTTATGTTTTAATTATGTTATTTCTATTGATGGTCCTTATATAATGTAATATTTCAGAAACATTTATCCTAATTGTGTAATGTGCTTCTGATGTTTGGATGCCTCCAAAGTTTTGAGAGTTCGAGTCCAACCCTAGCATACAAAGATGCAAACCCTGTGTTTATTGTGATTTCCTCTGATTGTAAAATATACTCAATTGTTCTTGTCTTCTTTTTATATGATTGTCAGAGGTTGTTTGATTGTTAAGGTTTTAAGTATGCTGTTTGTAGTGATGTTCCTTATATGATGTCATATTTCAGATGTATGTATCCCAATAACATAATGTGCTTCTATTGTTTGGAGGTGTGAGATGCAAAACCTGTGTCTATTGTTATTTACTCTGATTGTATAGATATAGTTGGTGGTTATTATCTTGTTCTTACTCAATTGCCAGAGGTTGTGGAAGACCTTTATGAAATCCAGGCTCTTCATATATAGCTTGGATTCTATTTCTCCTACAGTTGAATCCTGATAGCAATATCACAATTTGACACGTTGTGGAAAATATCTCCTACTTATCAATTGATGAGCTAAAGGGGCTCTATAATGAATGGTTCATAAGGCACAACACTTGTTGAAGGTTTTGCAAATAGAGTTGCAAGCTAAGGGGGTTTAACCTTGGGGAAAACTCCATGGTTAAGCGTGCTTGAGCTGGAGTAGTACTGGGATGGGTGACCTCCCGGGAAGGCCCATTGCTTCACCTCTGTGAGCATCACCTAGATGCAATGAGTGCTAAGTGGACCATTCACTATCATGAGAGATGGGTTCTTGTGAACCAATACTCATGAAACGGGTAAATGAGTTTGACTTGTAAAACTACACGGTTGAATCCTGATAGCAATATCTGAATATCACAATTTGACACATTGTGGAAAATATCTCCTATTTATCAATTGATGAGCTAAAGAAGCTCTATAATGAATGGTTCATAAGGCACAACACTTGCTGAAGGTTTTGCAAATGGGGTTGCAAGCTAAGTGGATTTAACCTTGGGGAAAACTCTGTGGTTAAGCACGCTTGAGCTGGAGTAGTACTGGGATGGGTGACCTCCTAGGAAAGGCCCAGTGCTTCACCTCTGTGAGGATCACCTAGATGCAATGAGTGCTAAGTGGACCATTTGCTATCATGAGAGATGGGTTCTTGTGAACCACTACTCATGAAACGGGTCAATGAGCTTGCCATGTAAAACTACACGGTTGAATCTTGATAGCAATTCACAATTTGACACGCTGTGGAAAATATCTCCACCATAAAAGATCTTTCCTCAAATAATAGACTTTACTCACAAAAGTCATATAATATTATTGATTACAAAGCTAAAACTATTTAAATTAAAATAGATGAATCTTTTATTAATTGAATAAACCATCAAATGAAAGGATCGAAACAATAAACTAATTCTAGAAATGCTCAAATGCAAAAATATTGAACAATGAAAAAAACATTTTACAAAATTATTTCTGGGCATCTATCAACCTTGGAAGGAGACTTTACACAATTAAAGAAGCCTTGAAACCCTTGGGAGAAATATTTTCTCAATAACGTGATCCAATGCCATTCAGCTTGTTCAATGAAATCCTTCATGATGAGGGGAGAGGAGAGGGGGGAGGGCAGCTGATCAAAAGCAGTGGTGCAAGCTCGGACAAAAAATAGAATGATGAGGATATCTGGTTTCCCAGCACAACCATCACATCATGGACAACCATTAAAAAAACATCTCATTAAACTCACCATGGGTTTGCTCTGATTGTGTTTTGTAGCCAGGATTTGCCTGGTGTACGTCTGTGGACACACCTAGACAAATCCAGACTGAAAAACATATTCCCTGCCTGCACCTAGAAGGAGCCAAACCACGTACCCATATCCAGCGCAAATCAGACCAGGATCCAAGCCTTCAGGCCACTGACCCAGTAACATAGCTTATCAATGCTTGGAAAGTTGTTTTCACACTCTTTGCCACCAAAGTTACTCTTCCTTCTAAGCGCATCATCTTTATTTTAATATTTTATGAATTTCCTCAAAGCAAATTTCTGTTGACCTTATCCACACTTAAAAAATTGCTTCACATTCCGCAATCAAAGTTACAGAAAACTACCATTTTTTGCCATTTCCTTAACAATTCTGTTGCAGTATGTTGGTTATGCTTTCTATGTTCTGTGTTACTTGCATCTTTGCTCTACCCTAGATTGAGACGATGTCAGGACAATTGAGCTAGATGATAACATGCTAACCTACACCATTTTGAGTGCCCTGGCAATATTAGCATGTATCATATGTTGATCCCTGAATACATGTCATAAACAAGAAACATGAAGATAAATATTCACTCCATATTAGAGATGCGCACTTTTGGAATTTGGAAGAGTAAGGCTGGCAAAGCAAGGGAATCTTACAGAGTATAAATAGGTGTAGATTGTGTGTTATAATTTGAGTTTGTGAATAGTGTAGTAAAGTACTTTGTTCTTTTTCTATCTTCCCCAAGTAATTGATGTGTCAAGATTCTAAGAATACTTGATGTGCCGAGTTTATGAGAAATTAATGAAGACTGTCCCATATTCCAATTGAATGCGTTCATGTTTAAGTTTCTGAATTGTCTTTGTGAGCTTTGGGTGGCTAAATTGTTGATTGTTGTTTATTTAACCCTTCACCATACCATCAATTGTAGCATCAAAGCCAAACTAATTTAAATTGTGTTGAAGAGAATTGTGAAGAATGGGTCATAGAGGAAAGCCTTGTGGAAGAGGTAGAGGAAATGAACTGCCGGAAATTGCTAACCTTGCTGAGATGGACAATTGTGCAGGATAGATTTGAAGCTATAGAAACAACACAATGGGTAGGAGTTGCTTCACAAATAAGCAACAACAATGAACCCCTTAAAGACCAACTACAACAAGTGGAGGTATAAGTTGATCCTAAAGAAATGTGTTATGTCCCCATTTTAGGGTTCTCTTGCTTTGCAATTGGAAATGGTTTTTTGGGTTTGTGTCTGCTTGATTAGAAGGGTAATCTGATGTTACCAATGAGCTCAGATGGTTTAGAAGAGTTATTTGATGCTTTCGGATGTTATTTCCGGCCTACAGTTTGGGCTCCCAGATTTTTGGAGGGAGTTCCTATTTATAGAAAGTCGCCCGGTTGGCTCCATTTATCATTATTCTTCATCAGGATCACTCTTGTGCAGTCAGTTTCTGATTCTGATGCATTCCGACAGTTTCCGCAAAATGAGTATACTAATGGCTATATTTTAATTAATTTACTAAGGTTGCTAAATATTATTTAAAATATTTAAAAGGCACCTTAGTGTTATAGCTTGTTGGAACCGGGATAAAATGATTTAAATCATGGATATATTAAACGGAGACCTTGTGTGTCAAATTATCATTATTTTAATAAAAAAGTCTTTTGGGAGCTAAAGGGGAGTTTAAATTAAATGGGGACTTTTTTTTGCAGAGTACTCTTTTATTTGATGATGAGTCCAAGGATCAGATCTGAAACATTGGAAATAGAACATCCCACAAAAGCAGACTGAAAAGTTGTTGGCAAAACCATAACTTCTAATACGAATTCAAAACTAAGTGCCATTTGTTTTAAAATTGCATATTTTTTTAAGATTAATCCAATGGGTGATTGTTTTCTACATGGTTTGAATTCTCTTAGCCATGACATCATGTGCTGATGACATCTTGTAGAATTAAAATAATTCTCATATAGACACAAAATTGAGTACCTTTTTTCCAAATAACATATTTTTTCAACACAAGCTCTATTGATATAATCAAAATATAGGGATTGTGGAAACTAATTTCACGTCTCTTGTTAAAAACATGCTACAACCAAATTTACAGGTTGTGGCCTGTTTCCCACAACACCATGTTTAAGTTGATTTTTTTCTCTCTTGATGCAACACAATGCCAAGCACTTGAACAAGATAGGATTGAAAAAAGTCACACGTTGATCCTTCTACACATATTAATGCATCAAATCGGACATGTGGGTCATCTCATCCATCTACAATTATATATTTTGGATTTCAGCTAACTACTCTTCCATTATGTAACAAACAATAACTATGAGAACAAATACTCAGTCCATATCAGACAAAGGCACATTTGAAATTTGGAAGAATGAAGCAAGCAGAGTAGGCTAAGCCTACAATGAACTGAGTGCATTGATGAGCACAGCTTACGGAAAGATTAACTGAAAGTCAAGAAGTCTAGATAGGGATAGGGATAAGGTTTGTGTTGTACTTTTAGTTTAACAATAGTGTAGAGGACTAGGATGTGCTTTCATATTTCGAGAAAATGTTTGATGTATTGACTTTCTGAGAAATCAACAAGGAATATAATGTTTTATATTTGAATTTGTTCATATTTATTTTGTATAATGACCAGCCGAGTGGTTAATGTTTGCTCATAAAAACACTTAATGATGCCATCAAAGTGAAAGTCTAAATTAAATAATTTTGTATGATGTACCCTACATCAAGATTATAGTTTACTTATATTCCTATGAATACCAGAGATAGGGTATATCAGCCTACCATACATTTTGCGTTGTATATTTTGGTTGTATTTCAGTATATAAAATATGTGACTCTTAGAAAGCCTACCGAAAACTTTCAGTGATATCCAAACATTTCTATCCCTGCTCCCAAAATATGGTTTTCAATAGTTTCCCAGTACGCTTATCCCAATCTTGTTGCGACATAGATAAACAAAAAGAGGCACAAGTATGAAACCTCTGTTTTTTTTTTAAAATAGATATTTATAACAACACAGTATAGGAGAAGCAGCATTTATAATTAACAAAGGGTTTATTAAATTAATGGGTAGTTCAAATAACCAACATCTCTTTAACTAGGCTCAAGCAAGCAAAGTTATTGAAATACTGTTTGGCATTTCAACAGACCTTTGTTCGCATGATTTCAGTAGTAGCAAAAATATCATGATCAATTTAAAACAGGATGCTGAGTCACAATAAACTATACCATGTAAAAGACAAAGCAGAGTTATTAAAATTGTATGGAGATCCAATTATCTTGAGAAATCTGGAAATAAAGGAGAGATATAGAATGCCCTGCACATTTGATGCAATAAAGATCAAAACAATCAAAGGGAGAATTTAACTTACGAAAAATAGCTGCCAGTGACACCTGATGGAAAGCACCGAAGTCTCAACTCCATCAGGTAATCAACCATTTGCACCAAAGAGCACTTAAAGCAATCTCGCCCGTTGTTATATATATGCCCTCAGGTATGTTATGGCAAACAAATTCCTTGGTTATTGCTAGACCAATTCGATCCAAAAACAGCTAGATATTTTCCCTTCAACTGACCCATCGTTAAGTCAACCAAAGTTACTGTGTCTGGTCAAAACAAAAGGTATGCCAAAATCATTAACAATTAAGTAACCACAACACAACTACAGTTCTGGTATGCAGAAACCCCACAATTCAAAGCAAATACATTTTGAAAGATAACATCACTTTGCCACCAAAACAGAAACTCAAGATTGAATGTAGAAAAACACCTTCCGACGCTTGGAAGCTGGAGAACCTCCAGGGTAAGCATCATCAGACCGATCTGAATGCTGCCTTTCAGAGTCAGATTGGAGATTTTCATTACCAGTGCCATTATCTGTATCATTCTGAATATGACAAATCCAAACATGCAACACCAATACAAGTAGCATTTAATACCAATGACAGGAATACGAACAACTAAAAGCACATCTAATAGCGTCAACCCTTCAACAGAACACATCTCATGGGCATTACTCTATGATACTTTGCAACAAGTACAAAGAGTGATTAGAAGAAAACAAAACCTGAGTCCTTGGAATTTCTGCTCCATTCCTATCAGATGAACATTGCATATCAGTTGATGTTCCAGGTTGTTCCTCCACACCATAACTCGATGATGGACCCTCAGAACTTGAGGCCTTAGGATGTCCCTCAACCTCATGACGAGAAGCTGATGCCTCAGATTCCCTCCCAGCTGCATGTGATACAGAAGGCATCAAACGTTGCAGTAGTCCCAGATAATCTACTGTGGCATTCTCCCCATGTAAACCTGAGTACAACTCTGACAGATTTTGACTTCTCTCTCCTATCTGTTCACTCAGTTGTAGCTGACTACTAGCAAATGGATTTTGCAAAGCCTGCAATACCACATTAGATATTGCAACAGGTGCTCGAGTCTGATCTGCAGCTGGTCTGGAAATATTGGTTGTTGCCGGGTTATGATGGATATGAGACATTAAATCAACACTATTGCCTGTTCCACTGCCTGCCTGTCCTTCAGACATCATACCAGAAAATATTTGACCAACTCCAGGAGGCAGTTGTGCCAAAGTGCTACCTTCACTATCAGATATACCACCATTGCTCTGCTCATAATCTCCTTGCATGTTATGGGGACCTAGGTGTATGCTATAAACATGTACACTCGATGGTCTCTGTTGGGACAGGCCTTGCTCTGTTACTAAACCTGCACCATCAGAACAACAAGATCGTACTTCATGTAAAGAGAGAGCACGCAGAAAAATGAATAAAGAGCCTTTGTAACTATCTTGGACAATATTTTTCCTTTAAGGATTGAAGAGATGCAAGTAAACAGTCATTAAACTTCCACGGATGTCATAATTTCAAGGCCTGAAACAATATTATTATATCAAAATCAATATCGTTCATACTGCTAATACAGACAGTAAAGAATCCTCTAAAATACTTGGTGTTTTACTAAGATTCCTGGGAAAAAGCAGTGAAGCTAACTCCAGATGCATTGAAAGTACCAATTTATACATAAGAATGAAATGAACACTTCATGCAACCTAAAGAAGATACTATACGAATATCAATTTATGGTATCTTTTATTTACTTCATCAACTATACACAACCTATGACAAAGACATCATTTAGAGTAAAACACATTATACTTGGTAAATCAAATAAGTTACAATATCCATTGGCAGTTCATCAATGAATCAACATATTCATGGCAACTCACGAATGTAAAGAACATGATTAACTCGAACCTCTTGTTGCACAGACAGTACAGTACCAATAGAAAAAATATGCTCGACTAGGAGGAAGGTTGTCAGAAGTCATGGGAAAATTTCTAATGCTCATCTCCGGAAGAATACAAACCACACCTTTACTTGCCAGTCTTATCAAATATATACTCCATGCAAACATAAATACTGCCGTGCCTAAATCCCTAGTAGGATGCAGGGTTTAGTACAAACAGACTCAATAAATTTCTAGGAATATCTAGGTTTACCATTTTCCTTAATTGTAAACAAATAAATTAGAAAAATCAATATATAATAATTATGTAAAAAAGATATTAAACAAAAGATAAAATATTAAGGCAATGACATATTGAGATTTGTTTCTTTAGGGGTTTCAGTATTTTGATGAGGTGTCAACAATAAAAAGATAAGAGTGAAGATAGTAGAAAAGTAAAGACATCTGGAAAATGTTAGATGATAAACATGACACTGTAGACAGAATAATTAGTATATTGAACAAATGTAATGAGCTTCAATAGCCCATACAACCCATGACGAAGATATAACAAACACAAAAGATTATACCTAAGTAGCTGGTTCAGGTTTGGGTTTGCAGATTCAGAAAAAAATGAAAAAATTGGGGGTTGGGTTTGTTTTGGGTTCAGTCATACACAAGTTGAAAACAATATGTGTGCATATACACACTCATCCAAATTCCCATTATAGCCCCGAATCTATATTTAAATGGTAAACCATAAAAGGATTTTCCAATTTTTCCTAAACAAATAAATAAATCCTTATCAATTTAATAATAGTCATAGAAAGTAAACCCTTCACAATCAACAATAGAGTCCTTTATTAATCGAAACCTTAACATTTAACAGTTTATTAAGTGATACACTTTTACTAAGAATTGAAAGATTGAGAGATAGATTATTCAATGGCCTTCTATTATTCTTATATTCCACTGAAACAAAGATTCAAATCAGGTTTAGAGTGCACTGGATCTGGAAATAGGAAAACCAACACCAGGAAAGAAATGAACCTGAAACAGGTTTAAAATCATTGTATAACATCACAGATCCAAGCTGAAAAGATAACTAAGGCAAAAGGGAAGAAGAAAACAAAATGAAACCCAGGAAAATCCGAAAAACAAAAATGAAACAAGCAAGTGGGAAAAAATTAAAATCAAACCAAGAATTCAATAAGACATTAAGAAACAATCAAGCATAAAGAAAATTAGTTATCACCAAACCTATGGCAAATAAAACTAGGAGTATTAAAACAGCGTTGGATAATGTATGATGAACAGCAGGTGATCTCCTTTGTATGACTGATATGCTCCGCTGAGCAAGGATGCCCTACCAAGCAACAGAAAATGAATGGCAGTGACTGTGAATGGTCATGGGCAAACAGTTGATCAAAAACACAAAAATTACAGTGACATCCTTTTGGGTTCTAACGGATTCTCCAAAATTCATTTGGGTTCCCCAGGTTCATCTGGGACAAACCCACAGTCAAAGGCACACCCTGTCCAAGTCCCCAGCCTGATCAACCCAGATCACAAACTGAGTTCAAACCAGATCCAAATCTGAGGCCTGCACCTAGCAAACCAGCTGCTTAGGATTATATCATTATACTAATCAAACATAACAAGCTCTATGCAGTATTGAACCAATTCATATAGGTAACTATACTGCATTTTACCAAACATGATTAACTCTGATCACTAGATACAATAGTCACATTCCTTTTACCCTGTTTATTCCATAATAGCTACAAAATTAATTGTTAAGAAGGATATACTTATGATCAATAAAATTTATGTTGACTGTTATCCCACCTGTATAAAAGGAGTTCATATATATCAAGGACCTGGCAAAATGGACCCTATGGCTCAGCAGGTACAATAGCTGTGAATGTATAACTATAGGGTATCAAAGGAACGATACTTTTTGTACTTTCTACCTGTTACTTGAAGTTAAAGATTAATAGATGTAAGTTTTATACTGAGTTAACATACAAAAAGTACTCCTTTCCACAAGTCACAAAAAAAAAAAAGAACAAATATGTGAAGACATATCAGGGCACAAAAATACTTTGGACTAACCAGGTTTTTTGTATTTTATAACAGCCCATCAAAAAACATTGCTGATGTGGCACTGTCTTTGATGAACTAAACTCCAGACAGTACGTTTAAGCAATTCACTTGCCAAGTAAGATGATGTAAAAATTTGAGGGTCATACGACTTAACACAACAGTTTAACGGGTGCAAAGTTAGCACTAATGGCAACTGAGTTCTCTCCCCTTGATTTGAAAGTTACCTTGTCTGATCAATGATGTCAAGCATTCCTATTCCATTCCTCTAAAAGGCATTAATGACCATTTCAGTTGCCACTTGTAATCTTTTCCCTCAGTGGTAAATTTTTGGTTCATACCTTTAGAGGCAAAACATTTTGGTTAAGATATATATAGGATGAAAAAATGGCAATGAAACAAAATGTTTTCTAAATCTTTGGACATCTAAAATAAAGCACAATTACCCAAAAACTTATAATGAAAATACACAAATCCATTTCTCACATTTATACCAACAAAAACATTCTCACAATTTTTTAATGCCTTCTACTCCATTCATCAGAAATACTTTGAGAGTCCCCACACCAGGGATGATGCAACCACTAACTCCTAACAACATAATTTTTGGATACACTGCATCAAGAACTTTCAGTCACTTGAATGTACAGTGTAATCTAATTCCTTTCCCATCCTATTTATATGCATAGCTTGGGTTAAGAGTTTTTGAATGAAAGGAAATCTAAGAGGCCCTATTGTGAAAGATATCTCAACCTCAGTTTATTAAACTCAAAATGTGTTAATTGTTTTCAGAAATACGTTATGTGGATAAAATTACATACAGAAGATTCAACTACAAGTTCACGTCAATAAAATTGATGACAATTAAACTTTTAATGTTCAGAAATAAGTTAGAAGAAAATATCTTTTGAAAAAATAACTCTGTACTTCAGGGATACTTAGCCATATATCCTGTCTACACAACACAAAAATATTTAATATAAAAAATCAGGGGTTCCAGACATTTTTCTGTCATCATAAAAAAAACCTAAGAAATTTAATGTACTATTGCCAAGTTGATTTTAGATTATGAATTTGGAATGTAACTACTTTAACATTACGCACCAGCCTGGCTCTGCAGCACCCCATGCACTGAAGGTGGAGCCTCACCCACCAAAGTTGCATTGACTGAAGAATTTGGATGTTCTGCTTCTTCCCGGTTTCTATCTGTTGGTGGTGAAGTTTGCACCTGCAGTTGAGCTCTAAGAGCGGATAAAGGAATGGATAGTGGGGAATGTTGTTGGGCAGCATCAGTGCCATTTGTAAGGTTTCCAGCAGAAAGAGTTGGGGGGAGATTTCTCACTTGACTTAATTGTAAGGGGTTTAGCTGCTGAAATCTTGCAAGTAGTGGATAAAAGAAACCATGTGAGCTACTCGAGGACTCACTTCGAGCCTCACCAGTAATAGCTGCAGGTACAGCAGCAATTCTAACTGGAACAACCCTTACAGCACCATTTTCTGCATGAAAAGATGAAACACCTTCTCTGCCCACGACTCCTCCCTGAGGACTTGCAATTTGATTTCCTTGCCCTTCCACTTGTTGCACACTACCACGTTCTCTTTGCTCAAGACCTACACCAGGAGCTAGTGATGACCCTGTCGCTAAGCAATATGAGTTTAGAAGATCTTACTAGGATCACTTAAGTAAATATCTCACTTATGTACCATTGAATATACCTGTATGTATATGCATTTCAATGTTTCTTAATGAATCTCCTGTAGTGGCCAGACCTGCTGTCCCTGGATGAGTAGCTCCAATGGGAATGCTACCAAAACTGGAGCCAGGCTGGAAAGGAAGGGCCTGCAGACCATAAAGTCAAAATAAAATGAAACAATTATTCAAATTAAACTATAATAAACTATAGCAATTTGATTGCAAGACACAATAAGTATAACCTGAACCATCAGAGGGTTAGGGCCAGTTGTGGAAACAAAGACTGCTGGACCAGCATTCACTACTGATTCAGCCTGCATATTGAAATTCCAAAATAAATAATGCATTCATAACATTGTGTACTCAAGTATGATCAGAATAAATTAAGCAAAAGGAATCAAACATACAGGAGACTGTCCCATACGCAATGTCATGGTGGTGCGACTAAGCTCTAGCAATAATGCACCCAAGTTCTGCATGATAATTCCATTTCGCATAGCAGAAGACTGGATCTCAGCACGTACCATTGGATCAATTACACTTGATTCTCCTTCCAGCTGCCTGGCAAGATGCTGTTACAATTCCAAATATAAAAAGATAGATTAGCATATAAATCTTGTAATTAGTTGTGCACCATATTAAATTTCAGACATAAGGAATAAACACCATATAATGGGATTACAAAAAATTCCAACAAAACATCATAATAGGTAAGGGGTAATATTATGCTCTTTTTTAGATGATTTGCACATTAAAAACAATTTGACTTATACATATAAATTGTTCGGTCAAATAACCCTTAAAAATTGTTCCTTCAAATATCCCTCAAAAATTGTTCCTTCCAATCAACATTTGCACTTCTCAAAGGATCTTATGTTAGAACTTGCCATATCCAACAACAAACATAAATGTGTTAAGAAAAGACAGAGCCTCCATCCAATATAACTAGCAATAATTGCACATTTTTGCTTATTGATTCTCACAATGGTTACTTCAGCTGGATCTTAGATGTGATCCTAGAGAGGGGTGCTTTTGCTAAACCCTCCCAGCCTTGGACACTCCCCAATAAGCATTATAAGATTTTGCATTGATCCCTTCACAGTGATCAATTGATGTCACTATGGACTTCACCATTATGGCCCAAACAGTGGTACTTGATTATCTCCAATTCTACTCAGCTTTTGCTCTTTAGGGTTCTTGTTCCACCTTCTTGGCTATTTGTAGTAGTTTCTTGACCACTTGCATTGGTGATCCCCTATTGTTTTATATTTCTTTGTTTACCTTTTGTTCTTCCCCTTTGTGGGGCCTTTTCAAGGTTTCTCTTCCTAGAAATGTATATTGCAAACTGATATAATCTTGCATCCAATTGACCTACTTTTGTTCATCTGTGGACATTAATATAATTTCTTTCTTTCACATGCATGACAAAGAAATGTTAGAACACAGTAATTACATACAGTCTGTTATTCCTTTTGGTCAACAGCTATTCTGACAGCAAAAGCTTTAATCACTCATGACTTCTAAATCAAGGACAAATAAGACAGTATCTTATATATAATGTTTTCAAACAAGTTTATATTGCATTTCAGTAAGAGGGTCTGAAAATGTATTAGAGAAGTGAATGTCTTTATTAACTTTTGAAAGTTATCATCTTATATATTATACCAAGAGTTTTTATTATTACCTATGCACGGTAATTTAATCTTGAGAAGAGGACTTACGTTTTCAAAAACTCAAAGACCTTAAAAGTAGGAGAATTGATTATTCCCTTATGTCTAGGTAAAATACTTGAATAAGAGGCAATTCCCAGACCCAAAATGTTACAATTATGTAACAGGGTATTCAAGATAAACGAGTCAAACCTATTTGGTCGAATGATCGACACTA
This sequence comes from Sequoiadendron giganteum, assembly GCA_007115665.2. Taxonomy (NCBI): domain Eukaryota; kingdom Viridiplantae; phylum Streptophyta; class Pinopsida; order Cupressales; family Cupressaceae; genus Sequoiadendron; species Sequoiadendron giganteum. The sequence continues at coordinate 527,895,544 of CM021102.1, forward strand.
GCGAGTCATCACTATTGAGAAAATTTTGTTTAAGTTAGTTAACCTTTGGTTCAAACCAAAAGAAGAGTTAACCACAAGTCAATAGGATTTCCGAGTCGAGCTAGAGGTGGGTGAACTATTGACACCGCTTCCTTAGAAAGTGGATTGATTAAGAATATCAAACTTTGGCCAAAGTGTAAAAGTCGCTGCTTGCACTTGTTGATTCACTGTGCTCCAAGTTTACATAACTTGTCAATAGAGTCATGCATAGTTAGAGAATGTCTATAGTTGTATGACTGTGCATGTTATGTAGGACACGACACTAGATACTTAGATGGCAATACTAGGGGTTCCCATACCAAACTCTTCGTCGAAGGGCATGGCCATTTCTAGGAGGAAGGTGTGCGGGGGACTGTTGGTCCGTGGATGGAGGTAAAGTGCTTGGGTGATGCTCTCCCTCTTGCAAACGGCATGCCAAAACTTGTGAAATAGAGGAGTAATTTAGATAAGGATACCTTGACCTAGTTCTATTGTAAATTATGAAATTATATATATGATCATGAATTCTATTTATAAACTGTATTTGAAAAGATGAGTTTCATTTACTTGAAGTTTAGTCATGATGTTTAAATTATGCAAATGTTATATAAAGTTCTTTATGCAACATGCAAATCATGTTATTGAAAAAAGAAAATTTTATTTCCTATTTTTGGAAAACATTGTTTTATTCACTTAATGAGTTAGAACTTAGGTGAAAACTACAAAGTAAGGATTGGGTATGTTACATGTGGTATGAGAGCTACCAAGTTCAACACTTGGACCTATGAGCTCATTATGCAAACCTATGTTCCAACATTAATAGTAGCTAATGTTTGGAAATTCTTGTGCCAGATGGTGAGAGTCAAGATGACTGCCAAAAAATCTGTGATTGGCAACGAGCATTGCCTAAGGGCCAAGAAAGAACGTGAGGCTATAGTAAAGACCATAGAGGGAAACAAACATAATGAAGAGATATGGCTTGGTGATTTTGAGACTCTTAGTAATGCCATATCCCACAATAAACTGGAGAAGCAGAAGATGCGGGATGCAGCTAAGGCCATAGCTCATGTACCCCCGGCCAAGTCTGACCAAACATCTCTCTCTAGAGACATGCCAACTAAATGAATTGTTAGCACCCCTTTGGTTAAGCGGGAAGGAATGGAAGTGCACTTGTGTGTTCCTTCATCTCCTGAAATCATTGTAATAGTTTCTAATAGTCTTGGTCAATAGAATATGCAAACCAAACAAGAGCAAAGGTAGAGCAGTGTCTACTGCAGGCAAAGGTTGAACTTAAAAGTTTCTCAACAAAAGTAAATCTGTACATAGACCCCTTAGAATTGTGTGATGTCATTCTAGGGTTATATTGGTTACCAAGGCATAGGGCCAAGGTTGACTGTTATGCTAAAACAGTAGTGTCTAGACGACCTTGGGAACAAAGTGTACTTGCAAGGTGTATCTAGTGAAGTAAAATTAAGGCAACTATCAGTCGTGCAGTTGAAGAGAGCCAAGAAAAAGGGATGTCAACTTTTTGCAGTCAAAATGGAGAAGATGGATGATTACAAAGAGTTCATCTTTCAGGATGACTTAATGTACTATGAATCTCAGAAACTCCAAGGAGTAGAAGAAGAGGAATTTGTGGAACAAGAAAGGTCAAACATGGAAAAGTATCCTATTTTAAAGGATTTTGAGGATGTTTTTCTAGATGAATTGCTTGGGTTACCTCCTAAAAGAGCTTTCAACTTCTCTATAGATATAGTTCCAAGATTTGAACCTATATCCAAGGCTCCATATAGAATGACCACAACTAAGTTAATGGAGTTAAAGGCTCAGTTGCAAGAATTGTTATCAAAAGGACTTATTAGACCCAGTGTATCACCCTAGGGACCGCAAGTGATCTTCGTCAAAAAGGATGGTACACCGTGCTTGAGTATAGATTATCGTATGCTTAACAAAGCAACGATAAAGAATAAGTATCCATTACCACATATCAACGATCTCTTTGATCAGCTGTGTGGGGCAGCATTGTTTTCAAAGATCGATTTCAATCAAGTTACCATTAGTTAAGGCTTAAGGATGAAGATATCCACAAAACAACCTTTAGAATGAGGTATGGACATTGTGAGTTCATAGTCATACCCTTTGGACTGATGAATGCACTAGTTGCATTCATGAACCTAATGAACAACGTGTTCAGAGACTATTTGGATAAGTTTGTTCTAGTATTCTTAGACAACATTCTAATCTATTCTAAGAATGAGGAAGAACATCTCCAACACTTGCAGATTATTCTCCAGCATCTAAGGGAACATAAACTTTATGGTAAGCTTTCAAAGTGTACCTTCTTCCAGAAGAAAGTACAATATTTGGGTCATGTAATCTCAACAGAGGGAATTGCAGTAGATCCATCAAAGATCAAAGCCGAACTAGAATGGTCTACACTGAAGAATGTGCACAAAGTCCGCAATTTGATGGGTTTGGTTGGGAACTATAGAAAGTTTGTAGCCAACTTTTCAAGAATACCTTTTCCCATTACAACATTACAAAGGAAAGGAAAAGGTTTGAGTGGTTAGAAAAATGTCAGGAGGCGTTTGACCAATTAAGAGAAGTTTACTACAACTCCAATCCTTAGAGTACCAAATCCAAAAGGTAATTTTGTGGCCATTACCGATGCCTCAGGGGACAGATGCAAGAAGGGCGAGTAATTGCTTATGAGTCTAAAAAATTAAAGTTGAATGAACAAAACTATGCTCCACATGATCTCAAGCTAGCAGCAGTTGTTCATGCATTACAAATGCGGAGACATTATTTGCTTAGGAAACCAAATATGAATAGGCATTATACTATTTTAGTAGTGGTGGACAAGCTCACCAAGGTAGCCCATTTCATATCAAGAAATTTAATAGATGGGGTATCTGTCATAGCTCGCAAGTTCATGCAAGAAGTGTTTAGGTTGCATGGTGTTCTTGAGTAGATTATCTAAGATAGGGATGTTCGCATAACGTCAAGGTTTTGGCAAACCCTATTTTCCTCACTTGGGACTCAGTTGAACATAAGTTCAACATATAATCCTGAGACAAATGGTCAGACAAAAAGGGTAAACCAAGTATTGGAGGATCTACTAAGAATGTATTGCATGGATCAGCAATACAAGTGGGAAGATTGTCTACAACTGGTAAAATATGCTTACAACAACTCTTATCATTCTACTATCAATATGGCTCCACTTCAAGCGTTATATGGAAGAAAGTGTTGAACTCCTATAAGTTGAGATAAGCTATTAGAAATGGAGGAGTAGGTTAAGTTGATAAGAAAAAGGTTTGTGAAAGCAAATGATAGGCAAAAGAGTTATGTGGATGCTAAGCGTGTTCCAAGACGTTTCTCAGTAGGAGAGAAGGTTTTGCTCAGAGTCAAACCTCATAAGAGTTCACTTAACTTTGGAAAGTTATCCAAATTGGCTCTGCATTATGTAGGTCCCTTCGAGGTTCTCAAAGAATTCAACCCAACCGCGTACATAATTGCTTTACCGCCAACTCTTGTCAAGATGCATACTGTCTTTCATGTGTCGTATCTTAAAAAGTATATGCCAGGTGGTAATCATATTATTGATTGGAATGCATTACAAGTACATGACCCAAGGGTGGTAATGATCGAGCCTCTCAATATGCTCAACATGCACAGGCTCCACCTGCATAATAGAGAGGTTCTACAGTGCAAGGTCCAATGGAACTAGTATGCAAAAGACTTTGCTACATGGGAGAATTACCATGATATTAAACAAAGATTTCCTCATATTGTTCAAGCTTTTGAAAACTCTTAAGAGACAACTCTTGTTATTATTTTATGTTTTGATACTTAAATCGGGGACGATGATTCTTAAGGGGGAGGATATGTTACATCCCTCTATTAATTTACCGAATACTTTAACCTTTATGGGCAAATATGGTTTTAATATATGATTATGTCATAATGATATTTGATGTTTGAATGTAATGTATTTGCAATGTGATGAAAATATTTGTAAATGCTTTAATGATGCTTAAACTATATGGTGAATATGATATCATAAGAATGGAAACATATTTGAGTGCTCTAGGTTTTGATATTTCGCAATTTGTTGTTGATGGTATCCAGCTCCTATGACTCCTCCAATTGATACTGTTGGAAAGAAGCTTAGTGAATGTAATGCCAAGGCCAAGAATGTTATTCTTTGTGGGCTGTATGAATCTGAGTTTGTGAAGGTTATGCACAAGAAATGTGGGATAAGTTAAAAAATATTTATGAAGGAGATGACAGTTAAAAAGGCAAAGCTTTAAACTCACAGAGGACAGTTTGAAGGCCTCAAAATGGAAGAAGAAGAAGAAAATATTGCTCAATACCTACTTCGTGTGGATGAGATAGCCAATACCATTAGAGGTCTTGGTGAAGGGATCGAAGAATCCAAAGTTGTGCAAAAGGTTCTAAGGTCCCTCCCTTTGCGATTTGATGCAAAGGTTTCTACTATTGAAAAAATGAGAGATCTTGATAAGCTAACGAAAATGAGTTGCATGGGATCCTAATTGCCTATGAGATGAGAACCGTTGATAAAACATCCAAAAAGGAGGCAGCCTTGAACCTTCAAGAAAAGAAAAAAAAGGAGCATGAACCGAGCAACAATGATAATTCAGATGAAGAAGAAGCTCACTTCATGAGAAGACAACAAAAGGGATCGGGGAAATACAAAGGAAAGTTACCTTTCATGTGCTTCAGTTGCGGAAAAGTAGGACATTTTGCTTCCAAATGTCCATATGCAAAGAATGAGGGCAGTGATAATGAGAAAAAACTCCAATACTACAAAAAGGGTTATCAAGAGAAGAAAAAGAATTTTCAAAAATCCAAAAAGAGTCTTTATTCCAAAGAATACATCAGCTCATTAGAAGATAGTGATGGAGTCTTAAATGAAAAAGAAGAAATACTCTTTATGGCAAAAGAAGAAAAAGGTGATCAAAAGGAAGATTCGGAAAATAAGACTAATGAAGAAGATGAAGGTGTAGATCTTGATGAAGAGCTTTTCTTTGCCTATAATGAGATTGAAAAGCTTAAAAAAATCAAAACTGAAAGTACAACTTCAAATAGACAATGAATCAAAGGGCAAAGCATCACAAGCTTTTGATGAAGCTGGAAAGAAAATTATAGATCTGAAAATTTAGATTGAAGAGGCCAAAAGAATTAAGGAAGAAGTGAGAAATCAATTAAAGATGAAAGAAGAAAACTATGAAAAATTAGAATCTGAAGTTGTTTCTCTAAGGAAGCAATTCGACAAAGCTATGGCTCAAGCAAACAAGGATTTAAAGAATGAAAAGAGTGCAGAAAATTTGAACGAGATCATCAATTCTCAAAAGTATACATTTGATAAAATTGGCATTGGATATTAAGGAGGCCAAAGTTCCAAAGCAGCTAAAACATCCAAGAAAACAAACGAAGAAAAATGGAAAAGCTATGTGGATAGTCTCAAAAGTGAAGGAAACAAGGTAAAAAAAAGTCAGAAGGCAAGCTCATATTCTGAAATTAGAAATAATGTCTTCAGAAAATCTCTTCCATCTAGACAAGCTCAAATAACCAAGTTTCATAACTCTTTTTATGGCTATTGTTTTTCATGTAATCATTTTGGTCATAAGGCTATGGATTGTAGGGTACATGCAACAAATAATTTTGGTCATAGAGCTAAGGATTATGGAGAATATCCAAGGAATTCTCCATGGAAACAAAAAATCAAGGTTTCATTAATAGGAATCTGAATTATTTTTCCCCTTAAATGAATTTTGGTCATACTGCGAAGGTTTGTAGAAGTAAATTTGTAGAGCCTCCTAAACAAAATGAGAAGAGAAAAGGGTCAAAGAAAAGGAAGAAAATTCAAAAGTTCGGAGAAAGAAGAAAGTAGAAGAAAAAGAAAATTCTATGGTTGTTCAAACAGCCCTACATGCACAAAATGAACGCAATCAATGGTACATTGATAGTAGCTGCTCATGACATATGACGGACGACAGAAGCAAATTTCTCACCTTGAAGAGAACGAATAGTAAGGTTTGTAGACAATGCTTCAGCTAAGATTTTAGGTGAAGGCACTCTTGTTCTAGATGATAGAAGAACACAAATTGAAAATGTTTTAAATATCAAAGGTTTGAAACATAATCTTCTCAGTGTGAGCCAGATGTGTGACCATGGACACATTATTACTTTCAATTCTGAAGGTTGTGAATTAAGTAAAGGAAGCAGATCCATTGCTGAAGCTAGTAGAGCAAGCAACAATCTCTACATTCTTAATGACATCAAAAGTGAAAAGTGTTGTATGACTCAAGAAGATGAAAGTTCGTTGTGGCATAAGAGATTGGGGCACCTAAGTTTTGACAACCTTGTTAAGATCAGTCGCAAGGACGCAGTGAGAGATATGTCAAAACTCTCAAAACCTTCAAACATAATTTGTAAAGACTGTCAATTCGAGAAGCAAACTAGAGGAAGCTTCAAGTCCAAGGAGTATTCTACATCAAATCATTTAGAGCTGATTCATACAAAATTATGTGGGCCAACTAGAACAAGGAGTATGCAAGGTGAAATATATATTATGCTATTAATTGATGATTTTTCTAGAATGACTTGGGTTGCTTTCTTGAAAGAAAAATCTGAAGCTCTTGAAAAATTTAAGGCATTCAAAGCCTTAGTGGAGAATGAGACTAGCAAGAAGATCAAATGTCTTCGATCAGATAAAGGAGGAGAAATCACTTCAAGTGAATTTGAAAATTTCTATGAAAAACATGGCATAAGAAGACAGTTTTCAGCAGCAAGAACACCACAGCAAAATGGTGTAGTTGAAAGGAAAAATAGGGCAGTTCAAGGGATGGCTAGAAGCATGCTAAATGAGTCCAAAGTTCCTGATTCTTTTTGGAGAGAAGCAGTTCATACTGCTGTTTATATTGAAAACCGTGGTCTAATCAAAGTAAATGGCAACAAGACTCCGTATGAATTATGGAAAGGTAGGCTAGCATCTAGGAAGTACTTTAAAGTATTTGGCAATCCATGCTATATTAGAAGAGATGAAGATAATCTAGGAAAGTTTGTTCCAAAAGCAGCTGAAGGAATTTTTCTTGGATACTCTTCAAAGAGTAAAGCCTACAATGCTATAATAAAAGGTTGCACAAAGTTGTTGAAAGTGCAAATGTGAAAGTTGATGAAGAAAGAAATCTTCCAAAAAAGATAGATGAGATTGATGATCAAAATGTAGAGGAGTGCAATGAAGAAAAAGAAAATGTAGAAGAAAAATAAGTTGAAACAGATAAGCAGAAGACACCAATAAAAACATCATCTAAGTTTATACAAAAGAATCATCCAGAAGATTTAATAGAAGATGGTAAGACAAGAACAACAAAAAGGATGGTAAATTATTCAAAAAATGAAGACATATCCTTGATGTCCAAAATTGAACCTAAGAGCTTCAAAGAAGCAGCTGAAGATAAGTATTGGATAGAATGTAATCGGTACTAAATAAGTGTTCAAAAATAAGTTGAATGAAGATGGCCAAGTTGTAAGGAACAAGGCAAGACTTTTATGCAAGGGATACCCTCAAATTGAGGGTATTGATTTTTAAGAGACTTTTGCTCCAATTGCTAGGATGAAATTCATAAGAATGTTCTTGGCTCTTGCTAGTTTTAAAAATTTCAAAGTCTATTAGATGGACATAAAATCAACCTTTTTGAATGGAAACTTAGAGGAAAAGCTTTACATTGAACAACCTGATGGATTTACTATTTCAAAAAAACAGAACTATGTTTGCAAGCTAAGGAAGGCACTTTGTGGGCTGAAGCAAGCCTCCAGAGCTTGGTATGCAAGATTGGACAAATATCTACAGCAACAAGGGTGTGAATGGTAAAAAGCATTCATTCTATTAACATGAAAAAATAAGTTACAATATATAGAAAATACAAGTAACTGTAGATATTAATTATCTACCTGAAATCTACCTAACAGATACTGTAGAAACAGTATAAAAGTAAACTAAACTAAAACATTCTAATATTGACCATTAACATAAGAATATACTATTCTAACACCCTCCCTTAATGGTCAATCTGTCAAAAACACCAAGTTGCCCCCTGAATTTGACAAACTTATCCAAGCTCAGAGATTTGGTGAGAATATCTACAGTCTGATCCATTGTTGGAACATACTGCAGTTGAACTGATCTGTCTTCTACCAGCTTGCGAATGTAATGACAATGAAGCTTGACATGCTTGGTATGTTCATGGAAGACTGGATTTTTGGCTAGTTTGAGCACCCCTTAATTATCAGTGTACAAGGGTGAAAGGCCTGCTTGTGACATGTGCATATCAGAAAACATCCTACGGAGCCAAACTGCCTCACATGCTGCCTTGACGGTTCCTCGATATTCTACTTCGGTCGAGGAAAGAGCCACTGCTTGTTGCTTGTTGCTGGTACATGTTACAACATCGGTACCCAAACTGAATACATATCCAGAAGTAGATTTTTGGTCATCCACTGATCCTGCCCAATCTGAATTTGTATAACCAATCAGCTTTGGATCCTTGCATCTGCCATACAAAATGCCATAATCTGAGTGCCCTTAACATATCTCAACACTCGCTTCGCTACAAGCCAATGATCAACTTTGGGGGCTGTCATGAAGCAAGAAATGTAACTCATTGCAAAACTGATGTCAGGTCTAGTGGCAGTGAGGTAGATGAGACTGCCCACTAGTTGCCTGAATGTCGTTTCATCAACCGGATGTGAATCAGAGTTGGCTAATAACTTCAGCCCCTTCTCCATAGGTGTGGAGGCAGGTTTGCAATCCTGCATCCAAAATTTGTCAAGCAGACTTCTGGCATATTTAGACTGAGAAATAAAGATACCACAAGCGGTCTGCCAAACTTCAATACCCAAACAATAATGGAGAAGCCCCAAATCTGTCATGTCAAAAGCCTGACACAAATCTTGTTTGATTGCTTCAATCAAATGTGTTGAACTGCCAGTAATGATCAAGTCATCAACATAGACAACAAGAAAGAGAATATCATAGCCAAAGTGTTTGACATACAGATTACTGTCAGAAGGACTGCGCTGAAAACCATGATCAACCAAGTACTGATCAATCTTGATGTACCATGCACGAGGAGCTTGTTTCAATCCATAGAGTGCTTTCACGAGCCTACATATCTGGTGTTCTTTTCCGGCAACCTTGAAACCAAGAGGCTGCGTCATGTAGACTTCTTCCTGCAACTCACCATTGAGAAAGGCACTCTTAACATCCATCTAATGAACTGTCCATCTGAATTGGGCTACAATCATGAGAAGAAGACGAATTGTGCTCATCTTGGCAGTAGAAGCAAAAGTCTCCTCGTAGTCAATGCCCTCCCGCTGTGTGAAGCCCCGAGCAACTAATCCAGCCTTATATTTATCCAAAGTGCCATCTGCATGATACTTGACCTTATAAACCCATTTGCAACTGATAGGTTTCTTCCCAGGAGGAAGATCAAAAAGAACCCAAGTGCGATTCTTCAGAAGACTATGGTATTCGGTCTCCATATCCTTGTCCCACTTTGGAATTCCGTTAGCCTCTGAATATGTCTGAGGCTCATAGATGCTGTGTATGTTGGCCATAAGAGCAAAATTGACTATGTTTTGTTGCTTGCTCTTTCTGCAAGCTGATCTACCCTCAATGAGTTCATCATGATGAAGATCTCCAATAGTCTTGAGCCACCACTTAGGCCGACGAGTAGAAGTACCAACATCTGGAGTAGGAGAAACAACATCTTCTAGGATTTTTGGAACAAGGTCATTTGGATATGAATCCAGAGGAAGATCAGGTGGTGCTATATCATGACCAGTAGACTCCTCATCTTCAGAGTCAGAATGCTCTGAAGCCCTCCCATCAGGGGAACCAAGAGGAAGATGAACACCCTCATCAGAAACCTGCATAGGTTGATCCTTAGGGCTGGAAGTAGGAACAAATGGACCGGTAGTCTCATCAATCACAACATCACAACTGAATATGAGACGATCCGTCTCCACATCAATCAACCTGTATGCCTTGTGATTGTCGCTGTAACTAGTAAACATAAGTTTCTGGCTCTTGGAGTCCAACTTGGCACGCTTGGCGTCTAGAATCCATACATGAGTTATAGAACCAAAGACTTTCAGATGGCCCACCTTAGGCTTACGTCCTGACTAGGCTTCTTCTAGAGTCATCTTCTTAACGGCCCGTGTGAGTGACCGATTCAAGAGGTAGACTGCAGTATAAATTGCTTCAGCCCAGTATTTCTTAGGTACATTTTTGTACTCTAGCATAGAACGAGTCATTTTAGTAATGGTGTGATTCCTACGTTCAATGACACCATTCTGCTGAGGGGTGTATGGTGTGGTGAGTTGGCGTTTAATGTTGTGTTGAGCACAAAAAGTGGAAAAGTCAGTTCAACAAAACTCCCCCCCATTATCTGACCTTAGAGTAACAATGCGAGAACCTAATTCCTTCTCAACTAAGGCCTTATACTGCTGAAATGTACTGAACACATCTGATTTATGTTTCAAAAAATACACCCACATTTTGCGATTGAAATCATCAACAAATAATAAAAAATACGTGTACCCAGTAACAGATGGAGTGTTCATTGGTCCACATATATCAGCATGAACCAATTGAAGTACCTTAGAGGCTCGCCAAGAATCACCATCCGAGAATGGTGTCTGATGTTGCTTTCCAGCTTGACAGGCTCCACAAACTCCATGAATTTGAGTTTGGATCTCAAGTAGACCAGCAACCAAACCCTCCCGAGACAGTTGAGAGAGATAGTGCACATTCAAGTGCCCATAACGCTGATGCCAAAGTTTGCTGATGGAAGTACTCCTGGCTGCCAAAGCGTGCTCCTGAGAATCACCAGAATCAGCAAGTCTATACAGACGATGATCCTCAAGTCCCATAGCAATCGTAGTACGTGTCACCTTATCAACAATGCTGCAGGTGGACGAACTGAAAATAACACCCAACTGGGGAGAATGCTTCATGATCTGGCTGACGGAGAGAAGATTATGTTCCATGCCTGGAAGATAGTAGACATCAAGAAATAGTAAATTTCTTCCTCCAGAGTGAATCTGAACATTGCCCTTACCAGCAACTGTGTACTTTTCGCCGCCTCCAAAGATCACGACAATGAGTAAAATGCCGAGAAGCCCCTGAATCTGTATACCAAGCAAAAGATTGTACTAGATCTGTTGTTCTCTTGGCCATAAAAGCAGAGAATGCAGACTCTTTCTACTCAGTGTGCTCCGCGACATTTGCCTTTTGTTGAGACCCTCCTTGCTTCTTTTGTTCAGAAGCCATCCGAATTCGACAATCAACCTTCATGTGACCATATTTATGGCAATAATTGCACTGAACGTTCTTTTTCTTCTTGATATCCTGAGAAGAACCAGAACCTTTCGGCTTAGAAGATTAAGCCTTCCCTTTGTTCTTAGCTGAAGATTTGGCAAAGAACGCTTGCTCTGTGGAGGTGGAACTAGTATTGCTTCCAAACTGTTGTCGCCATCGATCCTGCTGCAAGAGCTTGTTGCAAAGATCTTCAAATTTGAGATCAACATTGGTGGAGGTGATATTCAGCGTCTCGATGAAATGCTCATACGAATGCGGAAGACTCTTCAAAGTAATGACGACCATGTCTTCTTCCTACATTGTTCGACCAATCACCTCCAGCTGATCACGAATGTCCTTTATCTTCGTCAGATGTTCCTGTAAGGACATTTTCTCATCCATTATGATGGAAAAGAGCATATTCTTGAGAAAGAATGCTCTGCTCTTGTTGGAGGTTTCATGAAGGGCCTTCAAATGATCCCAAATTTTTGAAGCAGTTTTGTCAGACGGTACCTGAGGTAGCTGCTCATCTATGAATGAGAGTTTGATGAGCATGACAGCTTCCCGGTTGCGTTCATCCCATTTGTCTTGGTCCTTTCCGACTACAGTGGGATGAGGCGAGTTCCCCAAAACAATTTGATCGAGGCAACGATATTCGAAGATCGTAATCATGCGCTGCTTCCAGGTGTTGTAATTCTTCCCGTTGAACTTTTGGTTGCTTGCGAGCATTATATTTGTCAGAGATGCCATCACGTACACTGAGGTTGAACTGGAGAAGGCAAAACGAAAACAAAAATTGCACAAACTCAAAGGAGAAACCCTAACATGGATTTCGAGGCACTTTAAAATCAAAACCTAGAAGATCTAAAGAGTACCCAAAAAAGGATGCTGAAAACCCAAAAAAGATTCTGAATACCCAAAAAAATTTGTCAACACCTAGTTGCACAAATTTCAAGGCATGGAAATTGACACCCAAAAAAAACAAACGACAACCCAATTGAGATTTCGAAAAACCCACCAAGAATCTGCAATCTAAAAAAAAAATTGAGCTGAAATTGAGGGTCAAAACCCTAGTCGAAGTTGCAAGATGCCCTAGCCACCATGAAAGCTCAAAAAAATTGCAGAAATGAGCTCGAATCTGCTTAAATCTTAGCAACCAGGTGGTAGAAACCCTAATCGTCACTAGTGAAGGCAAAAACGTCCACAAAATACCACGAAAAGCACCAGAAAACTTCTGCAAATCATGTTAAAAAAGAAGAGAAAAACCGCAACCAGAAATCGCGCGGCCGGAAGCAAAAAAACGCGTCCACAAAGCCTGCAAATCGTGCTTAAAAATGGACGAAAAACGCATCAAGCAAGTCATCCCACGAACTCGACCAATATTCGTCTGAAAGACGCAACTACAAGGCACAAAAACGTGCTCTAAGAAACAAGAAGTCGCGGGTTCAGGCAAAGGAATAAACGCGTGACCAGAAGGGCTGAGAGACGCAGACAAAAGAAAGGCATAAAACGCGTTCAGAAAGCACGCGAATAACATTCAATTCGCATCCAAGACATGCAAGTATAAAATCCGAAAAAAAACGTGAGCAACACACAACAAGACAAACCCACGAATTTTTCCCACGAATTTCACAAAGTCTCACATGATTTTTTTTCATGAATTACAGACTTAAGAAAAAATGCCCAGAAACCCTAAAGCTCTGATACCATGTGAATGGTAAAAAGCGTTCATTCTATTAACATGAAAAAAGAAGTTACAATATATAGAAAATACTAGTAACTGTAGATATTAATTATCTACCTGCAATCTACCTAATAGATATTGTAGAAACAGTATAAAACTAAACTAAACTAAAACATTCTAATATTGACCATTAACATAAGAATATACTATTCTAACAAAGGGTTCAAAAGAGGTATTGCGGACAACAATCTCTATGTCATGAATGAAGGTGATTACATGTTGATTGTTGTTGTTTATGTTGATGATATTATTTTTGTAGGTAACAATGAAAAGATGTGTCAACAATTTGCTATTAACATGCAGAAGGAGTTTGGAATGTCTATGCTTGGTGAGTTGTTTCTTTCTTAGTTTGCAAATTTTACAATCAAATAAAAGCATATTTATTTCTCAAACCAAATACATTAAGGAGATGTTGAAGAAATTCAATATTGAGAACTGCAATCCTATGAGTACCCCCATGGTTACAGGATGCAAGTTGAGCAAGGATGATGAATCTTTTGAAGCTAATCAAGCTTTGTACAAATCTATGATTGGAAGCTTATTATATGTAACAGCTACACAACTTGATATTATGCAAGCAGTTGGGTATGTGGCTCAATTTCAGGCTGCACCAAAGGACACACATGTGAATGCAGTACAAGAGATATTCAAATATCTTAAGGGCACAATGGATTTTGGATTGTGGTATCCAAAAGGTGAAAATTTCACCCTCACAGTATACACAGATGCAAATTGTGCCAGCAACATTGATGATAGAGGAAGTACAAGTGGAGATGCATTTTTTTCTAGGAGATTATCTTGTTTCATGGTTGAGTAAGAAACAAGTGTCTATTTCTTTGTCTACAGCCGAAGCATAATACATTGCAGCAATTTCTTGTTGCACACAGGTTTTATGGATGAAGCAAACTTTGAAGGACATCAAGGTAGAGTATGAACATCCCATCTCCATTTTTTGTGACAATACGAGTGCAATTAACATTTCCAAGAATCCAATCATGCACTCCAAGACAAAGCACATTCTAATTAAGTATCATTTTTTCAAAGAGCAAGTTGATCAATAGGTAAAGTTAGAGTATGTGTCAACTAAAGAACAGATTGCAGATATCTTCACCAAGCCACTTCCAAACGAAACCTTTGAGTACTTGAGGAATAAGTTGGGTGTGATATCACTCTCCTCCAATCATTGCGAAGAAGTCTAGTTTCAGAGAGAGCTAATTATTGTCATATCATTCAGTTTAGAAAATTTGAAGTTGCCATTAATGACAAAGGGGGAGATTGTTAGAATATTGTCATTGATGTCAAAGGAAACATGCAACAATATATAAAGGACATGAAACAATATATAAAAGACATGCAACAATATATTCCCTATTGGCGCCACTTATGGATAGAACAAAAGCATGGAATTGGATAATTGGATAAAACAAAGTGCCTCGGATTACACAATCAAATTTGTTGATAAGAACAGAAAAAAGGAAACCATAAAGATAGCATGCAAATCGGATTTGAAGATCTATTGCTAAAACAGGAAAAAGAAAGCATAAAGATAGCATGCAAATCAGACTTGAATATCTATTGCTAAAACCAAGAAAAAGAAAGCATAAAGATAGCATTCAAAAAGATAACAATCAATGCATGCTAAATGGAATTGTTTTTTTTAAAGGATCTATTTCTAAAAACAAAAAAACAAAAAGAGTTTTTATGTTGTGGCTGGCTTTCCTCAAAACACCAAATCCTTTGAAGCGCAATATTCTTTATAAACAAAACACCTTAAGATTTTATTTTTAGAGGGAGATTAATGCTATATTTTTCATATGAAAAAGGAAAAAGGATATTTTTTGTGAAGCGAAAAAAAAAGGAAAAGGATATAGTACGAATTTGCATGCAATAGTCTATGTTTTTTCTGTGAGTTTTAAAAAAAAAAAAATCAGTTGTGCGAAGCAATTTTCATGGCAGATTTGAAAGTAACCAATGTAGGGTTTTTGAAAGGTGCGAGGGGCAAAATTGAACAAGAAAATAAGTGTAGAGATAAAGTTCAGTTTTTGAAGAAACTGATTTAAAAAGGGGTTTGTTGTTATTCGTCTTCCATTAAAAAGAAATTATACTTGTTGTGTGGAGGTTGGTGCCTCTCATTTTCAGTGATGTACTGGGTTGGTGCTCGACTGTGAGTTAGTGCTCACTTTTGTAATTGAAGATTAGTGTTTTTTGTAGGTTAGTGCCTACATATTAATAAAAGCAAATATTTTGCAGTCGTTTTTTCTCGAAAGGGTTTTCCATGTAAAATTGGTGTTCATTTTTCTTATGGTTCATTTGCACTATCAAGTTTTGATTATTCAGTTTTTAAAAAGTTTAAAATTGTTCTTATACTGATTCACTCCCCCTCCCACTCCTCTCTCTCTCAGTATAAGCATGTGCTCTTCAGTGTACACTATCATAGGGTTATGGTTGTCAGGGACGCCCATGCCATGTGATATATTGCAAAGAGTCTGGCCCTAACTCACCACATTCGAATTTCAGAATGCGGCTGGTTATATATTGTACTAAGCTAGGAAAAAAGCAAGAAATCTTGTGTCTATTTCTTTACTTTTCCTACTTTTCTTGCTTTGCATTTGTCAAGTTTAGGGCCTTTTTTCCCTACCTTTTGCCCTATTTCTTTGATATTATACCTGATGTACAATACAAACACTTGACCCATTCTTGATCATTCATGGACATTGATATAGTTCTCTTTCTTTCTCCTCTTTTGCCTTTCAATGACTGATATTTTAAAATTCAATTCTAAAATTTAAAATTGTTTTTTTTCATTTAGACTAAAATAAACTTCTTCTACAATATAAAGATGCTCCCATCATAAGATAACTAATAATAATAACAAGAAATATGCCATCAAAGGAACGGTCTAAATCTTGTATAATGATCCCACGTGTCTGTTATGTTGATGTTGTAGCTTCGGACTACATAATTCCGCCTTGATTATTGAACAATAAATTCATATAGCCTAGTGGCTATTCATTTATTTATTAAAGTGAAGAGGCGCTTCACTTGGCAACATAATATAACATTAAATGGGGCCGACTTAAAGAAATAATATTTATTATTTATTATTTATCATTTGTCAATCCTTTATGAGGCCGACCTACTTGAAGAGTCACATCATTTTGTATTTATACAAGGTGGAGTTTGCTCATTTGATCATCAAGTTCATTCATCATATTCGCACTCTTTGTAGAAGTTCGCACTTGAGCAGCAGTTCATCATCTTGAGCAGCAGATCATCATATTGTTGCAGCGAAATATATTCATTCTGTATCTTCGCATCTAGGAGAGGTGCTATTATTCATTGTATCAAATTCGGCCTTGTGTTGGGCCTGAGTTGTAAGCAGATTTCTGCTCTTATTCCTGAATATATAAGCGATATATTTGCTGGGTTTTTCCCCTCGAGCTGGAGGGTTTTCCCAAGGTATCTTGTGGTGTTCATTTTCTTATGTGTTGCATTTTCTGATCCTAAAACTAACATGTTCATGAATAAGATTGCTTCAATATAGTGTATGGCCACACAACCTTGTGCCTCATACAAAAAGTGCCCATTTCAAGTTAAACAAGAAAATAAGGTGGAAGTGTGTTAAGTGTTGCGGTAGGATTTGTCACCTGTTCTCGGGCCATCCTGGACAATTGGTGTTGTAAAACACACTAGGATGTTTAATGATGTTATATGATATTGAACAACAACATTGAGGGACTTACAGAAAGTGAAGATCCAGCCTGGTCATTCAATAATTGTTGTGTGTGTCTGATAACTGCTCCCAAGGCTGCTGGTGTTGGCAAACCTCCAGGCACTAAAGGTGAAACAGATGCACTTCGTAAAGCCTCTGCTTCACTACTTTGAGAAGTAACTTGGGATTGATTTTCAGAACCTGAAAATGTAGAAAACATTATAATATATCTGACTCCCCACATTGAAAACCTTACTTCTGATCCAATATTTATATTTAGATATTCTAAAAAATTAGATAATCATAACAAAAAAAGAGATGGACTCACTGATCAGTGAAAATTCATGCCTCATACGATTTAAATATGAGGACAATGTTGTTAGTGAATCAGAGATAACCTGTAAAACCAAGCATATACAGACATTAAAAATGCACTCAATATGCAAGTCAATTAAACAGATATAACCTGTAAAATCAAGCAAAGAGGACATAACAAATATACAATCAATCTCCTCAAAATGAAGATTGAAAAAATAAATTCCAAATCCTCTTAAATATAATAATAATTTTCAACAACCATATTAAACCCCACCGTAGGCTGATTAAGAGGCCTTAGTAACGAAGGTGCTGAGAAACGAAATGAACCATGAATAGGATCTGACTGAACATCTGAAACATGATCAGATTGTGTCGGATTTACATCTGGTCTGCTACTAGCATTTGTTGCTCTTTGCTGTACTTCAATACCAGTTCCTTGCTGCCAAATAGATTAAAGCATTAATATAAGAGTTACAACCTTTTCCAATCCAGAAACAACACTGCGAGGATTGATTAGTGGCACTCACGGGTATCATATTTGACCCATTGCCAACGCCAGGACTTATGGGCAATACATTACCAATCCCGATAGAATTTAACACAGCAGAAACAAACTGTAAAATAAAGTTCAAATGCAATACCATCAAATCTTTGTTACTAAAGCTCAAACCATTTTTCTCAAGAAGACTAGCAGAAAATACAGGTAACTCAAATGATTTGACATGACCAATCCCAACAGTGGTATACACTCACTCAGCATCTTAGAACAAAGTATAGTTTCCTAGATCCACAATGAACTTACACGATTGACATCTGGAATAGCCCCATCAGCTTGATCTGTAATATTAAAGGTCCCAAGCACCACACTGTGGGAAACTTGTCCACTTCTGTTCCGAGTGGACCCTAATATAAAACCAAACCATGTAAAATGATAAGCTTCACAATTCTCATTTTAAAACATTTTTTCTGTAAGAAATTAATTACTAAAAGATATTCAAGAGGCTTTAACTACAACTATCATTTAATACAAGATGACAGATACAAACAAGATTGCTTGGACATCATTAGCCATCCAAAATGTAGTTTACCTGACTGTCTGAACATATTATGCTCCTGGAAATGTAGAGACTAAACATTAATCAGCAGTAGCTAGCCACAAAATTTCATTTTCATATTCTACATCTTTCCCTTAAATTTCTTTTGAAGGTTCATATCAATCAGCTAGTTTCATTGTTAGCCTTTGGGATCAATCTCAGTTTTGGTTAATCTTTTCAGTAATACACAGTTTGGCACATTCAGAAGATACATGATGTATTAAAACTGACAGCTTCTGGCAACAAAACATGCACATCAGATAAAAGAAAAACTAAAATGGTATAGCCTCAAATGCATTAAGAAGTAAAATTTTATAGAACAGATGATTAAGAAATGCAGAGACAACAGGAAACATGGGGAGGCATTTAAGGGATGACAGGTGACAGGAAGCCTTTTTTTGAGGATGGCAATTAAAAAATTGGGAAATTTTAAAAACATAGGAAATTTCAGCTATTCATACAATAAAGCATTCACCACATTCATTATATGACAGTGACCTATTACATAAAATAGATCTGAATTCAGAACTCACATGAATTCAACATATAATTTAACAAAATTTCATTGTTTCCATTTAAGTTTTCATTGTCAATGTGCATATACAACAAAAGGTTGAAAGGCTATAGGTATAAAATGACAAAATATAGAACAATCTGAAAACCAACATATTCCATATCTCAGGGCACATTTCTTGATTGGCCATTTTATTAAATTGGCAACCATGCCTTTCTCTCTCTCCCTAAATCCATTTTAGAATTGTTTGAGAGTCTTTTAATGCTTGGACAACTGACAACCATGGTATTACTGTAATTCAGTATTACAGTATGATTGACATTAAAATCGGAAAGCCTGTAGTACTCCATTACCAATGAGGCATACCACTACAGTAGAGGTTGCTTCTCATCCATGCAAATCCACTTTAACCACACACACAAATTGACAAAATGTAGAAATATCTGAAAAGCAATATATTCCATAACTCAGGCCACATTTCTCACATTTTATTAAGTCAGTAACCATGCCTTTATTTCTCTCTCTAAAGCACTTTAAGATTTTGTTTGAAAGGTTTATAATGCTTAGACAACTGACAACCATGGTATTACAGTAATTAGGTAATGCAATATCAATGACATTAAAATCCCTGCAGTACTCCATCACTAATGATGGCATGGCACTGCAGCAGATGTTGCTCAGATTCATACAAATCCACTTTAACAATGCACAAATTGCAGCTCTATATGAATGAACTGAAAAATCTGGTATAAAATACAGAGGGAAACATTATAACTAGGTTTATGGAACCTTTTTTTGCCTCATTGAAGACCCTTTTGTTTTCAACTTTCAGCCACAATGACATCATATTCACAGCCATAATTAGTAGTATTATGCAGTGTTCCACGGGGACGCGTCCCCCCTGAAAAACCACGCGCACCCGAGACGGGAATGTTTCCAAGACGGGGAGACGCCTGGGAAACGTCCCTCCGCCGTCTCCAAGAACCCCCGCCGTCTCCAAAACGTTTCCTCTTAGAGGGAGACGTTTCCCTGCCATTTCTGGTGGGGAGACTCCGGAGAAACGCCCAGGAGACTTACCCACGTCTCCTCTATATGAGAAACGTTTCCTAAAAATTAATAAGTTTGTTTAAAAAATTAAAAAAGGTACAAAAATTTAACCTAAAGTTTTATTCGATGATGTTTTGAGTTTTTACTATCATTTCATTTGTTTTGACTGGGTCTTCATCTACGACTGGAGCTTCTTCAAAGAACACGATTTGCGTTTGGGGTTTGGAGATCGACTGGTGCATTGCATTCAATATTGAGGTATGTTATTTTTCGAAGTTTTTTTGTTGGTTTTTGTTTTCCTCCGCCCTTCGTTTTCACTCCCGTGTATGCAAACTGTGGAAGAGGCTTCTGCAAACCCCGCGACCATTGCATTCCATGAGCCGACATCTCTTTGAGACATCCACTCAAAAAACGCGACCCAGCAGCCAACGCTTCCACGGTTTGCATACATTAAAAATTTTAATTTTTAAATTGTATATCATTTGAACAGACAACTCCTACTTCAATGAATCTTTCCTCTTTTGAGATATCTGGAAAAGCTCACTAAGCGCTCTATAATTTACTCATGTCTCATTCTCAAAAGCACATGTCAAGCCACTCATGGTATGTGTTTTCCCTGATCCTATTTGACCATACGCAAAAATGCAGAAATTGTAACCATCCATTACAGAAATGATCAATGGTTGTGCATCTAGGTAAACTTTCTCATGTTGCAAACGGCCCAAAAACCTTTGTTAAAGTCATAAATGATAAAATTAAAAATTTATAGCACACCTGCTATTTGCATTTGCTTGAACAGTGATAAGAAATTGGTCTCCCTCTAAGAACAAGAGATTCTAGAAGTTCTTGACTTCTTGTCCTGATAGTGTTGATGTAAAACATCTACAGATTCTACACAGTTTTTAAAATTTTAACCAAAATTCATTACAAATCATGAATATAGTTTATATGGTAATACTAATACTCCATTACTGAGTTGTTATGTACTCGTGTGAGTAGACTTTAAGTGAGGTTACCTTCTCTAAGTCTAAGTTGCTGAACTGGGTTTGGCAGTTTGCCAATTTGAGTCATGAACTTCCACAGTCCATGAAAATGTATTATAACGGTTCTAACGGTTCTGGCAGACAACTGTGTAGTATTTTTGGAATCAAAAAATTCTTCACAGTTTTCTACCAGTTTTGCCAATTCCTTTTCCCCCACTCCGGTACAGCTGGGTTCAGCCATAAAAGATATATAATAAGATATTAAATTTAAAATTTATAAAAATACAATAAATTCGAAAAATATACAAAATTAATTTATATACATTTGGAAGAAGTAGAACACAGTTAATTAATAATTACATTCATTTTAAATTTATCAACATCTTTCCTTCACAAACTAATTAGCAGAAATGTTCTCGAGTTCAGAAATTGACTCAAATTAATAATTATGTGCTTAAACTTAAAGCCTTAAACTGTCTGTGCAACTGCAACTGCATATCCTGCAATCATTGCATTCCATGAGATGACATCTCTTTGAGCCTTGAAGTTGAAAGTTTCTGATACTCTGATTTCAAAATTTAAAATTTCTAATACATGATACATCATACTGTTTTTTTTATTTTCAAATTTCATCTTTTGCAATAAATTTTAGAGGTCTGATTTTTCTTTTAAATCTTTTTTGCAGCATCATTTGACATTATCATTATGAGTTCAGTCAATAGAAGTGATGATGAGGTTGAGGGTGAAAAGGTTGAAGCAGAAATTGGAAGTGGAAGTGAAAATGAATCTGATGAATCAAATTTTCAAATAGAAGAGGCTGAACATGAGAGTCAAGCTGAAGCAGGTTCTGTTGAGAGTAGAAAAGATAAATGCCCTTCAAAAATCCTCCAAAGATATGCCAAGGGCTCCTTTGATCCAAAATCACCATTAAAACAATTTGCAACTAAGAGGCCAGCACAGCCTGGGTCACGTGGGGGCACCAGAAAGTGGGAGTGCCACCTTTGTCATCTTGACTGGTTTGGGAGCATTACTAGAACTAATGCTCACTTTCTTCTTATTCGAGGCAAAGGTGTAGATGTTTGCAAGAAAGTGGAAAACAATGCAAAGTATAGAGCTGAATTTTTAAAATTATGGGGTACTAATGAGGAAGCAACACCTATGACTGCTACACTGGCACATAGGAGTAAGGGTGATCAGATTGCAGCAGTTTCTACTTCTAGTTTGCAGAGTCAAAGGCCACCAAATCCATTCAGTTCAGGTTCAGGAGAGCCTAAGGGGAAACGTAAAGTGGCATCTTCAACTTCACAACCATTGGCAGATTTATTCAATGCACAAGCAAAGGATGAGGCAGATGATGCTCTTGGCAAATTCTTCTTTGCCAATGGCATTCCATTCCATGTGGCTCGCTCTCCTTATTATAAGGAAGCTATGTCAAAGGTAATAAGGGCAGGACCATCATATGTGCCACCAGGGGAGACTAGATTGAGGACAACAATCTTGGATCAAAACTATTCCAAGATTAATATTTTGATGGAGAAGATGAAGAGAACCTGGGTCACAAGGGGATGCAACATAGTCATGGATGGGTGGACGGACATTAGGCATCGTCCACTCATCAACATCATGGTCACATCTATAGCGGGCCCTTATTTCCTTAAGGCTATTGATTGTTCAGGGCATAGCAAGGATGCTCATTATCAGTTCCAGATCCTCAAGGATGCCATAGAGGAGGTTGGGCCACAAAATGTGGTGCAGGTAGTGACAGATGCGGCCCATGTGTGTAGAGCTGCAGGGAAGTTGGTTGAGGCAGCCTATAGACACATGTGGTGGACTCCTTGTTGTGTGCATGCTATGAATAATGCACTTAAAGACATGGGTAAAATCAGCTGGATCAAATCAATTGTGAGTGATGCTAGAGATGTGCAGATGTTTATCTGCAACCACCATACTTCACATGCACTTTTCAAGTCCTTCTCCAAGAAGGAATTCTTGAAACCTGTAGAGACTCGGTATGCATCATACTTTATTCTCTTGGAGAGAATGCTTGAGTTGCAAGAGCCATTGCAACTAATGGTAATGACAACAGAGTGGAACCGATGGCCTGAGTCGAAAACACAACAGGGATTGAGGGTTAAGGAGGTGGTGAAGAATGATGTTTTTTGGGCTGATGCCAAATATATTGTCTCCATCATTGATCCGGTCTTCAAAGTTATTAGATTTGGGGATTTTAATGCACCTTCCCTTGGAGAGGTATACGAGTGCATTGATTCCATGCTTGATCAAATGAAGGCTAAAGTGCGAGAGAAGGACCCCACAATGCAATTCTACACCGAGCATATTTATCCAATCATTCAGCATAGATGGGAGAAGCTCAACACTCCCTTACACATGGCTGCCTATGCATTGAACCCAAAGTGGTATGTGCCACGTCTCGGCAGAATGTCACCTATAGAGGATGTTGAGGTGAAGGAAGGGTTCATGAAGGCCATTGACAAAATGTATGATCCTATAGAGGCCAGCTTGCTTCACAAGGAGTGGACAAAATTTGCCACTCTTTGGGGATATTCAGAGGCGGCAAAGCTAGATTTGGAGACTATGTCAGAGGAGGACCCCAAATTGTGGTGGACTATGCATGGGCCTAGATCTTTGATTACTACTCTAGCCATTCGTTTGCTGTCCCAGGTTTCTAGTTCTTCTACTGCTGAGAGGAATTGGTCTACTTATAGCTTCATCCACTCCATTAAGAGGAACAAACTTACTTCTAGGAGGGCAGAGAAGCTTGTGGCTGTACATAGTGCCTTGCGTCTTATTGACCGCAACACAATTACATACAAGGAGAGTCCAACAACCAGATGGGATGTAGAGCCAGAAGAGCCAGCACAGATAGATGATGATCCTACACAAACAGGGCTGGTTGGTATTGGTTTAGCTGAGCTTGAGCATGTGGAGTCCAGTAGTTCCAGTGATGAGGAGATTGGCATGGAGTTTGGAGATGATTAGATCATTAGAGGCATCAAGCCATTAGCCTAGAGCCATTTACTATTAGTATTTACTATTTTGTTACTTGTACTCAGTTTTTGAAGTTTGAAGTTTGAACATTGATGATACAACGATACTTGATTGTAATTATGATTCATGAATCATGATTTTGAAACTCAAATTATGAAACATCTAGCTCTTGTTGCATTTTCCAATGTCTATATTTTCATTTTGATTTTCAATGTTCAGTGGTTCACTAGTTCAATCACAATGAAATGAATCAATGATATATAATCGCAATGTGTTATTGACAATTGTGCTTAAACTTTTTAAGTTTTAAGTTTTGTTTTTATGTGTTAACTTTACTTATTCCTTATGCTTCTATAGTTATGTAATTATATTGTTATACATCTTTTTATAACTAATTTTTCAAATACTATATGTATTTCAGCGCCGCCCCCCCGCCGCCGTCCCCCTGCCGTCCTCAAATTTAGGCCCCCCGTCTCCCATCCCGGAAACGCGTCCCCTGCTGTCCCCCCGTCCCCATCCCCGAAACTCCGTGGAACTATGGTATTATGGCAATGACAGGAAGAACAGTGTAAGCCAAGTGATGGTGTATAGGCATACCTTTAACAAAGGCAGTCAACATTTCATTGTTCCTTTCTTTTATAAAGAGGTTGAATTATGGTACACTGTATAGTATCCAAAATTAATCACATATCCATTTCAGAACATTTGACTGATTTTTTTAAACAATGACTGGTACTGTTGCTGGACAGCTGAATGTCCTTTCCAGTATGTTTCTGAGGCGTCCCTGTGTCCCCATAACATGACGAGTATGGATAGCCAGAAAACCTCCTGGGATGCATCCCAGTGTATCCCTAAGAAAAACATCTGATTCCTAGCTTCCAAAATCAAACCATTTCACAATCCTCACATGATATTGAATTTTTCCATTCATATCCACACAAGAGTATACACTGTGATCAACAAAACGTTCAGCAAACATCTGGCACCAAAATGGGGACATCAGAACTATAAAAAGTTAATATATGATAGGCTCAACTGCAGTTATCCAGAAAAAAATTATAGTAACAGATAATTAGGAAAAGCCTTTGATTCCTAACTTCCACAATCAAAACATTTTCATGGGTTGTCACACGATACTGAACTTTCAAGCGAATTTCAATTCAGATGCACACCAAATGATCCATTTGTATCATGAAAAAAGTAAATATGTAAATGAATTTGTGAACGGTATATATCTCTGTTTCATTAGGAGATTCATATTCCACATCTTCAGTATTCACTGCCTTCTCCACAAGAGCTTAAATCATTTGAGCTACAGGTGTGAAAGGAATTTTCTTTTGTTTATGATATTCACCTTCTTCTTCTTCTTAGATGATTCTACTCTACATTCCCTCAGCTCACTAATTTTCATTTGAAACCATATAAGGGTCCTTTTGCTCACATGCTGAGTCCTCTCTTCATTTGATTTCTGTTCTTTTAGTGACCAATTAATTCTCCAAATCGGCTAATCAAAAATACTTTGCTCTTCATATATTGGATCTATGACATTGCCATCATTTGATATATCATTAGGTACAATAATGTCCCCAATATAGCCCTATGCCCTTCAGTGACTGATAGCCTATTTCTGGAGGCCCGTAGACTAGACAAAAGTGAAAATTAGGATTTCCTATTTTATAGGAGGTTTCAATTGAGCTTTTGATGGCTTGCATGCAGGAGTTCGGCATTGAGCTTTTTGGAGTTTTCTAGGTTTTCGAAGAGCTTCAAGTTGTGGTAACATGCATTTCATGAAAATAACATGCATTTCTATCTGGTACTTTGCATGCAGGAAAGGTTTTTGGGTTTTTCTGGGTTTTCAAATAACTCCAATAAGGTATAGCATGCATATGATTTTGTCAACCTTTCCAAACAATTACTATTTTTAGTAAGTCACGACAGCTACCCGGTTTGTGTTCAAATGGAGTTTTAAAACACTTACTATTTATAGCAATTTAGCTATTTTTGGTAAGTTCTATTTTTGGCAGTGTCCTCTTAGCAGCAGCTCAATCATTTCCAATCCATCATTCTATTTTTGGCAGTGTCATCTTAGCAGCAGCTCAATCATTTCCAATCCATCATTCTATTTTTGGCAGTGAGGCAGTTCAGGTTGGGCGTTGGCTTCTTCAATCCTTTTGGAGCTAAGTTTAAATAACTTAGTCATTTTTCAGTGTTGCCATTTGGACTTTGTGCCTAGGCGATCAACTTCAAGTTGTTTTAAAGAGGGGACTTGTCTTGGACGCCTAAAGTGAAGAACTAATTATTTTAAAGTTAAAATATTTGCTAAAAGTTCCTTATGGACGCCTAGGATGAGGAATAAAGTGTGTTGATTGATATTTTATATTCTCCAAAAAGGTTGGGCGTCCCCCTTGAGTAGCTAAGTGTTTCATATTCTTTTCTTGGAGGTTACAGAGGTGATTCAATTGCCAAGAAGAGTTTATTTATTGAGGCCTTGCTCTTTTATTTGCATCTTTTGGAAATTAAACATAATGTTACGTCGCTGAAATATTTTCAGAGCTTGCTCGGAGGAACGCATACCTCCTAGTTTCTTCCTTTCAATCTTCGTGCTTGAGAGATAGTACCTAGTTGGACTCTTATTGAAGATTGTGCTTCACTCAGGAGTGCAGATTGAGCTTCAATTTCTAATTTATCTAAGCAGATTGCTGTTGTATAATCTGTTTTACAGTTGCTGATTCATGCTTGGCTGTAGCACGTTTCTATTCATAACTCACTAGTCAAGTTTTCTATGGTTCTAGGTATTTGCTCTATGTATATCCTTGCCCTAGGTGCCTCATATCTCCAAGATTCAGATTTTATTTTGTAGTGGCTGATTTATTAGAGAAGGTCCACCTCCCCTAGAAGCCACCCTTTGTCTCTACTTGCATTGGAATCTGTGTATGGGCATTTGGAGTTGTTTAAGGCTTCATTTCTTTGGGTTCTTGGTTGCCTAGCTCTCCTTGTTCATTTGCACTCAGTTTGGAGAAGATCGGAGCTGTTTTGGTGAAGATATATGCATTTTAGTTAATTTCTACATTGTTGATCTGATTTTCTGTACATTACTGTTTCTTATCAGGTCTAATTTTGCTGTTATGAACTTATTTGCTGATCATTTACATGTTATAACATTTTGAGAACATGTCTACATTCTGATGTAATTAGTCACAAAAACTGAATTGTTGTGCAGTTGATTATCAATTTTGTAAATCTGGTTTAGTGGTACTAACAACTATTTAATTTCTGCACTTTATTTTTTTGTTAATTCTCCCACTGAAGAAGTGGTTGAGATTGTTATTTACTTTTCAGCATTTTGTTATTTACTTTCCCCCGCTGAAAAGTGGTTGTGCGGAATCATGGCTGGCATGCCGCCTATGTATTTGTTTTACATTTCTACTCCCGCTGCATAAGTGGTTGAGTCGTAATCTTTCAGTTCTTTTATAGTCGGCTAGCCGCATATCTTAGTTGTATTTCATTCCAATTTGGTAACAATCCCCGGCACTGTATGCTCTCACCTCGCCCACATCAAGATCTTGGTGATCAGAAGGTGAAGGGTTACCATTCTTGCTGGTTTATATTTGGAGCTAACGCTAACAGTGGTGAAATTGTGTCGATATTTTTAAAAAAAACTAAGGGGGATATTTCAGGTACCTTTATTATTCCAAAGGCCTTGATCTGAAAAGCTATCAACCTTGAGAATTCTCTTTTACAAACCTCATGTTCTTCATCACAATCGGCCCAAAATCTTCAAGGCTTGGCAAATGTGGATAGGAAGATCCTAACAACCTTTTCATATGCCCTTTAGGATCAAATGATGGTCTTGGCTTAAATGGATCCAAGGTAACTAAAGCCATCTCTGTCTCTGCACCCTTGTGATTTATTAATGTACACACGTCTGCAAATAGAAATAGAAAATTGAATCACTGGCTTATGCTTACTTGAAAGAAGTTTATAAACAACAACCAACTACCGACACAACTCCAGAAATATAAGCTTGTCACTGACATATTTTGGCAACTTGAAAAGTCTTTTCTACAAACCTCACATTCATCATCATAATCAGGTTATCAGCCCAAAAATAGTCAGGGCATGGCTTATGTGCATGAGAAAATCCAAACAACCTCACCATATGCCCTCCAAGATCAAATGATGGTCTTGACTCAAACAAATGCAAGGTAACTAAAGCGATCTCTGTCTCTGCACCCTTGGCATTTTTAAAAGGACACATATATCTGCCGATAGAAACAAAAAATTGAATGCCTGACCTATACTTACTTGAAAGAAGTTTGCAAACAACAACCGTTGACACGACTCCAGCAATACAAGCTTGTCACCGATATATTTTGGCAGCTTGAAAAGTCTCTTTACAAACCTTGTATTTGTCATATCACAATCATCCCAAAAATCTTCAAAGCTTTACTTATGTGCATAGGAAGATTCTAACAACCTCTCCAAATGCCCTCTAGGATCAAAAGACAGTCTTGGCACAAACAGATGGAAGATAACTAAAGCCATCCCTATCTCTGCACCCTTGGCATGACACATATATCTGCCAATAGAAATATGAATTGAATCCCTGACATATGCTTACTTGGAACAACAACCAACTAATGACACAACTCCAGCAATACAGGCTTGTCATCAACATATTTTGGCAGCTTGAAAAGTATCTCTACAAAGCTCATGTTTGTCATCACAATCAACCTAAAAATCTTCAAGGCTTGACTTATGTGCATGAGAAGATCCTAACAACCTCTGAAATGCCCTCTAAGATCAAATGATGGTTTTGGCTCAAATGGATGCAAGGTAACTAAAGCCATCTCTATCTCTAAACCGTTGGCATTTGTGAAAGGACATGTATATCTACAAATAGAATTAGGAAATTAAATCCCTAGCTTATGCTTACTTGAAAGAAGCTTATGAACAACAACCAATTGTCAACACAACTCCAGCAAGACAAGCTTATGGCTGACATATTTTGGCAGCTTGTAAGGAGTTCCAATGAACCCACCGACTCTAGCATATGAGAAGGTAGGAAATTTCTTCTTTCCAATGTCCATATCTCCTCCTCTTTTCCACCCAGATAGGATTGCTCTCGTAGCAATAGAATAAACTAAGTATGATGTCATATAAAAACATTTTGAATCTTTGACTTTGACTAGTTGATTGTGATAGTTATTGTTGAATAAGGTTGTCCAGTCAATATGTTCCTTTCTTTCTAGAATCCTAGCAATGAACTGAAACATTCATAGATGATACTCTTTTGCATCTGAATTACTGCTGAATTACTGAGGACTCAATTCAACAAGGTGATTATATCATTGATCTATTCTTGCAACTCATTTCTATAAAGCACCTTATGTAATATAATTGTGTTGGTCCTCGCCTTTTTCATCCAATTCTTGTTAATTATCGTCGTGTATTGATCAAAATTCTCTTTGAAGCATTGCCTCATGGAGTGATCGAGCATTGATTTGGAGGAGTGCTTGATCTGTGAAGTTCCAAAATTCCCTGGTTCTGAGTTATAGAAATTTGCACACCATACCAATTCCAGGGATTAAACAAAAATAGGGAAGGCAACTGCCTGGATGAGAACATTTTCTGCAAGATGCCAGGCCATGGTATTTGTTTTCTTAATTTTCTCTATCCTCTTGTGCAACTCTCATAGGCTTACATAACCTAAATCTGTACCAAAAATCTAAGAAAGCTTTGAAAAGATTTTAGAGGGAGAAACCACTCCTTTGAATTCATACTCCATCTTAGCAACAGACAACATAAGACCAAATTTCTTTAGATGTGAAAAGGCTGAATAAAACAGTTCAAAATGTGCTCTAGCGGACTTCCAACCTTTTTGTACAAGTATGTAATTGCTGACAAGGCTAAAAAATTCAGGTCTTTACATTCTGGCAGGGTTTCAACCTTTTATGCATTTTTGCAATCAATACAAGAGTACATGAAAAGTGACCAATTCTGTGGGTAATGAAAAGTGAGCCCTTTCGACTTTTTTGTGTAACTACGTGGGACTACAAGGAAATCCGAAAAGTCTGACAACTAAGACAGAATGGAATTTCAAAGTTTTGGTGCAAGAATGCAAGGTTACAAGCAAGTCCATGAAAAGTCCAAAGTCGATGAGGAAGCAGAGCTCTTTAGTTTCATTGTAACTGATCAAGGTTTACACAAGTGAAAGATCAAAGAAATGTCCAGGAGTCTCAAATATTGGATTATCACAAGGTTTTAGGAACATTTTGCAACAATGTCACAACTATAAGAGTAGCTAAAAGTCTGGAATTTTGAACACTTAAACTCAAATGAGGTTTTGAGGCAACGATACAACTAAGCTAGGGTTACAAGACAACTTTAAACCTCAAACACACACAAAAATGTTTAAACATTCAAAACCCTAGTCTCAAAAGGACATGCAGCAAAGAGTACAAGGATTCAGGAAAATATTTTTGAGTACTTAGAGGAGGAAAGTAATACTTGAATGCAAAAACCCCGACAACTGACAGTGAACTTCTGTTGAATATCCCACATAGCTTGAAATATTTGATATACCTACAAAACCTAGCTCAAAGCAAGCCCCCATGATGAAAGTGATGATCCTGTTTGATGAATCCATCAAGTTTTTAAGGGGGTGATGTCTTTGTAAATGTTTTAAAGTAGCATGGAGGCAGAAATGCATGCAGAACACAGAAAGTATTGAGAAAATGTGTTGTAAATGACAGAGAGACATAGAGATATATGTCTTGAACACGTGCAAATAATAAATGCACATTCTCCTTAGACTGTGTAACCATTGGGCTTCTGCAGATTTTGTGTAGACATGTGTAACTTGCAAAGCAATTTGAAAACCTGCAGATTTTCTGTAGGCATGTAACTTGCAAAGAAATTTGAAAACCCTTCAAAAGGAAATGTTGTGGACATGCAGAGTTTTGATGTAGGTATGCAAGGTTTGCAACATTGCAAGGAAAGTCCAGATCTCCAACACATTTGCACTGAGCAGACTTTCCGAGATCCTGAGCAAATAATGTAACCATGACACAGTTACAAGAAAAAACCACATCTCCAATTTACATGTAATAACTAATAAGCAAATTTTCAAACTTTTTATGCAAGTCAATAACCATTACATGATTACATGGAAAACCCAAAACTCCGCTAGTGTACAAACAAGCAGACTTTCAGAGTTTTTGTGTGATTGGGTGAAATTTCACAATCAAATGAAAGCCCCAAAACTCCACCCAACAAATTTTTTGACTTTTGACTTAAAAATTTAAAAAATTGACTTCTCATGAAAACTCAGCTTCCTTGAGACCAACTGGACATTCGAGCATTTCAACATGATAACTTTTATGCAATTTTCCCATACTTGAGACTCAAACTGTGAAACTTGACACAGTTACTTGATGACTTGGTAAAGATACAAGGCAACTTTGAATTTCAAGAAAGGCATGAAATTTTGCAAATTGGAGTTGAAAATTTTCATGACAATAGGGATTGAACCTGCACATGCAGAAGTCACCCAGGTCAATCCACGGCTGCCAAAATGACCTCCAAATGCACAAAACAAAATTTGGAATGAAGAGGCGACTTTTCCACTTCAAGCTTCTAAGGAATATTTCGTATGCCCAAGGAGGATGTTTCAGCACGAATAAGTATAATAAATAAAGGTGGTAAGTGTTTCTAGACATGAAAGAATAAACAAATTTTCCATTGATCAAAATAAGGAGAATTCAGTTGGTTCATTTGTGTAATAAAGGCCAAAACAGTTGTGTGTTAAATTAAATGGACCAAGGGGCAGATTATATCCATAGCAACTCAATGTACTTGGTGATCTTTTCGCATTATGGTAGAAGAGCATTTGCCACAACCAATGCTCATTTTTCCCTTATTCAAAGTTTCTAGAGTAAAAATCCTTGTGTTCCTTGTATGAATTCTTCTATTTCAACATGTTATTTCCTAATCTTTCAACATGTTATTTCCTAATTTGTGATTCTTAAATTCTACTTTAATCTGAGAGTTACGGACCACCAGACTATACATTAGTCACTGGTATTTTCATTCAGCAGATATTTGATGCAGTGTGACTTGACAGCATCTTGCAACAAAACGCACATCAGAGAACCAAGAGAGACAAAGATATAATAGCTTTATATGCAATTACAAGTAAAATTTTATAGAAAAGATAAGTAGGAGAAATCTTTGATCCCTAGCTTTGCTAATCAAAACATTTCATAGGCAGTCACAACACTGAAATTTCAAGCAAATTTTCTTTCATACCCATGCCAGACTATATATTAGAATAAATAAAGCTCGGCAGAAATTTTGGACAGTAGAACTTGACATGTGTCAGAACCAATATATATTATAAATTTATAAACAAAAACATGAAAGACTCAAATGCAATAAGAAGCGAAATTTTATAGGGCAGATAATTATAAAAAGCCTTTCATTTCTAGCTTTGGCATCCAAAAAAAATTCATGGGGAACTTGACATGTGTCAGAACCATATATATTATAAACAAAAACATTAAAGACTCAAATGCAATAAGAAGCGAAATTTTATAGGGCAAATAATTATTAAAAGCCTTTGATTCCTAGCTTTGGCAACCAAAAAAATTTCATGGGTTGTCACATGATAGAGAATGTTCAAGCATATTTCCAATACCCAAAAAGGACTATAAATCAGAACAACACAACATTCAACAGATAACTGATGCAGTTGAACTTAACAGTATCAGGCAAAAAAGGGGCGCATCAGAACCAAGAAAATAAAACATGATAGCCTCAAAACACAATCAGGAATAAAATTTTACTACGGATCATTAGTAAAAGCATTTCCTCCTAGCTTCTGGAATCAAAACATTTTCATATTTTGTCAGACTAATGAACTTTCAAATAAATTTTCGTGTTGGAATCGACAAACAAGAAATCTTATCACTTAGAAAACATCACCGGGTGGAATATTAGATTAGGAAGGCTAATCTTAGTCATGAGAGTAGCCAAGTGGATACAAAATTTGAAAAATAGTAAGGCAAAGTGAACATGTTTTCTCATTACCCAGGGGAATCTCCTTTCCACGTCTGCATCCTAGCTAGGCTAAGACATTAGAAAATCACCACTATCCTTACAAATCATATTTACAGCACTGATGACCTTGCTATCCCTCAAAATACTAAGTTCAAAGAAAACCTTAAAGCCCATTTCTGCTCTAAAAGCTTAACAAACAAAAACATATGATGAAAAGCAATCAAGAAAAACTCTTTGAGCAAGGACAACAGAGGAATACCTTGCAGTTCAGCATGACCTTCACTTCCACCAGTTCCTATCATAGATGAAGGAGGTTGCTGAAGTGGTTGCCGAACCACCAAATGGAGCGTATGGCCATCCTCAACATCTAATTAGGATAAGGGAAATTGAATCTACTATTTTAATAAATGTATAGCAAGTAATGAATCAGCAAGTACGGACAACAGATACAAATATACCACAATATCATTTTAATCACGGTAGTTATCAAAATAATAAAAGGAACTCACCAGACCATATTTTGATAGCATAGAATTTCAATTTTTCATATTAAATTTTAATAAGAACCTAAAGAAATAATACAGGATATTAACAATAGATACATAATCCAGGTATAATCATAACAAGTCGATCAACAAGAAATCCATGTCAAGTCAATGGGAATGGGGTTGCTTAAAAACTCAAAATACTTACTGTCCTCCTCCAGATCTACCATGAGAGTAAAATGTTTACTGTATTTCACCAGATATAACATGAGGAAATTACTTAAAATATCAAGATTAAAATGTAGTGCATAGACAAGGGTAAAGGCTAGGAAACAGGTGACCCACAATGAAGAAGGATAAGCAGAAAGATTAGACAGATGAGGCGGACAACAGTAATTTAAACAACATCAACACACATGATGAAGGAATATGCCAATGAATAATTAGGCTCCATGCACGATCAGACTTGTGGAATAAAAAAGCCTTAATTTTATTGAGGACAAATTTCTAATTCCAGCAATACATCAACTATCAGAAAAATCTCTGTTGGCAAATTTCACATAGGGTCCAGGATTGAGATCTTTAAACAGTATATTGAAAGGAAGTGGGAATCAGTCGAAGAGATAGCACCCTTAGCCTGTGATTTCTTCTTGGCAGTCCTGGATCACAGGACAGGAAAGAAAAGATTCTGAAAGAGGGACTCCAATCTCTTATCATGACTCCCCAATTTGATGCAAAGGCAAAGTTGGCAGCGAAGACTCTGGGGTGGCTTAAAATGTCTGATTTACTGACTCTGAAGTGAAAGAAGGATGTACAAAAAAGATTGGAAATGCCATAGAGAGTTCATCTTCCTGGAAAGCACCATTAGAGACAATTCCCTTTCATCCCACACAAGAATGTATATAAGAATGGATGTTTCAGAGCTACAATGTTAAACAATTCGCTGTCACTTGACAGGACACCTCAATAGAAATCCACAGCAGCCACTCCAGAGGTGCAACCAGAACAACAAAAGAAAGCAATGGAATCGAAACACAATGACAGATTCATGAACTTTGAGGGAGACAAAATTGTTACCTCCAGGATCACAATCAAGTCAATAATAATACTGATGAAAAGGAAAACAAAGAAAGTACAGCATTTCTAAATGGACAGAGGGGAGAAGCAAAGGATGCAGGAACACAACACCAACTGCACAAAAACATGAAACATAGAAGTGGGGACCCAGGAAACAAGAAATAGGAAAGGGATAGGTAGGAGACAATAATAACCAAGAAAAAGGAAATTAGGCTGCAATCAAGAGAAACAAGAGGAGAAACATTAAAACAGAGGGGAGCAATATAAAGAGAGAGACCCACAACCTCTAAAAATTATCAAGAAGGCAGTCTAAAATTCTAAATAATATCATAAAATAAAAAATAAACCAACTGATGTTGGCAAGGCTCTAAAGAAAAGACATTGATCTGTGGAAGCAGAAAGACTGTAAAAAGAACTTTAAGAAGCCCAACAGCCAATCACACTAAAGAAAGCTCCACAACCTCTAAAAAAATATCCAAAAGGCAGTCTCAATAAACTCAATCATACAATAAAAACAAACAGACACTAACCAGGCTCTGAAGAAAACACATTGATCTACTTAAGCAGAATGACTGGAAACAGAATCCCAAGAGTCAATCACACTAGGAGATCTACAGTTACAAAATTTGCAAAGGAATATAAGGGTAAAAGTCCCTGCAACAAGACAACAAAATGCCTTCCATGGAATGTTAGAGCCTTAATGACTCCAACAAATAGCATTTGGGGAAAGGACACTTGCAACTCGAAAGATCTGACTTGGTTTTGGTTGAAAAACCTACTCTTGTGGAAGAAGAGGTTCAAAAACAGCTGAAAACAGTGGAAAAAAAGAAACTGTACTATGAAGAAGCGGGGACTCAGTCTGGAGGAATAATTACTCTTTGGAATCCTAGATATGTTCTTTCTGTCCCAATGCTTGCACAAAGAAATTGGTTAAACTAGTCAATTCAAATCTTCAAAGAAAATATCAAACATCTGTTTATAAATGTGTATGCTCATAATTCACCCATCTTAAAGAAGAGGATGCTGGAACTATATTAAAGCTTTCATGGCTGCTTAGAGGATCAAGGGTCCTAGGTGGGGGTTTCAATCCAATCCAAAGTCCAGGCCAACAATCAGGAGGCCTAATCAAAGCCAACCAATCACACAGGGTCCCCTACGAATTTGTTTAAAAGTGCTTTCTTTGAGATGTTAAGCCTATGAAAAGGAAGTTCACTTGGTTCAATAGACTGAGGGGGCTTGCAGTGATAACGGAAAGGATTGACTACATTCTGGGATACCATGGATGGCTAGAAAAGGACTTACCCATGAATCTGCTATTGTAAAAGCAGCACTCTCAGACCATGCACCAATCAACATCACCACCAAGACTGACACAGCTCCCCCAGAAAAGTCTGTTCAAGTTTGAGGTAAAGTGGCTAGGAATTGGTACACCTACAAGCATATCAAGAACTGTTGGTCAAATTGCCCAAAGGTAGCATGACCAAGAATATTAAAGCTTGCTAACAATCTGTCTTCATTGATAGTTGCCCCAAGACTAGAACAAACTGGCATTCAGAAATATTTCTTTAGAAGAAAAGATTAACAGAACATGAGGAGGTTAATGTCTTGTGGCAATCCAAAGTTCTCAGCATCATGCACCAGCTGTTCGATTAACAGAAGAAACTCATATGAAAGGTGGAAGAGATCTATGCAAATGTAGATAACATTTGGAGACAAAGGCATAAAAAAACTGGGGTAGATAGAGGAAGAGAACAGTAATATTAGCTTTCTCAACCAGGCTACCGTAGTCGAGAAGCATGCAAATTGGATTTCCTTCATAACCTCACAAGAAGGGTTCCACTTCCAAATGACTACTACAGTAGAAATTTGAACAGAACCAACAGATTTTCTTCAGCAGACTTTGTCATCTATAATTTTATGAATTTAAAGTTTCAGCAGACATATATCCCAAGAATCATTACAACTGAACACAACAAAAGGCTAATGGCTTCAACTTTCTCAGAAGAAGTGAAGAAATCTCTGTTCCAGATTAATAGGATAAGGCACTTGGCCCAGATAATTTTCCTCTTATATTCTTCCAAGCATTTAAGATAATGTTGAGAAAGATGTGGTGACGGCATTAAACTTGTTCCGGAAATCCAGGGCCTTCAGGTGCTTATTCTCATCCCAAACACAGGAACCCACAAACATTTGGAGATTCCAGGCCTTTCAAGGTGCTTATGCAACATGGTATACAACCTGATCAAAAAATTCCTGGTCCCCTTCTCCAGCTATTAAAATTTAGAAAAAGGGGGCTTTGTGAAATAAAACAGGTATTGGAAGGAGCAATAATGGTCTATGAATCACCTAGCTCAGTCAAAACAAGGGATGTAGAAGATATGATTTTCAAGATTGATATTAGAGGTTGTGTAAAACTTCATTCTCCAAAATCCTTGAAAATTTTGGCTTTGGATTAACTTCAAAGATTGGATGTACACTGGTATCTTCTCCCCTGATATTTTAATCATCCTCAATGACAGCACAGCTGAATTTTTAAGACAAGGAATAAGACAGGGAAACCCCCTCTTTCCTCACCTCTTTTAATACTTCTATCATAAAGGCAGAGCTTTACCAGCCATCACTGCTTAAAATCAATTT
Organism: Sequoiadendron giganteum; assembly: GCA_007115665.2. NCBI lineage: Eukaryota > Viridiplantae > Streptophyta > Pinopsida > Cupressales > Cupressaceae > Sequoiadendron > Sequoiadendron giganteum. The sequence continues at coordinate 527,932,631 of CM021102.1, forward strand.
GTCAGACACACGGTCATTTCAGGGTAGATCATCAACAATTTGCCAGAATTGCATGGAAATGGATACAGTATCAGATATGAATATGGCAAATTTTCAAGATCTCCTAATATCGATATGGCTAGATACAGCAATTACAAAAATATGCATATATTTAACTGTTATCCATCCAAGGTTATAGAACATAGCTTTATATATATTTTTATATGAGTTCAGACATTATTTTTTTATTTTATGTTTGTGTTTGTAGTGATGTGTGGGTATGGGTACGGATGTGTACATTTTTTTAATGCTTTTTTCTTTATTGCAAATTTAAAATGTTTTTTCATATTGGAAATGGCACCAAGGCATGTAATGCCATATCCAGACATATAAGATATGGCCCAAATAAGACGAGGAATAAAGCAAGGAAACCTCCTCTTCCCTCACCTCTTTATCATAATGGGCAGCTTTATCAGCCATCACTGCTCAAAATCAAACTGGAGGACTCAAGGTAATTTCTGGGTAGGTGCTTCGACACATGAACAATTTGTCAGGATTGCATGGAAACAGATACAGTATCAGATATGGATATGCTAAATTTTCAAGATCCCCAAAAATTGATACAGCTAGATACAGCAATTACAAAAATATGCATATAGTGAATTGTTAAAATCTAAGGATATAGAACATTACTTTATATATTTTTTATATGAGTTTATAATATTTATTTTGTTATAATATGTTGGTCTCTGGAGTGGTGTGTGTAAGTGAACAATTCTTTTATGTTTTATTTTTTTTGCAAATTTAGAATGCTTTTTCATTGATGCTAATCTGAATATTGCACCAAACTGTACAGTGCCATGTCCAGACGTATCAGATACAGCCCAAATATAGACTTGCATATTAATAGGTCTTGATATGGTATCTAGGAATATCATATCTGTATCTGGTATCCAACACATGAACACATGTACCCAAACAAGGGAGGGGGGACATTCAGCAGCTCTATAATTTGTTGAGGACACAATTGCTTTAGTCAAAGCAGATGTTCTATCAAACAAACTTTGGATGAGTAAGCAACGGCCTCATACCATAAGCTTAACACAAATAAGTCAAAAGTAGTTTCCCTTAATAGTTAATATCAATAAAAGTAAACAACAACAATTAGCAGTAATACCCCCTGTTAATGGGTTAATTGTTAAGCAGTCTGTTTGAAATAGGGATTCTTGGATGGGTTTTCTCAACCTCAATTTCAATGGGGGCCTTTAGGAGAAATCTTCGGCTGACTGAAGCTGGAATTGTTCATAGAGATGAGGAAGGCCTCTTGGTGAAAGGTGCCTTACTCTTTATCAGCAGTAGATCTAACAATGAAGCTGAATGGGAAGCAGTTGTGACCGGGATAGCTTTAACTTGTTTGCTGGATTGCAATCATCTTGTGTGGAAGTGGATTCTCCAGTGGTGATTCAAGGGCTGAGTAAGATGGACTGCCCTAGCTGGAAGCTTATGCATTTTCTTGAGGAGGCGCTGGTTTTGTGTAAAGTTTTTGTTTGCTCATTACTATCGTAAGCAGAACTCAATGGCTGATCTCTTAGCTGACATGGGCATCAACCAAGCACCTTTTTTGGTTCTTTATAGCAATTCTCTAGAGACATTGACAGTAATTGAAAAAAATATTTTTGATTCTTGTCCACCTTAGGTAATGTGTATGATATTTTCTTCCCTGTCCCATGGCAAGAGGACTCTTGAAAAGGGAAATTATTTCCCCATCTTCTACATGTTTCTTCCTTTGTTTTGATTGGTTGCTTGCAGTGGCAGCTCTTCTTTAAGGGCAGGTGTTCAATGTTTTGATGGGCTCTTGAGTGCTACCTTCTTGGCACATGCAGGAAGAAAGGTCCTTGGGTGCAGGTGTGTCTATTTATGGTTTTGGTATTGTAGCCTTTTGGCATTCTCTGCTTTTCCTTGAAGTTAGGTTGCTTGTGGTTGTAGGGTTTTTGAGGTGAGTGTTGGATTTGAAGGAAGAGCTTTTGTTTTGGCATTGTTGCAATGGATGATGGCCTTTCAGCACAGTTCTCGGAAGCCCAAGGACCCCTATTGTAGAGGTATGGTCTCAGATAGAAATTTGTCCTCCCACTGCTTGTACAATGCTTCCCTTAATCTAGTTAAGTGTATGTTGAGTCTTTCTGTGATTAGTATTCTAGTGTTGTTCAATTGAGGGCCTTGATCATGAAGACTTTCAGTTTCGACTATATTAGTCATGGAAGTCTCATCTGCAGATGTGAGGGGTTAGTTGTTGCATGTTATCCTGCCTAATCAGTCAGACCTTTCAGAGTCGATTTAAAGTGGGAATGAGGAGGTCCTTTTAACACAAGGCAAGTTGAACTCTTTGGCTTCAATGGGTGATGTCTGTGTTGTGAGCAAAAAAGTGTTATCTATTTACAGTGAATTACAAGAGCTCAAGGCCATTTGCTTTAATTTGAGGATGGTTTTAAAAATTTGTTGGTTACCCAAAACCACAATTCAGCTGAAAGTTAAACTGCATTTAATTTGCTTATGTGGGAGGATGGTTTTGCTTGTTTGCAGCAAGAAGAGGAAGGAGGTTATTCATGGTCTACTTTGTTTCCAGATCTGCCCATTTTGACCCTGGATCTGGATCTGATTTGTACTAGTTCCAGATTCTGGTTAGATGCACTTTCCGGACTTGGCAAGGTGTGAAAATGTGACTGAGGGTTTGTCCTAGATGAACCTGACCAGTTCCGACAATGCCAACATGGAACCTATGCTTTTTTGACTGAAATTTTCTTCTTTCACTCTTTGAATAATTTTTGGCATAGTTAGCAGATTTGGTGAGTAGTCAGCGAGTATGAGCCCTCACCAAAAACATGGATGAAACACTCGAAAAAAAGTTATTTTTCAGCTTCACAAGCATTGTTTTCTGCCTTCTAAAAATTTATGAAAAAGTTGTGCACCATGAAGGTCTGTGTGCTTTTGAAGGTCTTCATGTGGGCTGAGTGGCTGCCCCTTAATCCCACTAGGGGCGTTGAACCCCGACACCCAGCAAGTTCTATGCAAAAAGAGGCTCAAGATTAGGGTCAAATCTCAAATAATAGGGAAGTGCTTTGAAACACAGAGAGATGTCAATTCTTAAAATTAAAATTGATTTTTAAACTATGCTGTGTCATTACTCTACTCAAATATTTAGGTGGAAACCTAAGTTTTAATAAAGTTATTAATAAATAATGTTAAATAATTTTTAAAATTAATAATATATTAATATTAACTTAATTAATATTGTATAAGTATTATAATTTTGTATTTTTAAAATATTGGGAAATATGTATATTGGCTCTCATATTCTTGATTTTAGATTACAAATATGTATTTTTAATTTTTATGATTTTTATATGTATTTTGTACAGATGAATCCAAAATGAACCCAACCTCAAAAAAATATGTCGGATCCACAATCTGGATCCAGGATCTGAACCAGAACCAGAAACTTAGATGGTCTATGATTTCTAGTGCTAGATGTTGATGTAGAGGGCATAACCTAAATGGAGAATGGCAAGTGAGGTGACCTAGTGGCAAGTGGGCGTAGGGGTGTCTCTAAAGCAAGTGCTAAGTCACCTCTCTTCTATAGCATCCTAGGGCTAGTTATTTCTCTCTAGTTCATTTTGGGAGGTGTCTAATTGATTGCTTGCTTTGTAGCGTTTTGTGCCTTTAGTTGTGTGGCTATTGTTTGTTGGTTGGTTTGACCATCTGTTTTGTCTTTGTCTTTACAATCTTTTCTTAGGAGAGAGCCCCCATAAATCCCTCACTATATTATCAAAATAAAGGAAGCAATCGTGAAACTGAAAAAAGGTATTTGCAACACAAATATCTTGGCATTCTCCCATTCTTAGGCAGATGCAACAAAGCATTTTGATGTGAATGAGATTACCATTTCCATCAAAGTTGGCATCCTGGATGGGCAAATCTCTAAGCTTACACAATAGATTTCAAATTCTTAAATTTTGTGCTTCAGGCATTACCTGTCTACTCATTTCTTTGCCCTTATAGATCCAGCTAATATTTGGAATCACACAAATAAAATCATGACACTTCTCTTATGAAAAATCACTTCAAAAGCCAATAAAAGCCCCCTTCTAGCATACATATCTAGAGAGGGAGGGGCTGGACCTTAAAGAGAGATCTACCCAAAGGATCTCATATATAGACTTTGTTTATGTCACTACAGGGATTTTATTAACCAACATCTGCATCAGGAGGTAAGGAATGAGGAACTGACAGATTTCTGGGAAGACTTGTGGGGTTAAGAGAAATCTACATTATCCGATTCCTCTAAAACAACCTGTACCAGAATCGGTCCAATCTTATCCTGATCTAATGCAGGAATCTCTAGAGTCTTCTTAGATTCATAACAAATCCCTCAACCACATTTCCACAGTGATTGCTAGCAGAATATGCCACAACTTTAAAAATTCACTATAACTCTGATTCAAGGCAGATTTGCAGGATATTTTGAAGTTCTGACCTACAATTATACAGTGTTAAATTTGAATTGGTTTATTATTAATTTTGATGCAGATTATGCAGGCTAACATTGATATTATGATTATTTTTCTTTATATTTTTCAAAAAATTTGTATGGGCATTTCCATGAGAATTGAAACCATGGTCCCAAAAAAATCAGTGACCCCAAACCTTAATAAGAACCTATCCCCATTTTCCGCTAACTTGGAGAGAAACCTTTGGATGGCTAACTTCATCAAATTAGATAACAAATTTTCCTTAGTTGGGGATCCAAGCATGCAACTACTGGACCAAAATTCATGATAAATAGGTGCCCACAAGGAAGCACAAAAACCTGCACGAGATGGTGTCAAATGTGCAAAACAGATTACCATCATGAAAGAACAAATTTGATTAAAAAAAAAACCCTTTGTGAATGATGTGGACTGTCTGAATGGGCCCAAGAACCCTCAGGATCTTACAAAGTGAAATGCAACAACCCAGAATATGGTACAACTATGAGAAAGCAAATGCATTTTGGATTTCACTGGCTGGCCTCAAAAGGAGGTACCCACATTTGACCATCTATCTATTGTCTCTTTATAGAACACGAGTTAACCACAGGCCCCCACCTCCTTCATCATCCCTATTACCAAGTAGTTTGGCTATGAGTAATTAAAAATTGAGTTTTCTTGATCTTGACCAGAATCACTAGGGATGGCACTCTTCTTGGCCCTGTAGCAATTAGAGTCATAGGCTGTAACAGCTCTGTTTAACAACTGCACTCATAATCACGGATATCTGGCAGAAGAGGAAAAACAAACTATTCAGGGAAGAAGAACATCTTCTGCCACTGGTCAGCAATATCTGAATCCTGATTGATCACAGTCAAACTCCCAAAAAAGAAGCAAACCTTCATTGCGAAGGACAAAATAATAACTTCCAACAGCTTCAAAGAGAGAAGCCTTCTACAATACTTGGAACCTGGAAGAGATCAATTCGAGACACTATCAGGATGCTCATAAGCCAACAGATTGCCTAGCTAATAATGGTTTGGAGGAGCAAGATCTCTTAAATGAGAGTCCCCTGGGTCTTGTGTTGGTTTAAAGCCCCTTTGCTGATGTGGACCTCAAGCCAAGAAAACTACCATATTCATCAATATCTTTTGCCCAACCTCATTAAACGGAGATGCCATATTAACCTTGATAGCTGAATGGCTGGATGAATGAAAGGCCTAGGATTAATTTCACATGCATAATGCATGATCACATGAAAGGGTGCCAGATGCCAGGGATATCCATTTTGAATCTAATCCAATTCCTTCTGTTTTTTCTGGCACCAATTAACATTTCAATCACAGTACCTATCTAAAAGCTGCTAACAACAGCATCAAGCTCAAAGCTGGAACTGGAGAATTCATGGAAAGGCCACTCTAGTTTGCAAAGTTGACCTTCGCCCAATATTTCACAGAACATTACTGGAGTCAAACCTAATATTTTGTCACTGAAGGATGGTTCTTTTAAGCAGATGTATCCAAAAACAGGTTCTAGCAGATATATATCCAAATTTTGGTTTTAGGCAATTGACACCCAAGCAGTTCCGTAAACACATTTTCTAAATCACTCAGGTAAAGTAATAGAAATGAAGCTGAGATGGAGGACCTGCAAACAAAATTTGTAGGAAAGGAGGATTTTAAGAACTGGAAAACTACCATAGATTATCTCTGAATTCTTGAGGAAACTACACATTGTGCCAACTGGTTTTATGCATTGCATTCGCAGAATGCAGAGATAAGGAAGGCACTGGCTGCTGCTACACTGGAAGAGATGATGCTACCCCTTCCAGAGCAAGCACTAGAAAAGCAAAGAATGAAGCAATCTCACTTTGATTGTGGACAACATTATGTTGCAAACTTGTTGCAGGGGTGAAAACAGCATAAGGGAGATGCCAAAGTGGAATATTTTTACATATTTGGATCTCTCTCTAAAAAATATGCACTTTAGAAACAACAGCACCTCATTTCAAGTGCATCCTCATTTCAAGTGCATATGTGAAAGTTATCGCCTCTGTATGTTGGCCTACACTAAATCTGTTCATTTTTTACTGTGGACAAAATCATCAATAATGGACTGAAGAAAAGAAAACTGTTTTGGCAGAAAACAAATTCATACCATATAGGACGAAATAGCAAAGCCAAGAATCATTTGGGGAGTTGAATAAGTTCTTCTTCTATCTCTTTGTATGAGAGACATTTTGGTACCTCTTCTCAACTCATTTGGCCATCCTTAGGCATAACACACCCATTGGGGGTTGTCCAAAGGTAGCAGGACCATCAAAGCTTTTTGCAAGAAGCTGAACTTTATTCCATCCCCATCCTAGAGGTTGGAGCAATTGAAGGTTGCAATCTATTGCCATGTTTTTAGAGAAGTTATGACTGTGTGTAGTCATTTTTCTATGTGCAAATGAGAGGGTGCCTTATGCTTAGGAATTCTCAGCGGCATTGAGAAAGTGAGGATGAAATTGAGTTAGCAAAGACATCTCGTGTGCTCTTGAGAAGGGAATCCAACTTATATTATTGATTCATGGTTGATTATTCGCTGGAGTTTCTTTCCCACGATTGGGTTTTCTCTGAGATAACACACTTGTGCTATGTTCATAATGTGATGCTATTTTCTAAAACTTGCTTATATTATTTGCTAGCAAGCTTTCTAGCATCACTTAAAGCAAGTACATAAGTATTGACTTTATACAAGCTTCTTTAATTCACAAGCATAGATCTTGTTCTTCACAACATGCTCCTGGTTACCCTATGGTAATGTGAATTGATTAAGAATTCACATTTATAGTAGCATAATTGATAATGTATGGGAAAGGATTTGTGTTGATGACTGTGCAATGGAATGTACATGCCAATTACAGATCATACCAATAAGGCACAGACAAAAATAAGCAAAGTGCAGGCTTCTGCTGCATTGGAGGAGACGTTCCCCCCCTTTTCTAAGAAAAGGCTAGAGAATAAGAGAATGATGGCTGTGTGCCTAACAGGGTTAGGCATAGTCACAGACCTAGAGGGATCTCTGCCATCAAGTCTCTTGCTATATGCTTTGGTAGTCTGATGTAATTTCTGCTATTGATTAGTTAAAAGTTAAAACTTAATCTACAAATAGACCAAATGGCATACTTAATAAGTTTTATGCTTGTTTAAAAGGTAGGCCTCGGGCCAGTAACATATGTTATTTGGTCTTATGCTTCAAGTCTTTAGTGGTTCAATGGTGATACATGTCCTGGTGAATTATTCCCAGGCAAGTGAGTTTTTGGTTTTTGAAACTCTAAATACTATTAATAAGCTATTAAATTTCCAAAGCATATGATTTCTTCTTAGGGAAGGAACTCAAAGATAGCCCCTATTTATCCATCCAAAGAAGATAAGCGTCAAAGCTCAGACAATACATTCAGCATTGCTGTAGTCAGATCATCCCAATCCCAACAGTAGTAAAACACAAAATACCCCTGGTTCTTTGACATCCAAACATAACAATAAATATAGCAAAAGACCAAGTTTTCAGCTGACCAAGGAGTATACCCTTTTGATAATTCACAGACAGTCCAATATAGACAAAAGAACTGATACATTCAGAATCAACAGCACAGCACATATTCAAAATGTGTTTCACCATTTGCATAGTTTAGAATAATCATAATTATTAATAGTTAGAAACGATAAAATGAAGGAAGTTGAAAAAAAAATGAAAGTACAATAAGGATACGATAAGCTGATAAAAGCTGATCATCCTTCAAAACCTTTCCCCGACAAATGAGTCGCTGCTGTTCTGAAAGAACTCCAGTGACTGTTGCAATCTGCTCCTTTAGTGCAGGTACAGGCAACTGCAAAATATTATAGAAGCCAAAAAGGTCATTACAAAGATAGATATAAAACCTGAAGTATATTGCCCCTCATGGCATGGCACTAAATGCTCAATATTCTATATACATTGAAAATGCTAACCAGTAAAAACAGTTGTTTCTTGTGTGTCAACCTACACATCTTAATAGCTGAAGATAATGCCATATTGCTAACCCATGAACACAGCAGTGAAGTTATTATCAAAGACTAAAAAGAAAATATCATTGGGTCTCTTACATTATAGCCACAAGTCAAACAAAAACAAAGGTGTAGAATTTTATATTCTCATTTGTTATCTTAGGATTGGCCTGGAATTAGGGTGCCAAGCAATAAATAGAAGGTTACTTCATACAAAGTCTAAAGATAGTTCATAAGGAAAAGATCAAAAATAAGACAGAAGAAAGTTGTCCCGGATGCAATGAGATCCAGCTCTCTGTGATAAACATACGAATTGACAGAATGAAGGAATGTGAAATCATTTAAATTAGGATAAACCAAGTCAATGTAATAATGTATGATAGGCTTTTGTAATAACGAAGACAATGGATGTAAGGAAATTGATGGTGCCCAAAAGTATTCAAAGACAAAACAATAAATCACTCAGTCAAAAGGCCAGTTTTGACAGAGGCAGAGGGTATGGACCTTACAAATTGATTCTACGGGATGCTTTAGCCAAAGAAACCTTAGGAGGAAGAAAAATGGAGTTGAAGCAACAAACCAAACTTGCAAAGTGGAAGTAAACAACTCTAAGCCAGCCATAAATCCTTGTCCTGAAGAATCCAAAGCCTGGGTTCAGAGCAATATAATTTGCTGATTGCAAAGGAAATAAGAAAGGAAAAAATATTGAGGATACAGTCAACAAAGACTTTAGAAAACACAGGAAGAAGCATTATGAAAAAGCTGCAAAACATTGAATGGCCAAAGAAAGAACGCAAAATGAGGATACAAGGAAACTGACAAAATAATCAACGTTTCTAGAAGTTTTGGGGACAAGGGAAAATGCTTTCAGTGACATTTTTCAGGGGACACCAGAGGGATTCCCAAAAAATCATTTTGAGTAACACTAGAAACTTGATCCAGAATCCAAAAACAAGCATTGAGATTCCATAATGATTACAATACATTAAGAGAAACTTATACACATTAAAAAATAGAATTGATTGATGCAATGATCAAAATGATACAGTGATATTCATATCATATCAATTCTGTGACCAATGACAATGTAGTGAGATAATTAGATAAACAATGAGCTTGATGTAAGTGTGCACTAAACCTCACAATAAACCTTCAACATAAACTTGAACATAAATCTGAATTTGAAGTACAAATAAAATATGAAACTTGTCTGTGGTAATAACTTAGTGCAGTAGCCTACATCCAAAAGAGCTAGATGTTAACTAAGATGAAGAATAATTATATGGCCACATAAAAATTCAGGTTTTAACTGAATGTATGTTTTTTTATGGTTTGTTTTTAAACTTTTTTGGGGGGCTTTTTAGTGCAGGACATCACCAGATGCCTTCCCATCCCACAACAACCAAAGGACCTAGGTCAAAAACCTTTAGATGTGAACCAAAGAAGTGAAATCGGGAGTATTTGAAAGCTCACAAATATTTTAGGTTGGATTTTTTAGAGTGAGGGACCTTCTTGAGGCCCTTTTGTAATGTTTTTAAACTGATTTTAAAATTTCATGGGGTTGTTTTTAGTGCAAACCATCAAGGGTTGCACTGCCACATCCAGTCAAGGGGCATCCTGGTATCCCTCAGCTATATTGAGACTGCAGAGCATCCCTAGATGGCCCAAAAAACAAGGGGCATTCTTGTTTTTTTTTCTTTTAAGTAGTAGGGCACCCCCAAGGATGTTCCACAGATGCCCCACTTCAGAAAATAACAAGGATCTTACGAGAATCAAAGAGTGGGTTTCTAGAGATATTTTTGCTGCCACATCCAGTCAAGGGACATCCTGGCATCCCCTCAGCTATATTGAGACTGCAGAGCAACTCTAGATGGCCCAAAAAGCAAGGGGCATTCTCGTTTTTTTCTTTTAAGTGGTACGGCACCCCCAAGGATGTTCCACAGATGCCCCAATTCAGAAAATAATGAGAATCAAAGAGTGGGTTTCTAGAGATCTTTTCGCTGTCTTTAGGGAAGCCTTGAAGGATGGAAACTCAATAAGGACATAAATGAAAGGATAATCAAGCTTATCCGCAAGAATAGTGATGAGACTCAGCTGAATAACTGGAGACCTATCTTTCTTCTTAATGTGTCCCGTAAAATTGTAGCCAAGGTTCAGCTGTTAGACTCCAAGATATTCTGCTCTAGATTGGTTCCAGTACTCAGAGTGGATTTGTGGGTTTATCTTGAATAATCTGATTCCCAGTTGGCAAAGGATGACATAGGCCCAAGATTCAAGACAGAATGTTTGTATAGCTCTGCTAATTGTTGAAAAGGCCTATAATAGAATTGACTGGCCTTTCATTATGTTGATTTTGAGGACACTTGGGTTTCAATATAAGTTTTGTAGAATGGTGAGGGTATTGTCCAGAGATGCTCTAACCCAAGTTAATGTTACATAACTAATCCTGTTGGCCTTCAACAATCCATTCAACAAGGTTGTCCTTTGTCCCACTCTTTGTGTGTGCTTTGTGCAGAGGCCCTACATTACTTGTTAAGAGACTCTTCTATTGGCCCCCATTATCAAAAGAATTTGTCAGATCTTCATTTTGCTAATGGCACCTCTCTCTTTCCTAACCTTGATAAGCAGAACCCTTCCCACCTTTCCTATAGGCTTGGAGTGTGCTACTCTTTATCAAGATCAAATATTTCTTGTCATGAGTTGGTGGTTTTGACCTGGGCTGAGACTCCCCCTGATTGATTTGGTGAAATTGGATGGGACAGGGGTAGTCGTGCTAAAATGGTCAAGCATTTGGATATTTTTTTTCCTCTCGCATCTTCTCTCAATGATGTGGAAGCCAGTGTTTGCTAAGATCGATAAAAAGGTCTCTAAATTGCAAGGACACCTACTGCCTTTGGTTGGCAAGTTTGAAGTGTGCCAAAAATAATATCTTCTTATAACATCTATTCTGTTTTTGTTTGGTTGATTTGTAAATTATCATATTGAAAGATTGCATAAGTCAGACAAATATTTTATGTGGATTAATGTCAAGGAGAATAAGAAAAGACATGTTACCAGAAAATGGTTTTGTCCTCCTCAAAAATTTGGTGCCACGAGGCTTATAACATAAAGCTACATGGTACTCTTTTGGTTGTTAAATGGATTCTTATGGAATTGCAAGGGTGATGAACCCTAGGAAGAGTTGGTGAGACAAAAAAATACTTCAATGAGTCTCATAAGAATAAAGATTAGAAAGGGCTCCACCTTCTTGATTTGCTTTTTGGGTCTTTTTTAGTCAACATGATAGGATCTTTAATCTTTGTAAGTATCTGGAAAGCTTGGGAGTCAATTAGACAACCTTTGACTAGGCATGAGGTTTCATCTGGAGGGGTAACATTTATCAAGGGTTTAAATCTCCTTGATGGAAGTTATCTTTGACCAGAGGATACTCTAATAGATAGTGCTTCTCTAAAGGTTTTCAACCCTTTGATGATGCCTTTAGTTGGGGACCACCATTTTCTTGAAAGGAATTGAAGAGAAAATGCTTGCTTAATGACTCCCACAAATGAACTTATATTTTGTTTTCCAAGCCCCTTCATAGGTTTGCTCAACCTATAAAACTCTCCTATAATACTGAACTTTGGGACAACATGAAGTGGGATTAGGGGCCTCCCTTTCTTGAAACTACTAATGGTACTCTATATGACAAGCTTTATCTACCATGGGAGGTATTATGATTTTTTGAATCATAATTGAGGTCTAAATGAGTTCCCTAAGCCCTTAGAAGTAAAGCTAACTTCTATCTAGTCTTCTACTATTAAGCCCAAAAGTCTGCTTTATATGGTTATTGCTCCCCCAAAAACTTCTTGTGGGATACTCTTTTTCCTCTTTTCAATTTTTTGAGGATCCTTGTATGCTATATAATGTGGATAAGACTTCTTTGCATGTTTTTAATTGTAAGTTTGCTAAAGTTGTGTAGAATTTTTTTCCTAGTAGGTTTGCCTTGTGCGCAAACAAGCAATGTATCTCTTGGTTTGATTCTTCTCCTTGGCTATATTACTTACGTTAAGAAGTTGCATTTGTTTTATAACAAGTTGTGGTTGGTTGTTTCTATTGAGTTCTTTTGGTTGCTATGTAAGGCAAAGAACAATTAGATATTTCAAGGTCAAAGAGGTTGCTTACAAACTTTTGTCATGAGGTAACTCTTTCCTTTGCCACCTCACAAATATCTTTAATACTAAAAGTTCCTAAAGAGGAATTCAATATATTTTTTGCTTGAGGCTACAATAAAACTTATTAAAATTAGATGGGGCACTTTAATTCTCCCTCTAAGATTGCCCCAAGTGTGATTTTTCCCGATACTAGATAGAAGGTTGTAGGTGATAATGTTACTTTTGTCACTAGTACAAACTTGACTATTGTTAGTGTTGCAAAGGAGGTTGATCCTATTGACTTGGATTCTATTATGTTGATTGCCTTGAATTAGGTTACCAATGGTGACGGTTGGCAGCGATAATGTTTCTTTTGTCACTAGTAAAACTTGATTGTTGTTAGTTCTGCAAAGGAGGTTGATCCTATTGACTTAGACTCTATTTTGTCAATTACCTTGAATTAGATTATTGAAGGTGAAGCATACCTTGAGGCTTGGGAGAAGAGGCTAATTAACACCTTTGTGTATAGAGAGTGTTGGTGTGAATAAGGTATTTTACCTAACTAGTTCACCTAGTAGGTCCTATTCACATGTTAAGTTTACTTAGGTCCTAGGAATCCTTCTAGAAGGCTTAGCTAGCATTAGATCTTATGTCATTTACTTTTCGTGTCCTAGGTCATTTAATATTAGTTGTCTCATGACATAAGATTAAGACACTTGTCATGATCTTGTCCAATCCTATGTTTTGCCTTGGCTATATAACCAAGGGGTTCTCATGAGTGAATCAATCTACTGTAATCTATCATTTGCATCCTTTGATAGAATAGAATTATGCTCTCATAGTTGATCTCTCTTATGCTTCTCTCTTATGCTTTTATATTAGTTCCTAGATCTTGGGTGGCTACAATCTTCGGCCAAATCTTGCATAGTGTAGAGTATCCTATCCCAACTCTTACAAAGAGGGTAAACCACTCTACCTGAAAGTGAATTCTCGATTGATCATTCAATCAATAATTCATGCTTTGTTGGGTGCTTGTTGACCATGCTAATGACATTGTTAAATGCAACTTTTATGGATTGTTAAATGCTCTTTGTTTTCTTACCCCTAATGCTTTATACTGGTTTTAGGTTTCGTTTTAGCTTTGTATTTCTGATCTGATCTAAACTATGCTACCAAGTTCTTTTGTTTTGCAAATTGTTTCCGTACCGAATAGGACAAGTTTGGGTATGAGTATGGGCACGGGTCTGACATGGGTATGCCCAGGGCATGACCCTATCGTCCCAGGTAAACTATGGGTCCTAAAAAGGCCACAAAGTAAGTGTTGAAGCCACTGATATATCTTGCAAGGTGGTTGAAGAAAGAGGCGGAGAAATCTATTTTGGCATAAGAAGACACAGTCAAGGTTGCCTAGGAATGTTTGTCGGGCCTAGGCTTGTCCCTAACTAAGCAACCACCCTTCCACTAACTAAATAATGATAGAGAAGAAGAAGCTGCCCCATTTACAATAGAAACAATCACAACATCCACATAAGCACCTAAGGGTTGAAAATTTGAAAAAAGTTACCCAACAAAGGAGCAAGAGCACCTAGCAAGATTCAAGGCCACTAGGACATTAACTATTTCATGGAGTTGATTCAATTTGTTGCCATTAAGGACCTCCACAATAGATTTTGAAGATGAGGAGTTCGGAATATTTAAATCGTTGGAGATTGTTGGGAGATTTTTCAAGAGCAAATCCATCCCATTATTAATTTATGATTATAATATTAAAATTATATACTTAAATTTTATATTTATATATCATAAATATAATATATAAATTTATATATTGCTTGGACTCTTAATATGTATAATATTATATTATTATATTTATATATTTTATATAATATATAAATATAAATATAAATACAATTTTATAATATTTTATAAAAGAACCTATCTTGTATAAGTATATTCTCCTCACACAAGTATCCAATATGATATTTTCAGCCCTTTAAGAAAATTGGTCACAATAAGGATTCTCAGCAATAGAAAGGCAGATATAGTTCGGAATAAGGAAGTGAGTGAGTGCATCTTGTGCAAGTTGTAACATATGCTCTAGATTAGAGAGAGCTGAAATTTTAAATTTGTCCATCTCAAAAATCTAGGATAGAGTTTGGTGGACTTTCCATTAGATAGCCTTAATGTAATCGAACTCTCTAAACAGTTGTGTGATTGGGTGTAAACTCTTGGGTTATTTGTTTTGGTTAATTCAGTCCTTGTATGGTTTATTTAAACTATACAAAATTTTAATCATGAACCCATTGTCATCCTCGTTATTATTATGGCTGAAGCTTTTTGCTGAACCTTAAAAGAGAATAACAAGAAAGTAAACTTGATCGGATTATCCAATTAACAGTATCTAATAATAGCAATCCACTTACTCATCGTTAGTCCTTTCTATTGACAAAGGTAAATTTATTAAAGATCTCTTAAGGAACTATGAGACTGCCTCTGGGCAGATTGTCAAAAGGGAAACATAATTTTTTAGTTTTTAATGATCACACTAGTGTACAAGAAACAAGTACATTGAACCATGAGAAAACGTCTAAATTCCATAATACTAGTTAGAAATCCCCATCTCTTCAAATCCAAGACAATCAATAATTTTTGGCAAAATAATGTAGAAATTATGAACAATCTAGAAAGTTGGAAGGGTCATTATCTTTTTCTCCTACAAGTAGGTTTACCCTTTTAAATTAGTGTTTTCAATCAATTCCTTTCCTACTGGTTTTCTATCTTTTAGGCTCCTAAGATCATTGGAATGAATGATGCGTCCCTTCTTTGGCATGGAACCAACAAGCCACCTATATTTCCCCTTTCCGCTGGAATAACTTTTGCTTACCTACTTATAAGCAAGCTTCAAACTCTTAAACCAAATAGTGTAAAGTGAATATTCCATGCCCTGCCAAAGTGGGCCCGTGTTTGTGACCCGATGACTGAGGTTCCCTTCTACCCTTATTTACCCAATCAAAAACAGAACATCTCCTTGCCTACTGATTTATCTCTCAATATTTGGTTTAACTTAAGGTTATTTAAAGAAATGTATAGGACCTAGAACCTTTACAGTTCAATGCAAATGCTTGATTAGTGCAGATCCTAAAACAATCTTTACAGTTGTAAATGCTCCAAATAGAACAAACATTTGGGATAATATCTATCTCAATCCCTTTTCAAAAGGCTATTTTCTAGGAAACTGGTAATGGAAAAAACACAAGCATTCTGTGATAATACAACAAATCTTCAGAAAATAGAAAGGATGATCAATAGGTTATAGAATATTTACAAATTTGTTGACTCGAATTGTGTATGTCTGAGAGTCCAATGTTTTAATCTTTATCTCAACAGTTGGATCGGAACATTCACCCTGATCTCTTTCAGAAATAGTGATTTCATTACCCTTGCAGTCAGCCATCCTTCTGTGTTGCCTCCTGTCCACTGAACATCGCTGCACAATATTAGAGGAAATCCACAATGTACTAAAAACTCAAAATTCTCTTTTAAACAGTTCAAAGTGGCTCAATTGACTAACAAAACATTTATAAGCATTGGTAAAAAATATGATGGGTAACATATTAAATGCCTGAAAGAAAAAAGTACAACCACAAATCATACTGAACGACAAAAGATATCCTTGAGAAAAAAAATGGCTTTACCCCACTCAACTTTGACAGCTTGAAAGAGTAAAGGTGTGATTTAATTTGCAAATTTGGAAATTCCAGTTCATCAAGTATTAGAAAAGGCATAATTATGACTTCCTTGCATATGCAAGCTCTTAAACCCTTGCACACACAATTCTATAGAAAAGTTGTACTCAGCATTTACCAGTGATTTGAGATAGACAGAGATTTTGTTTCATAAAGATCAAATGAAGTAAAGATTTTATGTACTCAACAAGAAATATGTGTTCGCTTCACATTCACAGTGTGATTTGAATTAAACTTTTAAAGAATGCGAATATGTAAATTGATGGAAAATATTTGAGGTCATTATTTAAAAAGCCCTCCAAAACTTACAACATTTTTCAGTCGATTTTTGTGGATGTACACACGGATAGATATTCATAGCTTGATATGAAAGGAATGTTCTGTCAGGAGTCAGATAGGACTGAATAACTGTATAAGGCAGCCAGGTAATGTTCCTTTTTTTAATCCACAGTTGTTTAATGATCGGTCTGTCAGGATAGGAGTAGCATAGTTTGAACTGTAGTTACCTCCAGTTAGTTAGGAGTGGAATAAGGAGAATGTGCGGTCAGCTAGTTAGGACTGTAGTGGACTGGATTTAATGCGGATGTGTGGTTGGTTAACTGTTTGGAACTGCCAATGAGGGAGGTTATTTGTCTGTTATCTACCGCTGGATTAGGAGTAACTGCCATTGATTTAGTATCACATGAAATGGAGAGTATAGGAAGTGCTGGGAGAGAAGGAAACACATCTATTTGAAATTGAATACAAAAATCTTCCTTTCTCTGAGAGTAAAGTAATGCTGCTTTCTGCAGTTCTGAACTCTTGGGTGTGGAAATCTATACACGGTGCAGTCGGTTCCTTGGGGATGGAAACCATCAGGGCAGTTCATGGTACAGTACTTAATGAGGAACATGGAAAATATCAAAAGGATTATCAGAGCATCAAATTTGCAGACTGCAGAACTTCAGCAAGATTCTCAAGGAGCAGATATCGGACCATCATGGGAATGGAAATCCTCCAGGAGCAGATCAAGATTCAGGCATATGTATCAGACTAGTGTGTTCAGATTTGTTAGTTGTATTGATGGATAGATTTCAAACTGTATGTATGTGTTTGAATAAATATAAAAAATACAATAATATTTATCGCTGTAGTATTTCTGGGTTGTTTTCTATGTATATTTAAATTAGCTTATTAGAAGCTTTGCCTATACCAATGTAAGGATCAGAATCCTAAGATTATTACATAGAAACATTATCGATAATTGAACTCAGTATTCGTCCATTCAAATAGGGATCATTATGACCTACTGAACAAATGATTAGATTATTTGATATTTGATATTTGATATTTGATATTACACCTTATACAAATGCATCAAAATGAGAATTAGCCAGAGTGTAATTTGCAAAACCTCACAAGCTAATGTCAGTATTGGTGATAGCAGGCAACCTTTACTTTCCAACCAAATGAAACTGCCCTGTTATACTATTTTATGCCTAAATATAGTATAGCAGGCAGTACTTTTTTTGTTGTTTGGAAAATCCCTTTTTATAAATGGCCTGGAGAGGGTACTTAATTATTTGTTATATGTTGCAGTTACACTTCTGCATAATTACATGAAGCATTCCCACATGATTTGCAAGCTGGATCAGCATGAGGAGAGCACTCCAACTTATGACTGTACCACAGCCATATGGCCACCAAGAAACCAAAGCTTCTGAAAAAATCACCTTGTTATGATTTTCTGATGTACATTGATGTCTATAGAGACTTTACAGAGTCAATAGTTTTTATAAGCTCGCAGGTTTAATTGGAAGGTGAAATCATTAGAGTTTACATGTGCAATGTTGAAGCATTACCACTATAAAATTTAAACGATTTACATACCTATATGGTAAAAAGGACGTAAAAATAAATATTGTTAATATTCTGTAAATAGATAATGTTGCCTGTTGAATTTCAGACTTTATATGGTAAAATTGGTTTTCTACCATGTTACAAATTCACTTAGATTCATGCACAGACCTGGGTCCTCTTCATACCAATCCAGATTCTGGTACAAGTCCCCTGTAGGTTACAACAGATTACTCCCAAGCACACCCAAGTTCAGCAGCGCATTACCAGGCAAAAACACACACCAAATCAATTTTTTTTACGTTTCTTTTAATATGCTTTTTTGACCTCCCACATTGACTTGTCAACATAAAAAAACAACACTCAACATAAAATTTGCCCTCAAAATAAGTTGCAACAAAAATAAACACATTTTCCTCATTTTGAAGACAAAACACGCAAACCAAATACTTTTCCTCTTTTCATTCTTGCTTGTCATTGCACATTCATTAAACATATAGTGCTGACAATTTATCATTAAAAATTCCAAACTGGTTGAATTGCTATTCAGTATTCCTACACAATTCATTGCCCAGGCAATCATGAAGGAAGATTCTCGGATTGGAGATAAGTTTTTTTGGTTTTTTTCTTCTACAAACAACCTTTCTTGTTTTGTTTTTCATTCTTCCGCATTTAGATGAGTTAGGATATATGTTTTCTTTTTGTTTTCATTTGTTTGGGATGTACTGTTTTCCAAACTAGTTGCCATAATTATTACAAAGGCAGCCAATTCTAGCTTCATGGGCCAACCTCGCTTCAAAACAGACCTAAATCCACCATTGCAGAGATATGTTGACTTGATAGAACTGAATCCAAGTGGTGGGTGATGTGCTTGGATTTGGAATGTGTGTGGAGTTCAATATACAAGCTTGTACAATCAAGTGAAAGACCATATGTCTGGTATGCCTAGAATGGGAATCAAACCTTGCCCAAGCAAGAAGGATGCACCAATGCCAACATCTAAATTGTTTGAATATATTAGAATAGGAGCAAGCAAGAGCAGTAGTTGACCTTAAAACAAGCCATCCTTTAGCAAGGAAAGGATCTCAATCAAGGAGGGCCCATGTTCTCCGTCTCCTAGTGTTCCTAAAATTGTGGTAGAGAGCCACCCATTTTTGGCCACACCTATAGAATGAAGGGGCCATTGGGAAAGGCATTTCAATGAATCCAAAGAGATTCTTGATCAACACATTGCAAGATGCATCTATGCAAATAGTTTGTCTTTCAACATTGTTTAGTGGCCACATTGGCAAGAAACAGTGAGGAAAATTAGTGAGACTCAAAAGGGACAAGGGCTTCGGTTTTGAGAAGGTGTGCACTGTCTTAATGACAAATGAGGTGAAACTTGTAGAAAATTCATTGAGGCTCATCAGCAATTTGTGAAAAGCAATAGAGATGTCCATCATTTCCAACAAATTGGAGAATGCCAAAAAGTGGCCCTTCATCGATGTGATTGCAGTGTCCTCTAAAGGGGCAATTTTTGTGAAAATCATGGAATGTTAGAGGGATGTGAAGGATGGACAATTTATTGCTAGAGCCTAGCATCTTCACATAGGCCATTGAGGAAGTGGGGCCCAAAAACATTCAAGCCATTATTGACAGCATAAAAAATTGCAAAGCAGCTAGTTTGTTGGTTGAGACACATTATTCACACATCTTTTCAACATGTTATGTTGTCCACTCAGTCAACTTTATGCTAGAACAAACGTGCAGCAAAATTGATTGGATCAAACAAGTGTACCCAAGGCCAAAGAGATCCAAACATTCATCACCAACCACCACGTGTCATGAGCTTTATCAAATCATTCTCAAATTTGGAGCTACTAAAAGTAAATGAAAAATGCAATTTTATGTTTCACTTTAGTAATTTACTTTTTATAATTTAAGTATGTTTTCTTCTTTGCTTAAATTTTATTTATTTTTCAATAGGTTGCTAAGACTCAATTTACTTACATCACAATTGTCTTCAAACAATTTGTGAAGGTGCAAGAGGCACTTTCTAGCATGGTTGTCTAACAACTTTGGTCTATATTGAGGCAATCCAACACAATTGTCTTGAGACAATTTGTAAAGTGAGAGAGGCACTTCCTAGCATGATCAGCACTTCTTAGCATGGTCATCTCCCAACTTTGGTCTGTATTGAAGCAATCCAACACTAAGAAAACAAAGAATTTCAAGCAAATGATCATGACAATTGGTGATATCGTGTGGAATATCTTTTTAGTTTCACATCTTGAATGTGATCCCTAATTGTAACATGGATAAGCTATACTTGGGAAAAGAATATAATTGCATTGACTCAATGATTTAAAAGCTGCAAACCATCATAAATGAAAAAGAGAAGATCCTAAAGAATCTTTCTTCAAACAGGTGCATATAATTCTTGTTGAGAGATGGAACAAAATGACCACCCCATTGCATCCTCTTGCTTTTGCATTGAGTCTAGAATACTACATACCAAGATCCTTTCTTTGTACAAAGATGTAGAAGTCAACAAAGGGTACAACCTAGTGTTTGCTAGACTCTTCCCAAACCTTGATTTAGAGAATGTAGTTACAAATGAGTTTGTTGATTTCGTAAATTCCAATTGTCAAAGTTTCCACTCTTTGTGACAAGTATAAGAAATATGCTCAAAATTGATGGTATCTCCATGGCCAAACATTCCAATACCTACAACCCTTTGTAATCAAAGTTTTATCGCAATTTTTTTTTTTATCTAAAACTCTGCAAATTTGAATTTCTTTTCATTTTTGAAATAATCTTTTCAAGTTTGAAGTTTCATTTATAATTTAATAACTCCAACTCTCTATCTTTGCCTCAATAGGTTGTCAAATTGTCTTCATATGAGCAAAATTGAAGTACATACTCCTTCAGTCCACTCAAAAAAAGACAACCAATTGGCATCAAAAAAGGTCAAGGAGTTAATTTACATGCATTCAACTTGCACCTTCTTTTGCACAAGAAAAATGATTACAAGTGGCAAGAAAGTCGGGGGATGTATATCCTAATCAAGCTGACTTGGATGCCTCTATTGCTCAACAATCTTCATTTTTTAGGAGTCATATATGTAACATAATTTTAGTGCAAGAGCCAATGGCAATCCTTGTGTTCTTCTAATCTACCTAGATAATCTAATGTCAATGATGATGATGATGCTCCTTATAAACACCCATACTCACCTGATTACTAATTTTATTACCTTAATATTGAACAATGAACATATATCATAACATTCAAGTTTGATAAATTGACATCAAAGTAGTAATTTTAATTTTTATGTTAGTTTTGTTTACTATATGCATCTTATGTGGTATTTTGAACTTAATCATGTTTTCAGGCTGCCAATATGTGTATAGTTATAATTTTTTTCCTGTATGAATATACCAAAAGAGCCTAACCCCACCAAAAAAAAATTATACTAGAGTACCCAAACTAATAAATCAGCCTTTTATAATATCATATATCTTCCAGCAGAAATTGTTAACAGAGTCTATTACTTTATGGCAAATGTAAAACAATTAAAAATTCCCTATGCTTGCAAGGCAAAAACCCATTATTTTAGATTCTTGATTTGATAGATATAAGTAGGGAATCCAAGATTTCATAATAAAAGTGTAAGACAAAATAGATCTTATGTTGTAATACAATCGACGTTTCAAGATAATGCAAAATCATTTGTGTTGTAATGAATGCATTAGATTGAGTACTTTCTATTTCCTACAAATGAATATTGACATGATTTTTTAATGACAATTTCTGAAATGAAAACTACAAATTTTGGTTATGAGGCCTACAAAAATCTTTATTAAGAACATAAATACAAGAAATGTCGAAGAAATAGACAAGGACAACATTAAAATAAGCTTCGAACTTATTGGCGTGCTATCATCTAATCAAAGGTATGTGATTGCAAACATCTAGACTTCATGTCAAAGAAATAGGTATGAAAAACATTCCAATTAGCTCCGAATTTGTTGGCCTGATACCTAGCTAATCAACAAGTATGTTAGAGATCACATCTTAAAGTCTAGATTAACAAAAAAACCATCAAGTTTCATCTCTGTTGTAGATAGTCATAATCATTAAATACATTTCCAAAAAAATTACAAGTTTAAGCAATTCTGAAAATGCATTCAAAACGAAAGCAACAAAGGAATGTAAAACATGGGTTTGATATTTCCACCAACAAGTACACTTTCAATGTTAGTGCTCTAATAAAAGTGGCATTCTTTGAGTTTTCTTGCTATTATCATAATGGATTTTGATGTAAGTTTATGACCCTTTCTTGGATTCTCTGGTCCTCTTAGACAGCCCTAGCTCTCATTATTGATGACTTCTGTTTGGCTTTTAGGTTCTAAGCATATCCAAGGTAACTAAAAGCACAATATTGAATTACTTATTAGTGAACAAACAGCTATTGCAGGGCTTCAGGAAAATACTTATGTCTTAATAAAACAGATGCACGAAATTGTAAAAAGACACTCTACACACCTAATTAAACAATTCCTTAATGAAAAATTTGGCACTAGATTGGGATGAGAATAGGAGAGAAGGAACTATTGCTTATACAGAAAACTCTCAATTTTCCACAACACAACAATACATTCAAAATCACAAGAGGATACCTCTACTGCAACTACAAACCTCCTTACAACCAAAACCCTCTTTACAAAGACAACTAAATCAGGGGTTACTTGTGCCAAACAGCCTGCTCAGAGTAGGACTCATAAGCTTGCAAGCTGTGATTGACCACAACCCAACAGATCTAACTAATACAGCTTATTTCATATGCATCAAAACAAAGGTCAACCAAAAATGGCAGTGTGAAATTCATCATCTTCTTATAATTTCATTGAATGCAAGGACTATTTTAGTAGGGCAGATGCTGCATAGAATCAAAGTGGAGTCCCATGGAGAATGATGCAATTCGAGTACATACACTTGTCGTCAATGAAATGTGATAACTTCTGATCCATAACTGTAGGGCGTGTTGAAGAGGTAGCATTAAAATCTTGCAATGTCACTTAAGAGGTTTATTGCTGGGAGCATCCTAAGTTTGTCTAGGTTATCCTATTATTTTCTACCAAAATATTTACCAATAATTTTAGATGAAATCTTTTAAAAATATGTAGTGTAAGGGAAAACTTAGCCACATCGAACCATTTTTCTAGATACTCCTAAACATACTCGGCAGGGGCACTAATGAAATATTAGAAGCCCCCTCTGTGGAACAACCAGATGCTCCTGAACGCGGTGACCAAAAAACTTAATATCATTATCCCTATAGTTGGTCCTTCACAATTGGAATACACTGAGTTTATAATGTCTTCCTTTTCAAATCCAACAGTAATTAGCAACTAGTAAAGTTCATAAAAAGAAGGCAGACAATTTTTTCTGACCCCATTTAAATGAAATTCAATTAGCTATGAACCATAGGGATTGTAGATGACTGTCGTTTCCACGTATGCAAATGCTGCTTGCGTTTGCTTAAATATGGGATAACACTAAGACGCATCTAACAAAAAAACATATGTGATGGGACTTCGCCATAACCCTAACTTGCCACGATTAGGCTAGGAAACCTATTAAATACAAGCCTGTGAAGAAACGAAAAGAAATTTTTTTATAAAAAAAATCTTTTGGTTCACAATTACTAAGGAAAATGAAGATTAATTAAAGACTAGCTTTGAAACCTTACCAAGAACCCCTTATTAGGATCAAATAAACCCTGTCGAAAACTTAAAGTATTTTCCTGAGAAAATTCGCTAAACTTTTCGGAAATAAATTGCAAAAAGTTCTTTAAAATTGAACATCAATTATAGCAAAAAGGCTTAGTAAGACCCACCTGCGGAAGAAGATTGAACTGTATAATCGATCCGCAGTTAAAGAGGAAGAGAGAAGAGAGAGAATGGTTCACAGGCGCAGCCTAAGCATTTGTACCGGACGACCCCAAATATAAACGCGGATGAGACTCGATTTGGAGTCCGTCTCGGGTTCTCCTTTTAGCTTTTATAATTGCCAATTCGGTTCTTACTTTCAAGACAGATCATTGTCTTCAAGTCACTTTTTTTTAATTCTACACTGTTGGATTATAGATTTAAGGAGAGGGTCCGATGGTGGGCTATGTTGTGCGAGGGGTCTATGGTGGTCAGAATTTTTTACATATCTTATTTGGCAACCCACATAAATTGAATCAGGAGAAAAAATTGCATGCTTTTCAATATTTTTTTGATCAATTTCCAAAAATTACCTTTTCTATGCTAAAAGTGGCATCAATCGATGACGGACACGTGGTACCTGTTTACTTGTTTTCCGCCATGCCAATCACTACGAACTTAATGTGCATTAACTCTGCATTAACTTCCCCTCTCCCCTCCGTCGTCAGCCTTTTGGCAATCACTTCGACATGATATTCATTTGGTAGGGTTTGATTTTGGTTCTTTGCAACGCCATTCATATTTGGTGTCTGAACATAACATCGTCCATTCAAGGATCAATGGTGGTACACTTCACTGTCAACGATGGAGACAATGGGAGCAAGTCGTGGTGATGCTTTTTTGTTGTTACTATGTTTATGAACACTTCCATTGCCTAAGGAAAATAGTAAACTTCAAACATCACAGGTGAGGTTGTCTTCCAACCTCACAATAGCAATATCTATCCATTGCATGTGTTTTTATGGAATGTTTGTTGCATGTATTTTTTTGCAACTATCTTGTGACCAACTGTGTGTATATATCTACAATATCTTTAAACAATGTGTACATTTGTGGCATTTCGTTTGTCTACCATATGCTCGACTGTTAAAGGTTTCTTGCAGTTATATTGTGGTCGACTATGTATATATACATATATATACACACAATCAATCAAGAAATAGATTTATGCAATTTCAATATCTTATATATGTGTCATTTCGTTTGTCTATGTCTGCAATCTCTATAAATATATTCACAGTATTTCAAGGTATCATATGGTCAACTATTAAGGGTTTATTACAGCTATCTTTCGACTGATTGTGTGTGTGTGTGTGTATATATATATATACACATACATATACATATACATATATACATATATATACATGTGTATATATATGTATATTATACACACACATATATATATGTGTGTGTGTGTGTGTGTGTGTGTGTGTTTTTATATGTATACATATATATGTGTGTTTATACACACAGACAATCCGCCAAAAGATATATTCATATCTCTACAATATCTTTAAACAATGTATGCAACTCACTTTGTTAAGGGTATCATGCACCTATCATTTGGTCGACTGTGTATATATATACATACCATTTACAAGTTTCATATGGTGGAATCTTAAGGGTTTCATGCACCTATGGTTTGGTTAACTTTGTGTCCTTCGCTGCCATGAACCTCTCGCACAACATTACCCGCAATCCCATCGTCCTCTCTACCCTTTCGATACCGCATTCACCTCTACTAGTATGGACGATATTTCGATAGCAATTGACATGCATTTATAAGAATTAAATCCTAAATTGGTAATAATTATAGTTTTATATTTATATATATATATAAATTGTGTATATTTGTGTACGGATGCACGACATACATACACACACATATGCATACATGTGTATGTATGCATGTATGTATGGAATACACACATACATGCATACATTATAGGTTTATGTATGTATGTATGCATAATACATACACCTATAATGTATACATACCTACATACATACATGCATACACCTATAGTTTATACATACATACATACATATATACACCTAAATACATACATACATACATACACCTATAATGTATGTATCTATGTGTGTATTCCATACATACATACACCGGTGTATGTATGTATGTCATGCATGATAGATGTATATGTGTGTATGTATGCATGCATACATATGTATGTAATATATAACTTCCAATAATATTATGATATAAATTTTTTATAACCCTTTCTGAAACTAATATAGTTGTAAAAAATTATGATATAAATTAAAACAACATTTTCATACGTGTAAGAGTCATTGTAATTGAAGAACAAACAAACCATACATCTAATTTAATTGAATATAAATGAACAAGGCTATATGTCTAATGAAACAAGTAATGCATGTTATAGTATTATATCCCCAATTCTACCCACTAGTTGCAACTTCCAAAGATGTATATTTCAAAGTTGTAAGATTTCAATTGTATACACTGTTCAATGTATGTTTATTATTCATACATATCATGATTTTCTTCATAAGCATTTGCATACATACATATCATTCCACCCATCATCCTTAGTTTACAGTTGCTTTAAGAGTGTTAAAATATGTCATTTGCATACATACATACACTCAATCGGCCAGAAGATAGGTGCATGCATCCCTTAATAGTTGAGTATATGATGCCCTCAAATGTTATATATATGTATAGCAAAGATGCATGTATATGACAAAGATATATAGATTATTGTTTCATATAGCCTTGTTTGTTTAAATTTAAATGAATTGGGTGTATGCTTTAGTTTTTCTTCAATTACAATGACTTTTACAAGTATGGTAATGTTGTTTAAATTTATATCATAATGATGTTTAAAGTTACATATAAATATCATAATGTTGTATCAAAAAGGGTTATAAATATTTGTATCATTATGTTGTTTCAAGTTATATATAACCCCTTAACTGATTATATATGTATGTATGTATGTATGTGGGTGTATGTATGTATGTATGTATGCATAATACATACACCTATAATGTATACATACCTACATACATACATACATACATACACCTATAATGCACACATACATGCATACATACACCTATAATTTATACATACATACATACACCTATAATGCATACATACATATACACACCTAAATACATACATACATACACCTATAATATATGTATGTATGTGTGTATTCCATACATACATACATACATTATAGGTGTATGTATGTTTGTATGCCATGCACGATAGAGGCATATGTGTGTATGTATGCATGCATACATATGTATGTAATATATAACTTCCAATAATATTATGATATAATGTTTTTATAACCCTTTCAGAAATCAATATAGCTGTAAAAAATTATGATATAAATTGAAACAACATTTTCATACATGTAAGAGTTACTGTAATTGAAGAACAAGCAAACCATACGTCTAATTCAGTTGAATGCAAATGAACAAGACTATATGTCAAATGGAACAAGCAATGCATGTTATAATATCATATCCCCAATTCTACCCACTAGTTGCAACTTCCAAAGACGTATATTTCAAAGTTGTTGTAAGATTCCAATTGTATGCAGTGTCCAATGTATGCTTATTATTCATACATATCATGATTTTCTTCATAAACATTTGCATACATACATATCATTCCACCCATCATCCTTAGTTTACAGTTGTTTTAAGAGTGTTAAAATATGTCATTTGCATACATACATACACACAATCGGCCAAAAGATAGGTGCATGAAACCCTTAACATTTGAGTATATGATGCCCTCAAATGCAATATATATATATATATATATATATATACATATATATGATAGAGATATATAAATTATTGTTTCATATAGCCTTGTTTGTTTAAATTTAAATGAATTAGGTGTATGCTTTAGTTGTTCTTCAACTACAATGACTTTTACAAGTATGGTAATGTTGTTTATATTTATATCATAATGATTTTTGAAGTTATATATAAATATCATAATGTTGTATCAAAAAGGGTTATAAATATTTGTATCATTATGTTGTTTCAAGTTATATATAACCCCTTAACTAATTTTATATATATATATATATATTCCATGATCACCTAAGGGTTGTAAGAGTTAGAATTGGGGATATGATGGTATAACATGCATTGCTTGTTTCATTTGACATATAGCCTTATCTATTTACATTCAACTGAATTAGATGTATGATTTGTTTGTTCTTCAATTACACTGACTCTTACATGTATGAAAAAGTTCCAATTCATATCATAATGTTGTTTGAAGTTATATGAAGATATCATAATATTGTTTCAAGTTATATATAACCCCTTAATTGATTATATATATGTATGTTTGTACATATATATGTATATGTATATACATGTGTGTATATATATATATTTATATTTATAAACAGTCAAGGGTTTATATATAATTTGAAACAACATAATGATACAAATAATATGTGTGTGTGTGTGTGTGTGCATATATAATCAAATAACATTATCACCCGAGGGTTGTAAAAGTTAGAATTGAGGATATGATACTATAACATGCATTGCTTGTTTCATTTGACATATAGCCTTGCTCATTTACATTCAATTGAATTAGATGTATTGTTTGTTTGTTCTTCAATTACAATGACTCTTACATGTATGAAAATATTGTTACAATTTATATCATAGTGTTGTTTAAAGTTATATAGAAGTATCGTAATGTTGTTCCAAGTTATATATAACCCCTTAATTGATTTTATATTTATGTATAACCCCTTAATCATACAACCCTTTAATTGATTTTATATTTATGTACATACATACATAAATATAATCAAATAATATTATCACCTAAGGTTGTAGGGGATATGATACTATAACATGCATTGCTTGTTTCATTTGACATATAACCTTGTTCATTTACATTCAATTGAATTAGATGTATGGTTTGTTTATTCTTCAATTATAGTGACTCTTACATGTATGAAAATGTTGTTTCAATTTATATCATAATGTTGTTTCAAGTTATATATAACCCTTTAACTGATTATATATGTGTACGTATGTACGTATATATATGTGTGTGTATGTGTACATACATACATATATATAATCATATAACATGATCACCTAAGGGTTGTAAAAGTTAGAATTGGGGATATGATAGTATAACATGCATTGCTTGTTTTATTTGACATATAGCCTTGTTCATTTACATTCAACTAAATTAGATGTATGGTTTGTTTGTTCTTCAACTACAATGACTTTTACATGTATGAAAATGTTGTTTCAATTTATATCATAACGTTGTTCGAAGTTATATAAAAATATCATAATATTGTTTCAAGTTGTATATAACCCCTTAACCGATTATATATATGTATGCATATACGTATATATGTACACACACATGTGTGTGTGTATTTATATGTACCTACATACATACATATATAATTAGATAACATGGTCACATAAGGGTTGCGAGAGTTAGAATTGGGGATATGATAGTATAAAATGCATTGCTTGTTTCATTTGACATATAGTCTTGTTCATTTACATTCAACTGAATTAGATGTATAGTTTGTTTGTTTTTCAATTACAGTGACTCTTACATGCATGAAAATGTTACAATTTTATATCATAATGTTGTTTAAAATTATATAGAAATATCATAATGTAATTTCAAGACCTTAACTGATTATATATATAACCTTAATTGATTATATATATAATCAGTTAAAGTCTTATATAATATAAGACCTTAACTAAGTATATATATGAGACCTTAACTGATTATATATAAGACCTTAAGTATATATACGAGACCTTAACTGATTATTTATATATATGAGATCTTAATATATATATATATTGAGATCTTTTATACCAGTTAAGGTCTTATATATGAGACCTTAACTGATTATATATATATATATATATATATATATATATATATAATAAGTTAAGGTCCAAGACTTTATATATATATATATATATATAAGGTCTTATATATATAAATAATCAGTTAAGGTCTTATATATAAGACTTTAACTGATTATATATATATTAATATGTATATATATATAATCAATTAAGGTCTTATATATAAGACCTTAATCAATTATATATATATATATATATATATAAACTTTTACACCTATATTGATTTCAAAAAGGGTTATAAATATTTATATCATAATGTTGTTTTAAGTTAGTATTATGCACAAGATAGTATAACAAGCATTGTTTATTTTTGGAAACAACAAAGATGAACATATTAGTATAACATAAACTCGGTTATGAAACAACAAAGATTAACATATTAGTATAACATAAACTCGACTATGAAACAACAAAGATGAACGTATTAGTATTTTGAAAATTACATCAGTTAGACTCCTTCAAAACATTCACAACAAAACTATTCACAATCTAACGTTACAATTTTGTAAAGAAAATTGGAAAAGAGAAATCAGACGTTGGAAAGTTATCTATTGATGTGTTGTTGGTGTTTGCTTCTTGCTTAGCCAACCGCTCATCCATGTTTGTGGCTTCTGAATCAATAAGATTGCAACTTGAAAGTGGTTGGCTAATACTTGGGGGAGGTGAGGGTGGATAATACTTGGGGCAATACATAGAAACAAAGTCAGTGAGTATTGCATGATGTTCAGGCAAGGGAATTAAAGAATTGTTGAGATGCTTTTCCCTTGCTACCTCTTTTCTAGCATTTTCCATTTACCTTTCTTTTTTAGCAGCTTCTCGTTCAATCCTTTGTTGCCCCTTTTTTTGTTCCTTGTCTTTCCTTTGATGTTCTCTTTGAACCTCAATTGCTTCTCATTGAAGGTCCTTTTTAATTCTCAATTGTTCCTTGAGGCCCCTTGTTACAATTCTTTCAATCTTTTGTTTGATCTATTCTCTCTTCCTATATTTCAATTGCTATATTTTCCTCTCCTCTTGCTCCATTAGCAACTTCATGTAGTCATCTATGGTGAGGAGTCGGGATTGTCTGCTAAGTTGAATCACACTGTCAACTAGATGATTGGACTTTCCCTTCACTACATGAATAGGTAACTTCAAAAATTGGGAGATGTCTGACCTTAGTTGGCTTCCCAATGGCTCCATGGAATCTTTCTCATTTGGAAATTGCACCTCACTACTTGTTTCATTCACTTCCTTGCCTCCTCCTAATTGATCAGGTTCACATTCTCCACAATCAACATAAAAATACACTAAGTTATATGGGCCCATGTTGTTTGGTGGACATGGAATTGATGTACTTTGTTCTAAATCCACATGCAAATCAATACCAAGATTTGCAACTCCCTCTAGCAACCATGATTGCTCTCTAACACACTAGATAGAGAAAGAGAGATGTTTTCATATGTATTTTGGTCACCCAAATCAGGTGTTCTTAATGGAGTATGTTGGTTGCCAAAATTAGGTGTTCTAATTGGAGATTGATGGTTTGAAAAACTAGTTGTTTCTAGTGGAATATGATGGTCTACATAATCAGGTTTTCCAATTGTCCCTTCAACCTCTATTTGAAGCACACCTTCAGTGGATAGACAAAATATTTTCTACAACAGATGCTTCCTCGGGAGCAACAAATTGGAATGTCTCACTTGGCCACATATCCTCCATTAATGCATCTAGATTTAGGGGGAAAATACCTATTCTTTTAAAGCCTAATTTATGTTGTCAATAGTCAATTCTTTTTGAAATGCAATGCTACCAAATGTTGCCAACTTTGCCCTTTTAATCTCTAAATTTGGAAACTTACTCATCCATGTTTCTCTTTCCTTTTTTAAATATGATTTGAAAGACACAAACACGCTAACATCAAGTGATTGCAATATGTGGGATGTGTGGGCCGATAGGGTTAGCAAGTCAATGCCTAGTGACCTTGCTTCATCAATAATAGAAAATGTAATGTGGCTACCATGGCCATCAAAAATCAAGAGGTGTCTATTAGTGGGTGAGACACCCCCAGGTACAGAGGTAGAAAAATGGTGTAGCCAAAGTAGAAAGAGGTCTTTTGTCATCCACACATGGGGCTGAGTAGCCATACATGCACCTAGCTCACAATTAGCTATATAGTTCTTTAGGTATTTTTGCTAAACAAATAAAAGTCAAGTATATTTTAGCCAATAATATTTACACAACATAAAATAGTGATCCACTCTCGACTCTTGGGTATAATGTAGGATGCACTTTTGTTGCCCTTTTTGGTAAGCACTCTCATTGCACCATTTCATCCAGCTTGAATGTCAGTCTCATCACAGCTCCAAATCTTCATTGGACCATACAAATTGGTTGTGTATGTCTTTTTCAATGTTTCATAGAATGGAACAACCACTACAAGCCTCAAGTTTAGTGTACGGTCTCTATCTTGGCCTTGTTTTATCCTTAAAGTCAGATTGGGATGCCTTCTTTTGAAGTTGATCTGCCAAGACTTACCAAGAAGTCCATCCTTGAATGGATTTTTCCTCATCTGGCAGATTTGTGCTACTTCAGACTTGAGATTGACAATTTACAAACCATGGCCAACATCAACCATCTCCTTGCACGATTCAATAACCTTTTAATCTTTGTCATTGTTCAAGACTGTTGGGGTCCCTTTCCTTTTTTTAGAGGTAACACCAATCAACCAATTAGTCAATGTGTTGTTGGGAAACCCCTTATTTGTTGCCCCCTTATTGACATTCCATTGTCTTCAACGTCTCGCATGGCAGATTCCATGTCAATCACGAATGATTCTCGTTGCACTGAAACCTTCTTAGTTGTAACAGTTGTATTCACTTAGACTATAGGTTCGATTGGATGTGGAATGGGAATAACTTTGTCCTCTTCACTATGTGGCAACCTCACACCTCTCTTGTGTGGAGGCAATGTTGTCTAAGCTCTCTTTACAACTCGCCTAGTTCTTGTTGGCACTTTATTCTTCATCTACATTGAGCCAAGTAAGAACAATAAACAACAAACACATACACATACACATATATTCAAAGTAAAGGAGAGGGTCTAGTGGTGGTGAGTGTTATGTTGTGCGAGGGGTCCATGTTGACCAAAAACATGAATTACATACAACCTTTAATTGATCATATCCCCAATTATAACTCTCACAACCCTTAGTTGATCATGAAATATATATATATATATATATATATATATATATATAAATGACCTAACACTTATTGCACATCCTAAATGGCATTGTCTCATCATCGACATCATTATCACCTAATATCACTACATTTCACATCAATTACATCAAAAACTCTAATTTTCTCTATTAATTGAATAATATTACATTATTTAATTATTTCACTTTTTCATCATTTTTAACTAATTAAATAAATTTCACTTATTTAATAAAGTCCTAATCTAACTTTATTCTTCTTGATTAATTAAATAACATCAATTATTAAATTATGTCACAAATTCACCCTATTCCCCAAAATCAATTAAATTATTAAAACATAATAGTTTGATTAAATCACTTTCTCTAAATTTGAATAATTAAATAAATTATTCAAACATCATTCAAAAAGGTCAAAACAAACAAATACAACTTTGTTTGTAAAATTCAAACATGACTTGCACGTTCAACTCAAAAAAAATAATTAATCAATTCAATTAATTAATTACCCTCACCCACTTTCATGATTGAGCAAATTACAATCCCTTGATTGCTCACTCTGATTAGCTAACTGATTCATCTATTTCTTGATTGATTCATCTATTCTTCAATCCCACCAAAGGCTCAACTTAATTTATTTAATCCCACTGAAAGCTCAATCTATTTCCTCAATTCCACTAAACACTCAAATTGATTTCATCAATTACACCAGTTACGTAATCAAAATCCACTAATTTTTCCCATCTAATTCCTCTCAACGGTTCTGAACTGTTGATGAGGAAATTCTACTATGTGATCTTGATCATTCATTTTGAAACACAAAATCTATATAACAATCCTCTTCATCCTAAAAAATGATCGGAGAATTGACATCTTTTGCACAACGAAGTAATGCTGAAATTATAATCGATTTCTTAAAGAACTTTGATAGACGTCTTCAATCAAACATCACGTCGCTTTAAAGATTTTGTAACACATAAATGGAGGCTTCACATACATAACCAATTTGGCCAAAAGATAGGTGCAAAGATAGATAAATTGATATCTCATCTAGCCTTGTTTTGTATTGATCACAAAGAATTTTGTAAAGGGAATTTTGATCTTAGGTTTTGAGTCAATCAGTTTGCATATGTAATTTTGATAACAATATTAGAAATTGAATATAAAATGGTTCAAATTCAAAACCATTTCTCTCTTATGTACTTGTTTCATGAATTATGAATAATATTGTAACGCCCTGGCACGCTAACCCAAAGGACAACACAACATCTAACATTTATGGCACAATTTTTTTTAAAGACTCATAAGAAATGTAAATTAACATACAACACTCATAATGAAACTATACATACTCATTAACTAACTAGTCCTCTAGGGTAACATGACTGCATTATTTTCGAAATGTTCCCAACGTGCTCCCAATCCCATAACGACGACTAACTAATCACAAGAAACCTTTCTTAACACCATAATATAGAATCAATAAAAAACATACATACATCCATAACATTACATAACATCCATCAATGATCATAAGAAAATACCAAGAATACATTCATTATATGAATCTACATGGTATCAAAGATTACATAATTACAAATATTTCCACATATACAACACCACATAAGTGCATTAAATGCGAACCAAGGATTACATACACCACTCCCAAACATGGGGTAGATCAATTCGGGTTACACTAAGCTTCCCAACATGAAACGAGAATGATACATCAAATACATAAAGTGATACAATTGAAATGAACATAATACATAGCATCAATGCCATCTCCAAATCTGGTGAAGCTCTGGAATCACTGCAATGGTACAACTCTGCACATCACGAACTCTGAATGGAAACCCAATGGAGTGCATAACACGTTCCACCCAACCATGTGGACCCTAAGGTCCACCCCCTGTGCTAGGAGATGACAAGAAGGACCCACAACATAAAAATAGTCAAGCAAAAAAGGCTAACAAGAATCCAACACACAAGACTCAACAAGATAAAACATAAAGAAACAACCGCTTTCAGAGGTACAAGAAAAACAAAGGGAAAAACAAGCAAGGCATACAAGGTTGCTAAAGGGAAGAGTGTCATCACATAAGTTTGATATGGGTTACCCAATGTGGATCTTCCTAGTTTACCGACCCCCATCCTGGTTAAACCTTGACAACCTCAATCGATCTCCGGCCCCCATTCTCACTCATGTGAGAACAAAATACCTTTCAAGAGGACAAGGTAGTTGATCTTTTTCATTCCCGGTCTTCCCACTCATCTCAAGCCTAAACGAGCACTTGAGCCATGAGTGAGGCTACATTATATGAATTAATGTGAGGAACTACCCAAACCCCCTAATTAATTATTAGTGTTTTCACTGGATTAAGAAACTCTCGTGAGTTACCCTGGACTTGCCACTTTGGGCGTCAAACCCTCATTGAGAGCCACTCCCCCTACTAGCAACAAAAGAGTCAACAATCCACTAACTGGGTAACCCAACTTGCACAACATAAAAGGTCACATGTATTATTACATAAAGCAAGGCATACACCAACTCGCACAAAGTCTCCATAGATAACAATTCCATAGTGCAAGGCCAGAACCCACATAATCATAAATCAAGTAAAGAATCAAGTTTTCACAAAGAACCAACATGAAAAGCCCATCATAAAGAAAAGTCTTTTTCCCCAACATTTGGAAGATTAACAAATTATGACACATTGGCTCCCCAATCGAAGTGGCAACAATAACATGAGTTTAAAAGACAAAATTACAATCCACAATTATGAATCAACAAGTGTAGAATAATGAGTGGCAACATCACAACAAAGATCTTCAAACTTAATCAAAACTAACATAATCAACTCGATACAAAATCAGCCACAAAATCAAAATCTTCTTAGTAACCATTTGGTACAAAAAGGCTCACTCCTAAAATGAACTCAATATCAACTCAACCACCATATTCAATAATAAAAATCAACCAATGGGAATCCAAAGGAAACCTCAATTTTCTCCTCATATGATACTCAACTATTAATCACCTAACAAACTTACAATTTGGTTAATAAACAACTTTAACAAAATCAACAACCACAACAACAATAGTAGTCAGCCGATTCACAACTCAATTCAAAATCAACCCAATAGATCAACACGAACAAACAATCATATCAACCATGATAATCAAAATCATCCTAAATTTCAAAATCACACACATAATTCATCACATTTCCTATAACTTATGACTTAACCATTAACTTCACGTTATAGACCATTTACACAGTAACTCATAATTAACTATGATATCAATTATTCTAATTTTGAAATAATCAACACATTATTTATTACAAGCAAACGAATAAACATTGCATCATAAAATCATCTATTATCAATTCGACTATAAATTAATTAAGAATAAAGCCCTCATTCAAAAGATAATATATTTCATTTATTCAACCCACACCTTCAATTTTCTAATTATAAATAACTATTTCCTTCTATTTAACTTCTCAATGTGTTTATCCATATAGCCAAAAATTGTCAAGCATAAATCATTCATTTTCTATCACCATCATACAATACATATATATATATATATATATATATATATATATATACATTTATTATAATTGAAATGTTGTTTATTAAGCAATATATTTCAGCTTCATTGTGTTATATACATTTATATATATACACAAATCGAAAGCCTTTAATATACTATGGATGTATTGAATGAAACAAAACAAGAAGTATCAATTTCTAACATATTAGAATTACAATTACGACTATTATCCATGCTGAATTTTACTCAACTAACAAACACATACCACAAATTTCCCCAACATAAAGAATATCCATTGCTGATAATATGCAGTGGAAAGCATCGAATTAGGGGAAAATGTAGAATTAAGATACAACCTACAATGTCAAATGTAGCAGGTACGTTTATGATGGGTAGGGCGCGCAGCGAGTTGAAAGGTCGTTTATTAAGCATGTTCACCAATGGGAATCACTAACTCCTGAGTTCACATTCAATACATAAAATGGATGCTGAATTTAGCAACATACTATGGATATTTCTTCAAACAAAGAGGCCCAACACAATTATTTGTCCCATGTAGAATGAATAAATTTTTTAACAAGGAACATTTCCTTTGAATGCCAAGATAGGCGATTGGAGTGAAATCGCTTGAACCAAACAAAACACCTTAATTCCATTGGGGTAAACAAAAATCAGAGTTTAAAGAATGCTTACCAGGAAGAATAATCGACTAAGGAACAAGGCAGATCGACACCATAATGGAGAGCAGATATCAAGGGAAACAATAGATGGATTTTGGCAAGGAGGCACTCAAAATAAATATTGAAGGGCTTCATCAACTCAAAATAAAATCAGTTACGTCGACACTAAGTTTACATCAATGCCTAGTGTTTAAGTATGAATTCCAAATCATCCATAATTCCTATTCAAGGAGGTATCATAGGACAATCACTCAATTTTTATGCAAAAAAAAAAATGATTTAAATCAAGTCACGCAACTAACCCGATCAGAATGTTTGCTACAATAAATATTTAAAAAACCTTTGGAAAGGTACAATTTCTAAACATGCAAGCAAGTATTGAATTTTACCAAACGACACAAGCATCCAAGAATTTGTTACAAGAAGCGGAGACAAATTCAGAAATGAAGGAACCTGGGTTCAATGCTTCAGAGACAAAAAAGAAATGTCGAAGCCAAACGCTATCCAATGACAAATGCAAGCATCAAACATAGTATCAAATTTCCAATATTGTATACACATCGATCACCAGCATAAATATAATCTGCTCTGGAGCTACCAGAGAATTCAATCGGCTAAGTTTGTTTTAAAAGACTGAGAGATCCATAATGACAAGCAAGATATATATATATCCTGAAATAAGAGTGACATTAAAGTGTACTTGGAACCGATAAAGTGATCACAGAAAAATCAACAAGGAATGCGGACTTGATCGTGATGAGCATAAACTTCAACACATCATCATGAAGAGACATGATCACCTAGCTTTAATCGTCTCTGGAAACATCGTTTGGAACCAATCCCATGATTCACAATATGATTTCTTAGCTTTTGAAAGAGACAAACAAATGTTGCAGAAGAAAGATGTGTGTTCACAATCAAGTGGTAGGATCTCATCTTCCCCATTTCTAAATGAAAAAATCTCCTAAAGAATCAAGCCAATCTCTCTCCAAAAGATGATTATACAAAAGAAAAGTTGTTTTTTATTTCGAAATCCAAAAAATAAAATCTCTAGAACCACACAAAACAACAAGTTTCCAGTTCAAAAATTAGTTTTGAGTCATGCATGTGCATGCACTCCTCTTTTTTTCCATTTTGAACTTGTTTTTACAATTTGTTCGAAAATATCATCTTCTTTATTTATTTACAATTATATTATTTTTCTGTATTTAAATAGTCATCCTCTCATGATAGTAAAATTATCAATTATTATTAAATATAATTTAAAACAATACTTTTTACAAAACAATCTAATTTGATTATTTAACAATAAACCATATCCTTTCCATTTCACAATATTGATTTATTTAATTCTAAATTTATTTAAATTACCTTGTAATCAAATTTAATTTAATTTAAACTGAGTAAACAAGGCTATTTAAAATATTAAGTTTACCATGTAATTTCAATAACACATTAAACAACGAAATCATCATGACATCACAAATCATCCAAACAAACTTACTCAGATGTCGAGAAAGGCCAAATATGGAGGGGCACTACAAATATGATCAAGGATTATCTTATTTATCAAGGATTGTGTGAATGGCATTACAATATAAATTTATAAGTAGTGTGATAAGTGTTGTTCTTTAAAAATGATGCAGAATCACATATCAAATTCAATACCATGGAATACAATATAAAATATCACAATTTCATGGAATACAATATAAAATATCATCAACTACAGTTTGGAATATGATTCATGAAGTGCAATATAAAATAAAATATCATGAATTGCAATGATTCACAATTTCATGGAATACAATATAAAATATCATCAACTACATTTTGGAACAATGGAAACTAATTCGTGAAGTGCAGTATAAATACCTAAAAGCTGCTAATTCACTTCCATTTCCCAAATGGAGTTAGGGTCCTCAAAGTGATGTTCAACTTGAGATAAAGTAAAAGAGTCATCTTGATTTTGAGTCTGCTCTTCATTTTCTTCGATCTACGTCTCAAATTCAACATTTATTGTGTCATTGTCATTTGTCCCACTACCACTGCCAATGCCACCAGTACCAGTGTTTGGAATTGGAGTGTTGCACAACTCAGTCCCTTTTCTTTCGCATGTGGACCTCCAGATTGTGAGTGCCCTTTCAAAAGGAATTTTTTTGACATTATACGTAGTTCCTTTCATCCTCAAGAAAATTTCCAAATTCTTGTCTAGTTTGTTTCTTAATTTTGATTTCAAAAATACCAATGAACTGAAAACTCTCTCATCCTCCACCAACCCCAATATCATTATTTGACATAAATCAAAAAGTTTGAAATATTTTGATATCGTGTCACACAATATTTCACTCTGACCTAAGTTTGTCCAAAGCTTTGTTATTGATCCTGGTTCAAAGGCCTTCTCCATGCCCATGGAATCATACTGGTTCCTCATAGTTATTGCAAAATTCTTACATTGTTGTCTAAGCTTTTCTACATTTAAAATTCCTTCTATTGTCTAATCATTGTATGTTACACTTTTTGAAATTTGTTCAATTAATATATTTTATGGTGTAGGAGAACCTTAAGGTCTTTTGGAGAGATCTTCACAAATTTTGGCTTGTAGGTGGTTTTAGCCAACCACCAAGGTAATAAGGACTAATTGATAAAGTCCCAAGGTTGAATTGATGTGTGGGTTGTGTCAAAATTAGGTTAGTTTAGAGCCTTGAAGCTTGGGAAAGCCTTGATGAGGAGATTAGGCAAATCTTGACAATGTTGTCTTGGCAATTTGTCCTAAAAGTTGGAAAATGGCATTAATGATGTTCTAAGCCTGACCTAAGGGTCCTAACATGTGGGAATAAGGTATATAAGGTTAGAAAAACCCTAACTTGACAGGTGGGAAAGCTATTGTATGGATTGAGGTTTGGGAAGAAGAGAATGTGAGTTGGAAAAGTGCAAGTTTGTTTGATTTTTCTGTAACAGAGCCTTCATCCAGTCATTTAATGGATTGAAAGGACTGTACTAATGCATTGAAACTTTCATTTGTGACCTATATCTACCTTGTGTAGCATTGGTTTAGCCATTTAGTTCTACTGGTTAAGGTTTTGCAAGTTCTTTTGGTTCTTGGTTTCACTGCCCAGTTCAGGGACAGTTTGTAAACAATGATCCCCACTTGACTTCCCATGGCAAAGCTTCCATGGCCACTTGGAATCAAGTAGGGGACTATGTACATAGTGTAAATATTGCTTTAGGAGTCTTTGTGTGCAGGGGAGTTGATGTAACCATCAAGCTCTAGGTGAGTGCAGAGGCATTCTAGCTAGTTGCTTGGACAGAACAGTAGCAAGAAGACTTGCTAAATGGATTGGTTTGTGCCAATTCGTGGTGTAGGAGTGTAGGGGTATGTGTCTTGAACTTGTGTGTGCAAGGAGAAGTGCAGAGGAGGCCATTAAAGCATACAATTAAACTAAAGAAACCAGACTGTGTTACATACCCTAGAAACCCTTAAAAATAGGGGTTTGGTGAAAGGCCTATGTACGGACACTAAGGGGGTCCCAAACCTTGGAAATCTTGAAGCCTAGGAAGTCTGTAGAGAGAATCCATGAGGAGTTTGGGGGTTTATTAAGGTAGTCTTGGAGTTATTCCAAGAATACTAGTTTTAGGAGGCCTAATTGACTAAAACCCAAGTTTCTTGAATTCGATAGTCAAATGAGGAAAGAATCCAACAAGATGGATCAAAATGGAGTAAGATCACCCAAGGAATAGTTGGAAGACCTATTCCTAGTCCCAAGAAAGTTTTGGGAACTTTGTAGCAAAATTGAGCCCATGGAAGCTCGTGGTGATTTGAGAGCAAAGGTGAGCATTTGAAATTGGTGGAGAGTTCTATAAGGAGATAGAGGTCTTAGGAGTGACCTCTGAGTAGGGTAGTGAAGAATACCCTAGCAAGACCAAAGAATAGGTCTTAGGAAGAGAAAATGAGCTCTTGAGAGATAACACTCCCCACCAAATTGGTATTAGAGCCATAAAAAGGCTTGGGAATTGAGAAGTGAATGTTAGAGAGAAGTGAATCCATAGGAGAAAGCACCATGGTGACTAATGCAGAGCTAGCTAGAGATTTGATAGAGCAACAAGAAAAGAATAGACGACTTGAAGAAGTTGTGGAGGAGATGAAGCAAAAACTAGAAGTGGTTGTAGAGACTACAAGCAAGATGAAAGTGCAGTTAGCAGGGGACAAAGACAAGGGTAAGGATCAAGTTGAGGAAGCCATAGAACCAAAACCCGACCCTCCATTAGCAGAGGAACCCTTCCTCAAAGCATTGAAGGCATTAAGTGGCAAGGCACTAGAAGGCATCCTTGTTTTCACAGGA
Organism: Sequoiadendron giganteum; assembly: GCA_007115665.2. Taxonomy (NCBI): domain Eukaryota; kingdom Viridiplantae; phylum Streptophyta; class Pinopsida; order Cupressales; family Cupressaceae; genus Sequoiadendron; species Sequoiadendron giganteum. The sequence continues at coordinate 527,974,368 of CM021102.1, forward strand.
AGAATGGATGTAGAGTTAGTTATGGAATGGATTGAGGGAATGGAGAATCACTTTGAATGTGATGGGATTACAGAGGCACAAAAGGTGAAGATAGCCAAATCAAGGTTAAGAGGACAAGCATTAACTTGGTGAAAGTTCTTGCAAGAAGAAAGAGAGAAGGAAGGAAAGAAGCCAATAGGAAATTGGAAAACAATGGTGGCTAAAGTAAAGGAAAACTATCTACCTGAGGACTATGACATCCAATTGCATAAGAAGAGGCAAAATCTCAGACAAAGAGAACTAGATGTAGCTGCCTACACAGAAGAGTTCCAAAAGCTAAGCCTTAGGTCTAGAGTGCAAGAAACTAAAAGCATTAAGGTTGCTAGGTATTTGAACGGCCTTAGATGGAACATATAAGAGGAGTTGAGTCTCTTCACACTTATTACCCTCCATAGCTACTATCAGATGGCTATTAAAGTGGAAGAGAAATTGAAAAAGAAACAAGATTCTAATACTAGGGGTAAAGGAAGAGGCAAAGACCCTAGAGGTGGACATAGAGGAGGTTTTGGTGGAAGGAGCAATGAGAATAGAAGCCAAGGAGATTCTAAGGTTGGTGAACAATACAATGAGACAAATAGTAGAGGGGGATACAGAGGTAGAACCTCTAACAATGGTGGAAGAGGCAGATCAAGAGGATTTGGAAGAAGTTCTCATTTTGCTTCCATGAAGTGTTACAATTGTGGACAGTTGGGTCATCCGGCTTATAGGTGTCCTGACAAGCCAACATCTTCACAAGGTGAGAAAAGGGTTGCTTATGTCCAAGATGAGGACTATCCTAAACATTCAGAGGTGAGTTTAGATTCAGAGAAAGGAGAGAATCTCATGTTGAGAAGGATCTTGATCAAAGCACCTACCGAGGATGAACACAAATAGAGGAGAGCTCTTTTTAGAGTCAAGTGCAAGATACTAGGTAAGGTTTGCAAGGTCATCATTGACTCAGGATCTACTGAAAATGTCATATCAGAGGAGGCAGTACAGAAGTTGAACCTCATCAAGATACCCCATGTGTGTCCTTACAAGGTTACTTGGTTGAATAAGGGGCGGAATATATTGGTCAATGAACAAGTATAGGTTGAGTTTGCTACAGGGAAGTATCAAAATAGGATACTATGTGATGTGTTACCAATGGATGCATGCCATCTGTTGCTTGGCAGACCATGGCAATATGACAGGGAGGCAGTACACCATGGCAAGGAGAACAAGTATTCATTCAAGAAGGATGGAGTGACTTACAAAATCCAGTCTTTGATAGAAGAAGGCACAGTGGAGAAGGCATAATCCAGTGTACTTTTGATGAGTGGAAAGGAATTCCTAAAATACATGAAGGAGGAAGAAGGAGTTGTCTATGCAATCATGTTGAAACCAAAGGAGGAGGAGTCACCTAGTCGGCTACCTATGACAGCAGAAGTGAAGCAACTGTTGGACCAATTCAGGGATATCATTTGTGAAGGCACACCAGCTACACTACCACCTAAGAGGGCAATCAGTCATCAAATAGACTTTGTGCTAGGAGCAACATTGCCTAACAAGGCTGCATACAAGATGACACCGGAGTAGAAGAAAGAGATAGCAAGGCAAGTTCAAGAACTTTTGGACCAAGGGTTGATCAGAAAGAGCATAAGCCCATGTGTTGTTCCAGTGGTTTTGGCACCTAAGAAGGGAGATAAGTGGAGAATGTGTACTGATTCTAGGGCCATAAATAGGATAACCATTAGATATAGGTTTCCTATTCCTAGGATAGAAGACTTAATGGACTGTTTAGGGGGTGCTATTACTACTCCAAGATTGATTTGAAAAGTGGCTACTATCAGATTAGGATGAAAGAGGGAGATGAATGGAAATAAGCTTTTAAAACTACAGAGGGGTTATATGAGTGGTTAGTAATGCCATTCGGGCTTACAAATGCACCTAGCACTTTTATGAGGGTGATGAATGAGGTCTTGAAGGACTATATAGGAGTCTTTGTGGTAGTCTACTTAGATGATATCCTCATCTTTAACAAAACAAAAGAAGAACATATGAAGCACCTATAACTTGTATTGAAGAAACTTCAAGAGGAGAAGCTCACCATAAATCTCGAGAAGAGTGAGTTTATGAAGCAAGAGCTAGTCTACCTAGGATTTGTAGTATCTCAAGGGAACTTGAAGATGGACAAGAGCAAGGTTGAAGCCATTCTCAGTTGACCTACTCCCAAGACAGGGACTAAAGTTAGGAGTTTCCATGGATTAGCTCAATTCTATAGGAAGTTTGTTAGAAGGTTTAGTGAAATCTGTGCACCGGTCCTTGACACCATCAAAGGAGGACTGAAAACAAAGTTTGTGTGGACCAAAGAAGCCAATGAAGGATTTGAAAGATTGAAGAGGGAGATAGCTACCCAACCAATCCTAGTCTTACCAAGTTTTGACAAACCATTCATAGTGGAATGTGATGCAAGCAACATAGCAGTGGGTGCAGTCCTAAGCCAAGAAGGCAGGCCAGTGGCATTCTTTAGTGAAAGGCTAAATGAAGCAAAGTCTAGGTACTCATCCTATGACTTAGAGTTGTATGTTTTAGTACAAGCTCTTAAAAAGTGAAGGCACTACCTATTGCCCAAAGAATTTGTGGTATACACTGACAATCAAGCCTTAAGCTACATCAATACTCAAGAGAAGCTCAGTTTGAGGCACATCAAATGGATGGAGTTTTTGTAGTCATACACCTTTACCATCAAGCACAAGAAAGGGGTTAACAACAAGGTTGCATATGCCCTTAGTAGGAGATTGCTTACCATTCAAGAGATATAGCTGCAAAGCACAGGGGTTGAAGGATTCAAAGAACTATATGAAGGAGATTCTGATTTCTCAGTGATCTACAAGGTATGTACTGATTTTGAAAACCATTTTCACAGTGAATATGCAGATTATACTTTGCAGAATGGTCTATTGTTTAGAGGGAAACAATTATGTCTTCCAAGAGGTTCCATGAGGGAGAATCTTATCCAAGAAAAGCACAATGGCAGTTTGAGTGGACACTTTGGATTGAACAAGACCCTAGACTTAGTGGAGAGGTTCTATTGGTGGCCTAAGATGCAAAGAGATGTGAGAAGGTATGTGGAGCAATGTGGAGTGTGTCAAAAGGCAAAGGGAACATCAACAAATGCAGGTCTTTATCAACCATTACCCATCCCAGATAGACCATGGGAATGCATAAGCATGGACTTCATAGTAGGGCTACCTAGGAGACCGACTAGTTTTGACAGTGTGTTTGTGGTAGTGGACAAATTCAGCAAGATGAGACATTTCATCCCATGCAAAAAAACACATGATGCAAGTCAGATTGCACACCTATTCTTCAAGGAAGTAGTAAGGATACATGAGTTGCCAAAGAGCATAGTTGCAGACAGAGATGTGAAGTTTATGGGATATTTTTGGAAAACTCTTTGGAGGAGGTTAGGAACCAACTTGTCTTATATTTCAGCATATCATCCTCAAATGGATGGACAGACAGAGGTGATAAATAGGGTACTTGGTAACTTTTTGAGGTGTCTAACTAAGGAGTATGGACAAGGATGGGAGCAAGTCATTTCATAGGCAGAATTTGCCTATAATGATAGCACAAACGGATCTACTGGTAAGAGTCCATTTGAAATAGTATATGGGTTACATCCAAGAGGTGTACTTGAGCTACAAGACCTAAAAGGTTATGAAGGAATCAGTGGACATGCTAATGATTTTTCTCATTCAATGAGAGAGGTTCATGAGTAGGTAAAGAAGACATTAATGGAGGCTAACCAAAAGTTGAAGGCTAAAAGAGATGAAGGGCAGAGAGATCTATAATTTGAAATAGGTGATTTGGTGATGGTATACTTGAACAAGGCAATACTATAGAAAGGCATACCAAGTAAGTTGCAGATGAAAAGGATAAGGCCATGTAAAGTGTTGGCTAAGTATGGATCAAATGCATACAAGGTGGAGTTACCCAAGGAGATGTCTATTTCGCCTATCTTCAATGTGAAGGACTTGGTGAAGTATAAAGGACCAAAAATGGATGAGGAACAGTATAGTGTTGAGGTGAGTAAGGATGTGGAAGGGCTCAAGGTACTTGATCAGATCATACCACATGTTGACAAGATTTTGGACTCAAGGGTGAAGAAGAAGACTAGGCACAAGACTTACATGGAGCACCTAGTGAAGTGGAGACACCAACCAGAGTCAGAGGCTACTTGGATAGCAGAGATTTATTTCAAGAAGCATGGAATCAATGAGATGTTCTTAACACCATAGGTTCCTTAACTTCTTTGTTGCAGAGGGAGAATGGTGCAGGAGCACCTTAAGGTCTTTTGGAGAGATCTTCACAAATTTTGGCTTATAGGTGGTTCTAGCCAACCACCAAGGTAATAAGGACTAATTGATAAATTCCCAAGGTTGAATTGATGTGTGTGTTGTGTCAAAGTTAGGTTAGTTTAGAGCCTTGAAGTTTGGGAAAGCCTTAATGAGGAGATTAAGCAAATCTTGACAATGTTGTCTTGGCAATTTGTCCTAAAAGTTGGAAAATGGCATTAATGATGTTCTAAGCCCGACCTAAGGGTCCTAACATGTGTGCATAAGGTATATAAGGTTAGCAAAACCCTAACCTAACAGGTGAGAAATCTATTGTACGGATTGAGGTTTGGGAAGAAGAGATTGTGAGTTGGAAAAGTGCAAGTTTGTTTTATTTTTCTGTAACAAAGCCTTCATCTAGTCATTAAATGGATTGAAAGGACTGTACTAATGCATTGAAACTTTCATTTGTGACCTATATCTACCTTGTGTAGCATTGGTTTAGCCATTTAGTTCTACTCGTTAAGGTTTTGCAAGTTCTTTTGGTTCTTGGTTTCACTGCCCAGTTCAGGGACAGTTTGTAAACAATGATCCCCACTTGACTTCCCATGGCAAAGCTTCCATGGCCACTTGGAATCAAGTAGGGGACTATGTACATAGTGTAAATATTGCTTTAGGAGTCTTTGTGTGTAGGGGAGTTGATGTAACCATCAAGCTCTAGGCGAGTGCAGAGGCATTCTAGCTAGTTGCTTGGACAGAACAACAACAAGAAGACTTGCTAAATGGATTGTTTTGTGCCAATTCGTGGTGTAGGGGTGTAGGAGTATGTGTCTTGAACTTGTGTGTGCAAGGAGAAGTGCAGAGGAGGCCATTAAAGCATACAATTAAACTAAAGAAATCGGACTGTGTTACATACACTAGAAACCCTTGAAAATAGGGGTTTGGTGAAAGGCCTATGTATGGACACTAAGGGGGTCCCAAATCTAGGAAATCTTGAAGCCTAGGAGGTCTGTAGAGAGAATCCATGAGGATTTTGGGGGTTTGTTAAGGTAGTCTTGGAGTTATTCCAAGAATACTGGTTTTAGGAGGCCTAATTGACTAAAACCCGAGTTTCTTGAATTCGATAGTCAAATGAGGAAAGAATCCAACAAGATGGATTAGAATGGAGTAAGATCACCCAAGGAATAGTTGGAAGACCTATTCCTAGTCCCAAGAAAGGTTTGGGAACTTTGTAGCAAAATTGAGCCCATGGAAGCTGATGGTGATTTGAGAGCAAAGGTGAGCATTTGAAATTGGTGGAGAGTTCTATAAGGAGATAGGGGTCTTAGGAGTGACCTCTGAGTAGGGTAGTGAAGAATACCCTAGCAAGACCAAAGAATACATCTTAGGAAGAGCAAATGAGCTCTTGAGAGATAGCACTCCCCACCAATTTACTTTATCATGAAAATATTTTGGGCTATCTCAGTTTACCCAAAATTGAGGAGAGACAATACCAATGGATTCAAGTATTTCATTTCAAGGGAATCTTTCATGAACCATTGAGGAAAGAGCTTTTGCAATTTTCTTCAAATTATCACTAACAGATTTAACAATGTCGTTAAAATCTTTCTCTTTAATAGGTGCTTCTTTGCTAGAGCGCTTGCCTGTCTTACAATGGTACATTGGTATCTCATATCCATGTACACATATACATAAGTGCCCGTTTGCATTAAATTGTAAATAATTATTAGGCTTATTCAAATCAGCAATTTTCTGCCACATGAAATAATTTAGGCATCCTTGTGTTAGATCTAGATATAGATGATCGAGGGCCATGCATGTATGTCTACGTAGTTTGACATATTCATAAATATACATAGTTCTATCTTGGGATTTCTTCACAAGATTGTTCATTTCATTCAGCATGGGGAGAAGAGTAGCTAAAGTCAAGAGTGTCTCTATATCGCTTAACCTATGTAAGAGGTTAGGAGCTTTGTCTATTGTGTTGCGATGCTCGTACATTACCCCAATCAAGGATTGATATTCTGAAAGAACTCATTGCACTGGTCCATACAAGGAGATCCATCTGGTATCGACATCCTTGAGAATCTTGTTTTTTGTTCTTATTCCCTTGGCGAAATTTTGAAATTTCGCAAAACGTTTGGGACTTTGACAGAAGTATGCATAGATCTCATGGATTAGATTTTTAACTTTTGATATTGTAGGAAACTTGCTTACAATTTTGAATGCTAAATTTATTTTGCGGGCCATGCAGTGAATGCCAAGCATGTATGGTGCAAAAGTAGTTTGTAACTTTGTGCAAACACCACTCCTTTGACCTGACGTAGTGCCCCTCCATGATTCACCCTTTCATGATATTTATGTCTGATGTTTGATAAATTTTATTTTGAGTTGTTTGAATTAAATTGGTTTAATAGTGTTGTTGGTTTAGTGATGAATTAAATAAATTATTAAATAAAGCATTTTGATAAATTGGTATATATGTTGTTATTGGTTAATTAATTTATTAAATTAAATCATTAAGTTAAAAAAGTAACTCGACAATTAAATATAAATATATTTATTATTAATGTTGAGTTTTAATATTAAATTAAAATGTGGGAAAACATTAATATGAAATAAAATATTAAATTGGATGAAGATTATGGATAATCAGTTAAAACAATTAAAAAGATAGAAAAAGAACCTTCGAAGCACATGCGTGACTTCAAACTAATTGTTGAAAAGAAACTTGTTGTTTTGCGAGATTTTTATCTAATTTTTGTGTTCGAAAATCTTACAGTTTCTTTTTGGAGAAATAATAATAGTTATCATTTGGGAGAGATGAGGGATGATCATGGTTTTTTTTTTTCAAATGGAGAACTTTGTCTACTAGAATAATAGGTAGAATAATTGTATTTGGTGGATTGTTTTAAAAATTTGAATTGGGGAAAAAATTTACTGAAGTTGATCGAGAGTCTTAAAGATGTGGTGTTGTTGTAGAAGCTTGATCTCGGCATCGAACATCATTCTAGCCTATGTTGGATTTCGGGTTAGTTTCTCCTTTGTACTAATTTCAATGCTTTGCATTATGCATCCATTCTCTACTTGATTGTTGATTGCGATATTGTTGGCTTTGTGTTTCTCTCCCTTAGTGTTAAACATGCAATATTGAAAATAGCTATATTTGTTCCATTAAATGGTGCAAATTTTATGTTGGAATTCATTTATTATTCTTTTTCCTTGGCGGTCGTTGTTTTGGCACATGTTGTATTATATTTGGTGTTTGCAATGTCTACAAATCTTCCATTCCTCAGTCGGTAGAGTTTTCACTATTATTTTCCATCTTAATGTCTGACTACTGTAAAGTCTAGGTCGATCATTGCCTTATCATCTTATTGGGCCTCGCTCATAGAAAGCGAAGACCAAATGAGGTATCGTTCCATTTTGTTGAATACTATTTTTTTCTTATGTCTATCAAATGTTATTATTTATGTCACTGTGATTCTATTTTATTTCTGATTATTGTTTTTCCATTGTGTCGTCTGCCCTATACACCACATCATCCATCTCCCTCTCTCTCTGCCAGTGGCGCCATGAGGTATTTGCGCACCCCTCCTCCTCTTAATCCACTGCTTGCATTGCCTTGCATGTTGAAATCGACCTGTATCACACATATCTTGTGTTGATCAATGCACTTACAGTAGTTAGGAAGTTCAACATATTTGATTTATATGCTTTAAAACTTGTATTCGATGGAGTCTGAAATAGATGTGGTATGTGCTGCGATTTGTATATATATTCTATGATTTTGATTTCTGTATACCATGTGGTTCAATACTTTTAGACCTGTAAGCATTCAATATTTGCTTGGCATGTTGTATTTTGGGCATTCGATTTATATGTACTATATGGTATTCATTCAATGAAAATTGTAAGTGGCATTCGTTGCATATAAGCTCGCTGTATATTTTCATATGATCTAAACATTGTTAATGACCTTTGTTGTATGTAAGTTTGCTGAGTATATTTATATAATCAAAATATTATTGAGGGCATTCGATGTGTATAAAAACAACTGTATATATATATATATATAGTTTGTGTATTATTAATGACATTTTATCTATTTAAAGTCGTTGCATGTATATTACCTCCTTGGGATTTGAATTTTATACATATATATCCCAATATAAACCAAATTTGTGCGTTATAAACAACATGTAGTTCTAGTTTTTACATATATATATATATATATATATATATATATATTTATCTATGTGTATATGCATACATGCATATAAAACTACGGTTAGAAAAGAGTATATCTGCCTTGTGAATTAATAGATAATGTCCATAAGTATATTAGAAACTAATTAGAGAAGAAAATAAATTGATTTAATCATATTTAGACAATTGAAAGATTTATTTAAAAGAATGACTTAGATGAACTCTAGAATGTTGACTGCCATATTTAGTTATTAAACGATATGCAAATTCTCTATGTAAATAGTTATTGTGGATGAATATAATTATGTTAATTTTTGGTAATTGTGATGATTGTGGTGAATGTTTAATGTGGGAGTCTTTTGGGATAAGTGGTTAATGCTTTCAGAGGCTTAGGGGATTAGCCTAAAAGTTGGATTCATGATTATTTCATTTTGAAAATAGTTGAATTATATACTTGAAATGTGTTCATGAGGGTCTTTAGCCTTGCACTGCTTATTGTTTATTATGGTTGGATTTGTGAGCGAGAGGGTTCAAGCCTCGCTCTATGTGTGTGCTCATGTGGTTTTGTAATTTGTGCAAGATGGATTTACCATGTTTGACGTTTTGGGTCTACTAGTTGCAAGTAGGGGGAGTGGCTCTCAATGGGGGTCGATGTCTTGTGAGAGACTGTCAGAGTAACCCATTGAAGAGTTTCTTAACTCAGTGATAACCTATTAATGAATTAGGGGGTTGGATATTTTTCACACTAATTAAGATAATTGGATGCCTCACTCCTATCTGTAGTGCTCGTTTAGGTTAAGGATGGGTTGAGAAGGCTTGGTTGGCAAGATCAACTTTCTTGTCCTCATGAAAGGAATGTTGGTTCCACATGTGTCACCCTATGGGGCCGACGTCTAGTGAAAGACTGTCAGGGTAACCATAGATGGGGGTCGACATCTAGTGAAAGATTGTCAGGGTAACCCATGCTAGGACCATGCAATGATAATATTCCCTATTGCAGTCTAGCATTCCCTAGTTTGTGTTCCCCTTCTATTGTACGTGTTCCTCTAGAAGTGAAGTCAATGTTGTAAGCAACGTATGTGTTATGTGATGTTGGTGTTGTACTGTGTTATGTTGGAGTCATGGTTTGTCCTTTTGTGTTAAGCCTTTTGTCTTCTTGACTATTTTTTGGTGGGACCTTATTTTTATCTGCTAGCATGGGGGGTGGACTTTAGGGTTCCACATGGTCAGGTGGATTGTGCTTTTTCCTCCATTGGGTTTCCCAGATGTTGATCGTGTGCACGAAGGATGTACCTCATGTAGCAGAGTCCAAATTTGGTACCAGTTGAGGAGATAGTTGTTTATGTTATGTATTGAATTTGTATTTCATTTGTATCATGTAATGTAATCTTGATGTATTCTTCCCATTATATTTGGGGAAGCATTGATGTAAGATGTAACAGTTATGTTGTACCCTCATGTAAAGGAATTTTTATATGTACTTATTGGTTCTCTATATAGGATCCTTGGTGACTATTTATTTGTTGTTATGTATGGAATGTATGTTGCTTATTCATTTAATGCAATGGATTTAAAATTAACTATTGTTGTTAGTTAATCCATGATGTATGTTTAGATCTTATTCAGTAGGTATGTTTGTAATGAAGTCATGGAACCTTAGAGGACTTGGTTTAGTTTCTATGTTATGTTAAGATATGTGTTTCACTGTTATTCTATTTAAAAATAAATAAATTATTGTGTCATCATTGTAGTTTTGATGTGTTGTCCTCTGGGGTTTCGTGGAAGAGTGTTACACCTGGAATCAGAGCCTAGGTTCATACACTAGGTACTCTAGATACATATGAGCCCATTATGTTGTCCTAGTGCTTATACTCTTGAGCCCATGTTTTCTCCCTTCTGTTATCCTCACTTAGAAACTTGATACTTATCCTTTGCTGGTGTTTGTCTAATGGTGCAAAAAATCGGTGGAAAGGATAAGACCCTCGGTGTAGTGTGCAATGCACCGATATTATTTCTATCAGGGATGCATTATGGACTCTTGTGTAGCCTTATGATGTGATTTCCAGTGATATGAACTTGTGTGTGTATGTGAAGAATTTACATAGGATATGTTAGTATTAATCCGTTATTTCTTATGTTAGAATGGAGGGAACATCAAGAACTCGAGGGCGAGTCAACAAAACCAAACATAATGAGAGGCCTGGGTCATTAGGTGGAAAGAGCAAACTAAGGAAACCAAGGAAAAGGGGGTGAAGGATGATAAAAGAGAGGACTTAGAGACATTGACAAAAGTGTTTAAACGTATTCACCTTGGGAAGAAGAAAAAGAACAAGGAATTGAGAATAAGAAGAGGGCCAAAATTAAGCCCTCGACCCATTGGGATTTGCCTATGGGATGTGGTAGAGGTGCAACCATGTTGGATGAAGGAGAGATTAAGAGGTGTTCACAATTAAACCCAACCTCCAAGTTTGTAAACCTCAAGTTCGAGGAGGAAGAGGAACTAGAAGAGTTTCCTTTATCTGAGAATGATATGTCAACTTTTATGTTCTGGAAAGACTTGGACCTCTATATAGAATAAGAATGTACGAATCCAAAAGTAAATAAAATGAGACCTTGCAAATATTGTGGGAAAATTCAATGGTAATTGTGTTTTTTGATATGAAGGATAAATTGTGTGTCCATGCTTCTGAAAGGTGTAAAATCATGATCTTGTGTGTGAATTCATATTTGTGTCTGCCTTTTGACGTGAGTGGTTGTTACATCATGCCATGTGATATTTGTTCTCTTATAGTTTTTTCCGAATGCTTGAGATGGTGTGGAGTGTATGCTTGATCATTTTGGATGTAATCTCTTAAACGATGTTACTAAGTTAGATGATGATTATGACACCTTGTTGATGTTAGATTTACTGCTTTGATGATACTGGATGACACTTTAACATTTTTGTTACTGCTCAAGTTTATGCATATGCTATGATAGTTTTATGGACTTATGGGTTTATGTGGATTAACTTAATTATGAGCATGATGTGTTTATCTAACCATGGTTACTATGCGTTTAACTAGTGGTTGTTTTATGTTGTTAATTATGTAACTTTTTGACATTGACGTGGTTATTTATTTGTGGTGTCTTGGTGAAAGGGATGGTGTCGCATTACTCATTCGTGAGTACCCTGTTACGTTGCGATTTACTTTCACGATATTTTTAACTGTATGATTATATATATGTTCGACCATATTGTTTGTTGCAGGTTGCAGGTACCAAGCATCAACTCCACCTGAATTGACAGGTTTGAGCATGCCTTAAACCCAATGGAATTTTTTTGAATGGAGACAATGTATGGTCCCCCACCCTTGCCATCATTCTCGAAGAGGATGAGTATTTCGTCGGTCACCCCGTCGGTCTTGTTGTTGTTTGTGGTCAGTTGGTCCTACTTCTCGATCTTGATTAAGGTTTAGGTAATTGTTTGACATTTGGTTTTCTTGATTATTTGATGTTGTTTGTATTTATCTTAAAGGAACATGAACGTGGTATTATTTAATAAATTATAGAATTAATGTGTGTATGTTTCATTCTAACCTTGTGACTTCTAGGAGTAAGTCGAATCTTTGTGGGGGAGGATGTAGTGCCCCTCCATGATTCATCCTTTTATGATATTTATGTCTTATGTTTGATAAATTTTGTTTTGAGTTGTTTGAATTAAATTGGTTTAATAATGTTGATGGTTTAGTGATGAATTAAATAAATTATTAAATAAAGCATTTTGATAAATTGATATATATGTTGTTCTTGGTTAATTAATTTATTAGATAAAAATCATTAAGTTAAAAAATAACTTCACAATTAAATATAAATATATTTATTATTAATGTCGAGTTTTAATAATAAATTAAAATGTGCGAAAACATTAATATGAAATAAAATATTAAATTGGATGAAGACTTAAAACAATTAAAAAGATAGAAAAAAAACCTTCGAAGCACATGCGTGACTTCGAACTAATTGTTGAAAAGAAACTTGTTGTTTTGCAAGATTTTTATTTGACTTTTGTGTTCGAAAATCTTACAGTTTATTTTTGGAGAAAATAACAATAATTATCATTTGGGAGAGATGAGAGATGATCATGGTTTTTTGTTTTTCAAATAGAGAACTTTGTCTACTAGAATAATAGGTAGAATAATTGTATTCGGTGGACTGTTTTAAAAATTTGAATCAGGGAAAAAAATATTGAAGTTGATCAAGAGTCTCAAAGATGTGGTGTTGCTGCAGAAGCTTGAACTTGACATCGAACGTCGTTCCATCCTGTGTTGGATTCCAAGTTAGTTTCACCTTTATACTAATTTCAAAGCTTTGCATTATGCATCCATTCTCTACTTGATTGTTGATTGTGATGTTTCTGGCTTTGCATTTCTCTCCCTTAGTGTTAAACATGCAATACTGAAAATAACTATATTGGTGTCATTAAATGGTATAAATTTTATGCTGGAATTCGTTTATTATGCTCTGTCCTTGGCGGTCATTGTTTTGGCACATGTTGTATTATATTTGGTGTTTGCAATGTCTACAAATCTTTCGTTCCTCAGTCGACAGAGTTTTCACTATTATTTTCCATCTTAATGTCTGACCACTGTAAATTCTAGGTCGATCACTGTCTTATCATACTTTTTGGCCTCGGTCATAGAAAGCGAAGACCGAATGAGGTATCGTTCCATTTAGTTGAATGCTATTTTTTTTTCTTATGTCTATCGAATGTTATTATTTATGTCACTGTGATTCTATTTTATTTCTGATTATTGTTTTTCCATTGTGTTGTCTGCCCTATACACCACATCATCCATCTCCCTCTCTCTCTCCCAGTGGCGCCATGAGGTATTTGCGCACCCCTCCTCCTCTTAAGCCACTGCTTGCATCGCCTTGCATGTTGAAATCGACCTGTATCACACATATCTTGTGTTGATCAATGCACTTACAGTAGTTAGGAAGTTCAACATATTTGATTTATATGCTTTAAAACTTGTATTCGATGGAGTCTGAAATAGATGTGGTATGTGTTGCGATTTGTATATATATTTTCTGATTTTGATTTGTGTATACCATATGGTTCAATACTTTTAGACCTGTAAGCATTCGATATTTGCTTGGCATGTTGTATTTTGGGCATTAGATTTATATGTACTATATGGTATTCATTCAATAAAAATTGTAAGTGGCATTCGTTGCATATAAGTTCCTTGTATATTTTCATATGATCTGAACATTGTTAATGGCCTTCATTGTATGTAAGTTCGCCTAGTATATTTATATAATCGGAATATTGTTGAGGGTATTTGATGTCTATAAAAACCATTGTATGTATATATATAGTCTGCGTATTATTAATTGCATTTTATCTGTTTAAAAGTCATTGCATGTATATTACCTGCTTGGGATTCAAATTTTATACATACATATATATACATACATACATACATATATATATATCCCAATATAAACCAAATTTGTGTGTTATAGATAGCATGTAGTTCTAGTTTTTACATATACATAAATATATATATATGTGTGTGTGTGTGTGTGTGTATATACCAATATATGAGTATATATATACATTTATATATATATATATATATATATATATATATATATATATTTATCTGTGTATATGCATACATGCACATAAAACTATGGTTACAAAAGAGTATACCTGCCTTGTGAATTAATAGACAATGTCCATAGGTATATTGGAAATTAATTAGAGAATAAAATAAATAGATTTAATCATATTTAGACAATTGAGAGATTTATTTACAAGAATGACTTAGATGAACTCTAGAATGTTGACTTTGCCATATCCAGTTATTAGATGATATGCAAATTCTCTATGTAAATAGTTATCGTGGATGTATGTAATTATGTTAATTTTTGGTAATTGCGATGATTGTGGTGAATGTTTAATGTGGGAGTCCTTTGGGCTAAGTGGTTAATGTTAGACTTCCAGAGGCTTAGGGGATTAGCCTGAATGTTGGATTCATCATTATTTCATTTTGAAAATAGTTGAATTATATACTTTACATGTGTTCACGAGGGTCTTTAGCCTTGCACTACTTATTCTTTATTATGGTTGGATTTATGAGCGAGAGGGTTCAAGCCTCGCTCTATGTGTGTGCTCATGTGGTTTTGTAATTTGTGCAAGATGGCTTTACTGTGTTTGACGTTCTGGGTCTACTAGTTGAAAGTAGGGGAAGTAGCTCTCAATGGGGGACGACGTCTTGTGAGAGACTATCAAGGTAACCCATTGGAGAGTTTCTTAACTCAGTGATAACCTATTAATGAATTATGGGGTTGGGTAGTTTTTACACTAATTAAGATAATTGGATGCCTCACCCCTGCTTGTAGTGCTCGTTTAGGCTAAGAATGGGTTGAGAAGGCTTGGTTGGCAAGATCAACTTCCTTGTCCTCACAAAAGGAATGTTGGTTCTGCATGTGTCACCCTATGGGGCCGGCGTCCAGTGAGAGACTGTAAGGGTAACCATAGATGGGAGCCAACGTCTAGTGAGAGACTATCAAGGTGACCCATGCTAGGACCATGGGATGACACTCTTCCCTATTGCAGTCTAGCATTCCCTAGTTTGAGTTCCTCTTATGTTGTATGTGTGCCTCTAGAAGTGAAGTCAATGTTGTAAGCGACGTATGTGTTATGTGATGTTGGTGTTGTACTCTGTTATGTTGGAGCCATGGTTTGTCCTTTTTTGTTAAGCCTTTTGTCTTTTTGACTGTTTTGTGGTGGGACCTTATTGTTATCTCCTAGCACGAGGGGTGGACTTAGGGTTCCACATGGTTGGGTGGATTATGCTTTTTCCTCCATTGGGTTTCTCAACTGTTGATCATGTGCACGAAGGATGTACCTCATGTAGTAGAGTCCGAATTTGTTACCAATTGAGGAGAAATTTGTCTATGTTATGTATTGAATCTGTATATCATTTGTATCATGTAATGTAATCTTGATGTATTCTTCCCATTGTATTTGGGGAAGCATTGAAACAGTTATTTTCTACCCTCATGTAAGTGAATTTGTATATGTACTTATTGGTTCTCTATATAGGATCATTGATGAATATTTATCTGATGCTATGTACGGAATGTATGTTGCTTATTCATTTAATGCAATGTATTTAAAATGAACTATTTTTGTTAGTTAATCCATGATGTATGTTTAGATCTTGTCCAGTAGGTATGTTCATAATGCAATCATGGAACCTTAGAGGACTTGGTTTAGTTTCTATGTTATGTTAAGATATGGATTTCACTGTTATTTTGTTTAAAAAAAATTATTGTCATTATTATAGTTTTGATGTGTTGTCCTCTGGGGTTCCGTGGCGGGGCGTTACACTTGGTATCAGAGCCTAGGTTCATACACTGGGTACTCTAGATGCATTTGAGCCCATTATGTTGACCTAGTGCTTAGAATCTTGAGCCTATATTTTCTCCCTTATGTTATCCTCACTTAGCAACTTGAGACTTATCCTTTGGTTGTGTTTGTCCAATGGTGTGAAAAACTGATAGAAAGGATAGGACCCTCAGTGTAGTGCGCAATGCATCGATATTCTTTCTATCGAGGATGCATTATGGACCCATGTGTAGCCTTGTGATGTGATTTCTGATGATGTGAATTTATGTGTGTATGTGAAGAATTTACATAGGATATGTTAGTATTAATCCTTTATTTCTTATGTCAGAATGGAGGGAACATCAAGAACTTAAGGGCGAGTCAATGAAACCAAACATAATGAGAGGCATGGGTCATTAGGTGGAAAAGAAAAACCCAAGGAACCCAAGGAAAAGGGGGTGAAGGATGATAAAAGAGAGGACTTAGAGACATTGACAAAAGTGCTTAAGCGTATTCACCTTGGGAAGAAGAAAAAGAACAAGGAAGCAAGAATGAACATGAGGGCCAAAAGTAAACCCTCAGCCCACTGGGATTTTCCTATGGGATGTGGTCGAGGTGCAATCATGTTGGATGGAGAGATTAAGGGGTGTTCACAATCAAACCCAACCTCCAAGTTTGTAAACCTCGAGTTCGAGGAGGAAGAGGAACTAGAAGAGTTTCCTTTATCTGAGAATGATATGTAAACTTTTATGTTCTGGAAAGACTTGGACCTCTATATAGAATAAGGATGTAAGAATCCAAAAGAATAAAATGAGACCTTGCAAATATCATTCTCAGATAAAGGAAAATAAGGAAGAGGAACTAGAAGAGTTTCCTTTATCTGAGAATGATATGTAAACTTTTATGTTCTGGAAAGACTTGGACCTCTATATAGAATAAGGATGTAAGAATCCAAAAGAATAAAATGAGACCTTGCAAATATTGTGGGAAAATTCAATGGTAATTGTGTTGTTTGATATGAAGGATAAATTGTGTGTCCATGCTTTTGAAAGGTGTAAAATCATGATCTTGTGTGTGAATTCATATTTGTGCCTACCTTTCGACGTGAGCGGTTGTTACATGATGCTATGTGATATTTGTTCTCTTGTATTTTTTGTTGAATTCTTGAGATGGTGTGGAGTGTATGCTTGATCATTTTGGATGTAGTCTCTTAAATGATGTTACTAAGTTAGATGATGATTACGACACACTTGTTGATGTTAGATTTACTGCTTTGATGATACTGGATGACACTTTGACAGTTTTGTTACTGCTTGAGTTTATGTATATGCTATGACAGTTTTATGGACTTATGGGTTTATGTAGATTAATTTAATTATGAGCATGATGTGTTTATCTGATCATGGATATATTTTTTTTTTAAATAAAAGGCTTGTGGCTGACATAATATATTTATATAATATAATAGGTTACAAAAACATTGTTCGTGGCTGAAGATATAATTTCCAGCTTTTCCTATGCAGTAAACAGTAATGTTCCTGATAGCAAATCTTAGAGGAATTCATCTTGGCTTAAGCAAAAGACAACTAATTTTAGGACGACTAACTGAATGTTGACTTGACAAGATACAAAATATCAACTTGTTTGATACAAAAAATAGTTGATTATCTATTGGTTGCTGCCTATATGCTAGCAATATGCTTATATCTATCAACATTTATGCAAAAAGTATTTGTTTTCGAGCATTTTTTTGTCAAGCATTTCCCACAGATGAACTCTCCACCTTTTCTTCTTTGTTCATGATCTATTGTGCTGGTGGAATGGAATGAGAATTTGTTGTAATATTCATGTCAGGGATTTGTGGAAGTGGCCTAATCTATTGAACATGCATGTTTCTTTTCTTAGCTTGTGACTCTGCAGAATCCACCATCACCTTTTGTTTTGTAGCTTTTTTCGTGACACTATCTACTTGATGACACTGGTGTGTGAGGAGAAATCACATAGCATGATATTTAGCTTTGAAGTTTCTCTCCATTTCATCTGCTACTTCATAATGATGGCGAGCAAACACTCTATATAAGTGGTTGGGTGTGTCATACTCCAATGATATTTTTAGTGCAATGTAGATATTTCTGTAGCATGCCTTGTGGTGTAAGTAGTGCCAGGGGAATATCCCACCCACATATGCTTCACCTTTCCAGAAATTGTACTTCGGTATGCTCTTAAGCAGAGCATTATCCTGCAAGAACACATCCTGAATGACTGCATTTGTAATTTTTATCATATCTTGGTAGTTTGGATTCAAATCCAACACATTTGAGACAAAGATTGACACCAAATCTGAGGGAAATATCAATATTTGTGCTGACGGATGTAGGATGTCACCTCCTATCAAGGTTTTCAAGGACTATACACAGGCGAACATTCAATTTTGAAAATATTTGACAAAGTTTCTCTTTCCAAGCCTTTGGAAAAAAGGCAACTCCCATTCTAGTAATATAAAAGGAGCTTTGTGATTTCTAGGCATGAACTCCATGATCCTTTATGTTGTGAAGGATGAAGTGAAGGCTTTAAATATAAGCTTTTGTTCAGTGCAACTGAATTTTGCAGAAAGTAGAATTCCCTTTGAAGAAACGTGCAACCCAAAAAGATGAAGAGAATGTAGATAAACAACAACACTACCTCCTTGAATGTGCTACCTCAAGAATTATTTTTTGAAGCTAGAAATTGGATATTAGCAAGCTTATTAGAGTCTTAAAGCACATACCCAAGATTCTCATAAACATCCAATTACAAGCTGATAGTAGTTTATACCTCCAGGACACTTGAGATTTTGAACGCACAACAAAGAATCTCCCACTAAGAGGCCCTTCAAGTTCTTATTCTCAAGAATTATTTTTTGAAGCTCCAAGGCGCTTGAGTTTATGAACACACAACAGAGAATATCCCACTAAGAAGCCCTTCAAGTTCTTGTTCTAACGATCATGCACCATCCACGTTCAAGGGGGCTGAGCAATTAAACATTTCGCCCTTGACTTTGTTTGAAACCACCTTTGCAGAGTGCATAAAACATTATTGTTCCCTTTAATAGAAATGGACCTCAATTTAGTTGCAAAAGCACATAAACTAAATGAAGTCTGCCACATGTGTGAGCATCCTAGCCTGTGCTTGAATTTGCTTTCTTGCATGATGTTAGATCCTCGGTCGCCACCAAATCTGAATTTCATCACATGCGAGAGTGCCTTAACCCACGTTTGAATTGCTTTGTTTGATGTTAGAGCCACAACCGCTACTAAAATCCTATATAGAGACGACACTTGTTATCTAATAAACATACCTTTCCTATAGCCGAAGAGACGTTGATTGAAATACTTTGATAAAATCAATCCTTATCACATTTAATCATGTGAAGTAAACATCCTTGTTATTTTCACAGATTTAGCACATGCCAACTGTTCATCCGTTCTTGAGAAATATTTTGTGTTGAATATTTGTTCTACAGAATTAACTTGTGTTGTACTGGATAATCTTGGGTTAAATATGAAATCAAGGTTTCTCACAAGCTTTAAAGAATGACAATGGATAAATACATGATGTAGAAAAAATGAGTTGGTCATTGTTGTACTTCTGAAATGATGCCCTCTTTTATCTAACCATGGTTACTATGCGTTTAACTGGTGATTGTTTTATGTTGTTAATTATGTAACTGTTTGACATTGATGTGGTTATTTCTTTGTGGTGTCTTGGTGAAAGGGACAGTGTCGTATTACTCATTCGTGAGTACTCTGCTATGATGTGATTTCCTTTCACAGTGTGTCTGACTATATGATTATATATATATATGTTCGACTGTGTTGTTTGTTGTAGGTTGCAGGTACCAGGCACTGACTCCACCTGAATTGACAGGTCTGAGTGTTCCTTAAACCCAATGGAAAATGTTGAATGGAGATAACATATGGTCCCCTACCCTTGCCATTATCCTCAAAGAGGATGAGTATTCCGTCAATCACCCCATCAGTCTTGTTGTTGGTTGTGGTCAGTTGGTCTTGCTTCTTGATCTTGAATAAGGTTTAGGTAATTGTTTGACATTTGGTTTGCTTGATTATTTGATGTTATTTGTATTTATGTTAAAGGAAGGTGAATGTGGTATTATTTAACAAATTCTAGAATTAATGTGTGTATGTTTCATTCTAACCTTGCGAATTCTAGGAGTAAGTTGAATCTTAGGGGGGGAGGATGTAGTGCCCCTCCATAATTCACCCTTTTATGATATTTATGTCTGATGTTTGATAAATTTTGTTTTGAGTTGTTTGAATTAAATTTGTTTAATAATGTTGTTGGTTCAGTGATGAATTCAATAAATTATTAAATAAAGCATTTTGATAAATTGATATAAATTATTAAATAAGGCATTTTGATAAGATATATATGTTGTTCTTGGTTAATTAATTTATTAAATTAAATCATTAAGTTAAAAAGTAACTCGACAATTAAATATAAATATATTTATTATTAATGTTGAGTTTTAATAATAAATTAAAATGTGGGAAAACATTAATATGAAATAAAATATTAAATTGGATGAAGATTATGGATAATCAATTAAAACAATTAAAAAGATAGAAAAAGAACCTTCGAAGCACACATGCATGACTTCAAACTAATTGTTGAAAAGAAACTTGTTGTTTTGCGAGATTTTTATCTAATTTTTGTGGTCGAAAATCTTACAATTTCTTTTTGGAGAAATAATAATAATTATCATTTGGGAGAGATGAGGGATGATCATGGATTTTTTTTTTCAAATGGAGAACTTTGTCTACTAGAATAATAGGTAGAATAAATGTATTTGGTGGATTGTTTTAAAAATTTGAATTGGGGAAAAAAATTAGTGAAGTTGATCAAGAGTCTTAAAGATGTGGTGTTGTTGTAGAAGCTTGAACTCGGCATCGAACATCATTCTAGCCTGCATTAGATTTCGGGTTAGTTTCTCCTTTGTACTAATTTCAACGCTTTGCATTATGCATCCATTCTCTACTTGATTCTTGACTGCGATATTGTTGGCTTTGTGTTTCTCTCCCTTAGTGTTAAACATGCAATATTGAAAATAGCTATATTTGTTCCATTAAATGGTACAAATTCTATGTTGGAATTCGTTTATTATTCTTTATCCTTGGCGGTCGTTGTTTTGGCACATGTTGTATTATATTTGGTGTTTGCAATGTCTACAAATCTTCCATTCCTTAGTCGGCAGAGTTTTCACTATTATTTTCCATCTTAATGTCTGACCACTGTAAAGTCTAGGCCGATCATTGCCTTATCATCTTATTTGGCCTCACTCATAGAAAGCGAAGACCAAATGAGGTATCGTTCCATTTAGTTGAATACTATTTTTTTCTTATGTCTATCAAATGTTATTATTTATGTCACTGTGATTCTATTTTCTTTTTGATTGTTGTTTTTCCATTGTGTCATCTGCCCTATACACCACATCGTCCATCTCTCTCTCTCTCTCTCTCTCTCTCTCTCTCTCTCTCTCTCTCTCTCTCTCTCTCTCTCTCTCTCTCTCTCTCTCTCTCTCTCTCTCTCTCTCTCTCCAAATGATGCCATGAGGTATTTGTGCACCCCTCCTCCTCTTAAGTTGTTGCTTGCATTGCCTTGCATGTTGAAATCGACCTGTATTACACATATCTTGTGTTGATCGATGTACTTACAGTAGTAAGGAAGTTCAACATATTTGATTTATATGCTTTAAAACTTGTATTCGATGGAGTCTAAAATAGATGTGGTATGTGCTGCAATTTGTATATATATCCTATGATTTTGATTTGTGTATACCATGTGGTTCGATACTTTTAGACCTATAAGCATTCGATATTTGCTTGGCATGCTGTATTTTGGGCATTCGATTTATATGTACTATATGGTATTCATTCAATGAAAATTGTGGCATTCGTTGCATATAAGTTCGTTGTATATTTTCATATGATCTGAACATTGTTAATGACCTTCGTTGTATGTAAGTTCGTTGAGTATATTTATATAATCAAAATATTGTTGAGGGAATTCGATGTATATAAAAACCGTTGTATGTATATATATAGTCTATGTATTATTGATGACATTTTATCTATTTAAAGTCGTTGCATGTATATTACCTGCTTGGGATTCAAATTTTATACATATATGTATCCCAATATAAACCAAATTTGTGCATTATAAACAACATGTAGTTCTAGTTTTTACATATATATATGTATATATATTCCAATATATGAGTATATATACACATTTATATATATGTGTATATATATTTATCTATATGTATATGCATACATGCATGTAAAACTATGGTTAGAAAAGAGTATATCTGCCTTGTGAATTACTAGATAATGTCAATAAGTATATTGGAAATTAATTAGAGAAGAAAAGAAATAGATTTAATCATATTTAGACAATTGAGAGATTTATTTAAAAGAATGACCTAGATGAACTCTAGTGACTTTGCCATTTTCAATTATTAGACGATATGCAAATTCTCTATGATAAATAGTTATCGTGGATGTATGTAATTATGTTAATTTTTGGTAATTGTGATTATTGTGCTGAATGTTTAATGTGGGAGTATTTTGGACTAAGTGGTTGATGTTAGACTTCCGAAGGCTTAGGGGATTAGCCTGAAAGTTGGATTCACGATTATTTCATTTTGGAAATAGTTGAATTATATACTTGAAATGTGTTCATGAGGGTCTTTAGCCTTGCACTACTTATTCTTTATTATGGTTGGATTTTTGAGTGAGAGGGTTCAAGCCTATGTGTGTGCTCATGTGGTTTTGTAATTTGTGCAAGATAGCTTTACCCTGTTTGATGTTTTGGGTCTACTAGTTGCAAGTAGGGGGAGTGGTTCTCAATGGGGGCCGATGTCTTGTGAGAGACTGTCAAGGTAACCCATTGGAGATTTTCTTAACTCAGTGATAACCTATTAATGAATTAGGGGGTTGGGTAGTTTTCACACTAATTAAGATAATTGGATGCCTCACCCCTGCTTGTAGTGCTCGTTTAGGCTAAGGATGGGTTGAGAAGGCTTGGCTGGCAAGATCAACTTCCTTGTCCTAACAAAAGAAATATTGGTTCCGTATGTGTCACCCTATGGGGCCGATGTCTAGTGAGAGACTGTCAGGGTAACCCATGCCAGGACCATGTGATGACAATTTTCCCTACCGTAGTCTAGCATTCCCTAGTTTGTGTTCCCCTTCTGTTGTATGTGTACCTCTAGAAGTGAAGTCAATGTTGTAAGTGATGTATGTGTTATGTGATGTTGGTGTTGTACTGTGTTATGTTGGAGCCATGGTTTGTCCTTTTTTGTTAAGCCTTTTGTCTTCTTGATTGTTTTGTGGTGGGACCTTATTTTTATCTCCTACCACGTGGGTGGACCTTAGGGTTCCACATGGTTGGGTGGATTGTGTTTTTTCCTCCATTGGGTTTCCCAGCTATTAATTGTGTGTGCAAAGGATGTACCTCATGTAGTAGAGTCTAGATTTGGTACTAGTTGAGGAGATAATTGTTTATGTTATGTATTGAATCTGTATATCATTTGTATCATGTAATGTAATCTTGATGTATTCTTCCCATTGTTTTCAAGGAAGCATTGATGTAAGATGTAACGGTTATGTTGTACCCTCATGTAAGGGAATTTGTTTATGTACTTATTGGTTCTCTATATAGGATCCTTGATGACTATTTATCTGATGTTATGTATAGAGTGTATGTTGCTTATTCATTTAATGCAATGGATTTAAAATGAACTACTGTTGTTAGTTAATCCATGACGTATGTTTAGACCTTGTTCAGTAGGTATGTTTGTAATGCAGTCATGGAATCTTAGAGGACTTGGTTTAGTTTCTATGTTATGTTAAGATATGTGTTTCACTGTTATTCTGTTTAAAAAAAATTGTTGTCATTATTGTAGTTTTGATGTGTTGTCCTCTAGGGTTCCGTGGTGGGGCGTTACACCTTGCATCACTGTAGCTCCATCAACTCCTACACACACCAAATTTTTGGCAATTGTCAATTCACCCATACTTATAATTTCATTCAAAGATTTCTTGACTAGTTCAAATATATTTTGCAATGTTGAACTATCCTTCATTTTATGAATAGAAAGAAGATGAGCTGGTGGACATGTTGTTTTACAGTATACACATGCATACATATTCAAGAAGTATTGTCTACCGCAGTAACTTCATCTAAAGATAATGAAATGAAGCTTGAATCTTTTACTTTCTCCTTTAAGTCTTGCTTTTCCACTGCAATAAGACAATTTTCCCATCCCCATCCAACATTTACTGACCAATGTGAGAAAGGAAAGTGAGGAACAACCAAAAAAGATAATAAATTAAAATATTATGGGTAGTCTATCATTGGACATCCTCTGGACAAAATATGAAAAACAACACTCATCTAAATAGTTTTTGATAGATTTTCTCCTTCCATTGTTTTTCCAAATTGAGACACAAGTGTACCTTGACATGCAACAAGCTTCAAAATTCTTTGCTTATGCTCTTCATATTCCATGACATACTTAACATGAAGACATTCTTCCTTTGATTTCCATCATACGACTGATTGTTCCTTTTCGTCTATGATTTATTTTTCATAAACTTTATCGATATGCTTTTCTATAGTGTGAAGCTTTAGTTGCAACTTCTCATCTCTTTTACATTTCCAACTACAAATCGTACACATGCATTATGTTGTAGTTTCAACATTGCTTTCTTTCCCCACTGATACAATGAATGGGTACTTTGACAACCAACCAAGTTGAAAATTCCTTGTCATTTCCCACTCACACCCCATTTTTCATTTGCCTTTTCTTTTCTTGCTACCAACATCATCCTGATCCAAGTCAATTATCTCATTCTGGCTAACCAGGGTATCCCTTGGAGCATTTTCTACGGTATTTCCATCCTCATTTGACACATTTAACTCAATGAAAATCTCACGGTCACCTTGACCTTCTAGTGGTGGTGAGGTATTGTGAATTCCTTCTTCATTAATATTTGGTGGAAGAGTTGATGATGTAGCTCCATCTTGATTTGATGGATCAAAAGCATTGCCAATTCCAAAGTAAGACTATATGGTACCTCTACGTTTTGGGTGTTTTGATGGCCTCCCAGTCCCTTCACCACCCTAAGGAGTCTTACCCTTGTTGCTCGACATATTGATCTCTCACTTTGAATAAAAGCTGGAAAAAAATATCTTCTTGTTTAAGAAGGACAAAGAATATAGATTTCATTCCCTACTCAATATCATCTTCAAGATTGAAGCAAGAATGGAAAAGAGATAAAGAAATCTTATAACACTATGAAGAAATGATCACTCACCTTTGAGTTTAGGTTTTCGTTGACTTGCTATTTGTTAATGCAGGAATGCCTGTGTTGTAAGTTTGTAACTTGCCTACGATCAACTTCAAGGTTCTAAGTCCAACTTCTGAATCAAGAACTGAAAAAAATGTGTAAGAATAAATGACAGTTTCGATTGTATTTATATCAATCCATATTTGGCAAATTCCCTGGGATTTTTAAATGGTATTTTAAAAAATTGGCGAATCTCACATGCTTATACAATGATACATTGTAATTTTCAAGGTGATTATGTCCCTATGATTAGCATAGAGGTTCCATGACAATTGGCGAAATGTGTCCTCAAATGTAATTATTTTTTAATATTATTGTCGAAATGGGTCCTCAGAAGCAACTATTTATAAATTTTAATTGGCGAAATGGGTCTCGATATAATGTTTTAATAGTATTGGCGAATATGTAGGTGTTAGTTTACATGCTTCCGGGATTCCAAGCAAAAATATTAATTGGTCCATTTGAAACACATAGTTTGTTATGGTGAATTTGTTGCTTAAATATGCCTCATAAAAAAAATTGTTTGCGAATGGACATGGATTGGATTGATAATTCATAAAATTTAGGTGATTTGGACACCCTATTGGGTGTGACTAATTCGCCAATTTCGACTTGGCCGATTTCTAGAATTTGCCAATTGGCGAAGATTCACCACTAAAGTTATCCCTATCTTGAACCTTACATTCACCATCACAATCCACCCAAAAATATTTTAGGTTCAACTAGTGTTTTAATAGTGATTCTACATATTTTTCATGTGTCCCTTAGGATTAAATCATATTATCTCATCACAAAGATAAAAATTTGCCTATGACATATCAATCTTATAATTCTTTGCATGGAGACACCAATGGTTATAGGAGATTGTAATTATGTCCTATGATTTATTGATATAATTGTGTACCTTGTAGAGTTTTTGTTGACTCCCAACAACACCAACTAGTCATTTGCATACTTAGGTAATCTATAGGGTGGTCCTTTGAGGCTGCCTACCCTAATGTATGTAATGTATGAGAACTAGATAAAATAATTACCCTATTCAATAATAGTTACAACGACCCATAGGATAGGATTTTTTAAAAATAATTTTCCATAAACTTAATTAAATAAAACACAAAAACATCATTGCCTCTTTTGAAATTCTTTTGGCTTTTAGAGAGCTCTCATTAGGGACACTAATCATAAATTTTCTTTTGTTCTAGGGTGATTACTCCTCTATTTAACTTGGGAAAATTTCTCTTCTTACCCTCAAATAAAATAAGTAAGAGGACATGTAGAAATTTTTACTTTCTTACACTTCATATTATTCTTTGTGAAAATGATCACCAATGAGTGTAGCCATTTCAATTATAACCTTTTTTTCTAAAATGATGGAGATAAATTTGAATATCCAAGGTTGAAATTATTTATAATTATACTTTTTCATGACTTTATTCAACATTGTGATCAAATTATTTATCTCTTACTAAAATTTACTCCCATGACATAATTTTGGTAGCCTTGAAGTCGACATTCTTGGCTTGGTCTACCAATTCCTATTTATAACTTTGGAGCAAAGATCAAAGTATTTGTTAAATAATTCAATATTGAAGGAAACAATCATTGAGGTGTACATAGGGTGATATGGGAGTTCAAAATTCTCTTAGAAATACTTTCAGAAGTAACATTCAAGAATACTTCATTCACCAAGCCAATAATTTTCCTAGTCTTAGAGTCATAGTACTTGTCAAGTGTCATGATTAATTCAAGATATTGAACTAATATGGGGAATTTGCACTAACTTGAATGATTCCATTATTTGTGATGCATCTAGCTAAAATTGTTCTATGCTCTACATGCATTCTTTTTAAGAAGTTTTCCATGTCCACATGCTTTAAGTTTGTGTTTGATATTTCATTTAGTGCAGATGTGATCTTAGAAGGAGGATTAACCCCCTTAAATTTGTACTCCATGTCCTTGTAGTTGGATGATGTTATATTTTATTATTATTAAGGAGTGGATTAAGAAAAGGATGTAGGGAATCAATTTACTAGATTTGTGGAGTATGGGATCATGTTAAGAATTTATAGTTTTTTGTTATATGCATAGAAATTTCACAAGCTCGAAGTGTATGAGTATTGTGGGGTTCCAAGTTATAGAAATGGATTAACAATTTGCAATTTATGAGGGTATGGTGAAATTATAAAACTCATAAAATATTAGTATTGCAAGAATGCAGGGTGTGGAAACAATCCAATAATGAGAAAGTTTTGCCTGGATGCACATAAATTCAAGTGTCCACAATTTTCCTAGTGATAGGGTGAGGGAAATGGGAGACGATTTACAATTTACACGTGAAGAGTTTTTGATGGGAATGAATGTAGGTTATGACCAAGGAATATAATTGTATGGAAATATTATATGAAAACCCATGTGAATTGCTTATAATACCTTGTTAGGGTTGGCTATAAAATCAACTAAAAAAAATCTACTTAAGTGTTTATATCATGTAGAATTATCTACATCAATCATGAAAAGAATTAAAACCCTATATGACATAACTATGAACACGTTTATCTTGAATGCACAAAATTATCAAAATAAGATGATCCAAAAAACCAAGGTAGGGAATACCCATGAACACAAATTAATTGATGGAGCTGAGAAGTTTGAACTCATGACGACTTGATTTGCATAAATAGGAATTCTCCTTTGAAAGAATGAATTATGTGCACAAATATGAACTTTCAATAGGAAGGTCTCATAAAGGGATTGAAAAAAAATTGTGATAAAAATTGGCTTAGTTAGGAATAGAGTAGCATTTAGCAAGCATGTCCAGGTGTGAAAATAGAGTTAAAATGTTTTATTTAGAAAAATCACACACGTCTACATTAATTCCTTTTATTTTTTAATCTTTTGTTATCTTTTATGGGATTTTGAGTGGTGCATGCATGATTTGCAAAGGCGAGTCCCTATTTTGCAAGAAATGAAAGAAGTGGGGCTATGGGTTGTGGAAGAAAAGAGATAAAATGTAACGCTTGAAGGCATGTGCGTGTGCAATATAGGTACTTAGGTTTTAAGGATGTCAAAAATTGGAAGCAAGTACAAAATGCAAAAACCTTGTGTTGGTCCTTGGTACATCCATTGCTTCGATGTGTATTTATTTAAGTTATGTGGGGTGATAGGAATTGGGAGCATAAATTTAAAAATTATGTGTTTATGTGAATCACATGTTTGTGTGCTCTATTTTGTGTATAAATATAAGGAGCAAGATAAAAATATCATTTTCTGGGTTTAAGAGGTGCATGCATGTGCAACATAAGTTTACACATAAACATGTATATTGATCACACTATATTATATTTTGTGAACTTAACGATGGCAAGAAAAATAGTAGTTAGCATCATATGTGTGCAATTGATGAAGAAATTTGTGACTTTGATGCTTTATAAACTTGCAAATTTTTAAGGTTCACAAGAAAAAAATCATATTCCTATAAATTTGTACTCTAGTCCCATGAGGTTGAAGATACCAATATATAATGTTTAAAAAATAAATCTTATTCTAGCTTAGATGCCAAGTTCTTCAAGGATGGTGTATAATATTGACTCACCTTGATACATAGATTTTGAGGGAATTTATTTAGAATTAAGAGAGAAGAACTAAGAAGGGACAATTTGACTTCTTGAACCATAACACATATAAGACTTCATGAATGAAAAGCCTAAAGTTTTGAATATAAGTAGGCTCAAATGTTTAGGACAATAGTTATCACTTATTAGGGAAAAAGATGGTAAGGATGCATAATGAATCTAGAATCTTAGTACAAACTAGTTATTTATCCTTTAGGCCATAGAGTTAAGACATTGATATTACATGGAGAGTACCAAAAAAGAATTTGGTACAATAAAATGGAAGTTCAAGGAAGAAAAACCACATAAAAAATATAAGGAAAAAACATGAAAAGGGGATAAATCA
This sequence comes from Sequoiadendron giganteum, assembly GCA_007115665.2. Classification (NCBI taxonomy): domain Eukaryota; kingdom Viridiplantae; phylum Streptophyta; class Pinopsida; order Cupressales; family Cupressaceae; genus Sequoiadendron; species Sequoiadendron giganteum. Next base: position 528,003,668 of record CM021102.1, read on the forward strand.
CCTATATATATATAAAACAAGAGAGAAGCCATTTTCACTAGCAAATTTTCAATTTTTTTCTATTGTATAATTGCAAATTTTCAAAAATTTCCTATTGTATGATAGGGTTGATGAGTGTCATCCAAGTAGGCTACATACTTTTTAATCTTTGCAAAATTTCTAATCTTGAAAGGACCCATCTAGAGTAAATCAAACTCAACCCATTTTCTTAAATTGGTGTGAGTGATAATGTAAAATAATAAGAGATTAGTTGATAGTTAGGGCACATAAAGAATATCCTGAAATGTCTCATAATCCACATCAATAGACTTTATCTTACAAACCTCAATTATAATTTCATCAACTAACATGTGTAGCATCGAATAATGATCCAAAGATGTGAATTTATCCTATGAAGAAGCCATGTGGTGTGAAGCACTAGAGTCAAGTATCTAAGTGAAAGGTGGAGTTGTGATTGCTACAAGGGTATTTCCATTTCCTTTCCCCTTACTATTGTATTATATTTTTGAAGAGACCTCATTTGATAAAATCTATTTTACTAAATCAAGAACATTGTTGTTATTCTTATCAATAATGTGTGTTGGGTTACCAATATTTTCTTCAAACATTTATGCTCATTATTAGCAAGTATTTTATAGTAAGAACATTTAACCTTCTCTTTATTAGGATTGTTACGTCTTGAAGAGGAGGTCACAAATCCTACTTTGGAAGCAATATAATTTTATCCCTTTTCTCCTTCTTTTCCCTGTTTTTATATTTCTTGTCTTACTTTTACCAAATTTAACTCACATGCTAATTTGTATCAAAATTAGGGAGACACATTAATTGATCATGTATGACTTATGTTTGGAAAAATCACTCTTACTTACATGGAAAGAGCAATTAAGTGAGGAAGTGTTTGAAGGACCACATTATTCCCAAGAGATAAGGGACCGCATTATTCCCAAGGGATAAGGGTCCTTAATATGGCAATGGGGTTAGATGGGATTTTCTTTGATGTTTGGCCAATCACCCACTTTACAAGGAATAAGAATTTTATGTAGGATGGGATGTTAAGTCATGGTTTACAATTGGTATTGTGAGTATTTGTCCTTTAAACCTTTATAAAGGCATGACAGTGATAATCCTTGTAAATATATTTGTAGTAGTAACTAATATTATGTTAGGCTCTCACCTAATGTTATCTAGGAAGTGGTTAATATGAAGATTCCCCACCTCAAAAGGTACCTCAAGTTGTGCCAACTCAATAGAAATCAAGCGACCATTTAACTCTTTGAATCATTGTATTGGTTGAACTTATTATTCTACAATGGGTTCATGTGCAAGGGAATTTTCCCTCATCTCTTCTACCATGACTCCATCCAATCCTCTTCTATATCTAGACACATTACCGTAAAATACTAAATGTGTCTAGGAAAAATGGGGATGTGAACAAGGGTCACCTTTGGTTTGAACTTGTATTTTTTCAATTGTTTTGTTTAATTTGGTTTGTTTATTTTTTGTTTGAGTTCTCAATTTAGATATTGTAGCCCAAGTGTGCAAGGACCTAGGTATCATGTTTTCTTTTTCTTTTTCTTTTTTATGAGTTAAATATTGATAAAATAAATGATTATAACTATGCTATACTACAAAGATAAACAATAAAATAAATTTAAGCTAGCCAATAATTTAAATTTTTCTCAATGCAGTAAAAATTTGAGAACTAGTCAAAAATGAATAACAAACTATAATGAATAAAATTGGTTTTTTGTTCCTTTTATAACTATAAATTATTAAATACTAATAAAATAGCATAGGCTAAATGCATGACTATTGATGTTTCTTTCCTTTTTTTTATAATGTAACTTTGCTAAATAAAATGAAAGAGGTAGCTTACTAAGATTTTTATTCAATCAACAATTGAATGTTCACTTACCTCCACTTTATAATTTTTCTCTCTAAATAGATTTATTTTTTTCTTTTTTGAAACTAATTGTTTGGTTATTGTTGATTTGTGCTTGATCTTGAAAGAGGTATTTTGTTGTACCAAAACATTATTTCTAAAGAATATAAACTAATCTAATGGAAATGATCTAATGTAATTTAATTTATAAATACAAGAAACTACAACCAAAATGCTACATATATAAAGCAAGATGTGATGCTAACTAACTTTGATTTTAATTATTCTACTTTACTCAATAAAAATAAATTATTCTAACCAACTAGAAATAAAATGAGTGAATTCCACATGGGATATGAGTAATATTGGATGGTAAGGAAGCTTTATGTGGCATATAAATCCTCAAAGGTCTAGCTTGATGTCTTCTCTTCCATTCTTTGAATTCTAAAAACTCTTCTTAATGAAATGGGAGTGAAAAAGTCAAAACAAGTATTAAGGAAAAAAACTCAAGGATGTGTATTGTTGTAGCTATTGATTATTAAGATTTGGAACTAACAAATGATTGGTTTGTAGAGCTTAGAGGTTGTAAGGGGCTTATACTATAAAAGACTTGAAGAGAGTGGACCTTTAGGAAAGCTATATAGAACAAGCACTCAACTTGTTGTAGTTATGTGTGGAAGAGTAAACTCTAATATTTTCCTAAAGAGAAGTTACAAAACAATCATGAAAAGTATTTTAGAGAGATATTAATAAAGCTCAATCCATGATTAGATGTTCAAACTAGGATTTTTATAAGCCAAGTTGTAATCAAGAGTGAATTGAACTCAAGTTTGAAGTCAAAAATTGGTGCAAGATGATTAGATCTAGAAGTTTTCATATACCAACAAAATTTACCAAATTTCTTATCCTAGAATAGGCTTACCCATTCTAAATAGGTAATAGAGGGTTAAGAGGGACATGATACTAAAAGGTAGGTGTAAGGCATTCATCCAAAGGGAATTTCCCTTGAGGTCTAATGGCATATATAGGGGTACCTTAGGTACCATAAAATAAATGGACAACAAAGGAAAAAGAGGGAGAGAACAAGGTGGAATGAGGGAAATGTGAAAGAACTTATCCTAGAAGGATTTTCTCTTCACATTAGGTTAAAAGTGGATAGACACTCACATATGACCTATGCTTGGGTAGACCGCTCCAACTCATGTGGCAAGAGAAAGTGGAGTGGGTTAGTATCTAAAGGACCAAGCTTCTTCCTAAGGGAGGAGGGTTTTTGAATGTGACTAAATGGTTTGTGATGGGATTTTTAATGTTTGGTCAATTTCCTACTTCATGAGGAAGGAGCATTCAATGTAGGATAAGGTTTTTGAATCATGCTATAAAGGTGGAAGTGCAAGTGTTTGTCCTTGAAAGCATTTGTAAAGGTATAGTGGTGGTGGTATTTGTGTGGGTATTTATAGTGGTGGTTGATATTTTATTGAGTTCTTACCTATAATTATCAAGTAAGTGGTTAATATTAAGAGACTTTACCTTAAAATTTGCCTCGAGTTGTGTCAACTCAATGAAAATCAATCATTTTCCTCTTGGTTTGTTGTATTTTTTATTTTATTGTTCTACAATGAATTCATGTGGAGGGAAAATTTCCTTCAACTATAGTAGAGTGACTCCATTCCAATCTTCTTTCATACCTATATAAATGAGCTAAAATTATAAATGTGATTGGGACAAATAGTGAAGTGAATAAGGGCTACCTCCAAACTTACTTGCCCAAATTATTTGTTTTAACTTATATTTATTTGATTGTTTTATTTACTTTGGTTTATTTTTTTTTATTTGAGATATAAATTTGGAGCTCATGGCTTGAGTGTGTAAGGACCTAGGATTCATGAGTTGTTTTACTTTTGTATTTTTGATGAGTTTAATGTTGATAAACTCAATGGTTGATACTAATACTAGAATGCCACAATAAATACTGAAATAAATTTAAGCTAGCCTTTACTTTTTTATTTTCCAAATGTATTAAATAATTGACAATTAATTGATAAACAAGATAGAATGAATGCAAGTAATGTTTTTATTCTTTTTTATTATAAATGGTTAAATAGTATTGAAATAACTTAAGCTAAATGTAATAATATCAATGATTCTATTTTTCTCTTTGTTTATAATCTAACTTTGCTAAATAGATTAAATGATATTACTTGCTATTTTTTTCTATTGAATTGTCAAATAAATGTTTGTTTACTTTTCCTTCATAATTTTTTAATCTTTGAATAGATTTAATGGTTTCGTGTTTGAAACTAATTTCTTGGTTTTTGTTTACTTATTCTTGATCTTGAAAGAGGTGATCTATTATAAAAAAATGATTATTTGCAAAGAATCTAAACTAATCTAATGAAAATGATCTAATCCTCTTTAATTTGTATAGTAAAATATGGTAGATGTAGAGCAAGGTGTGGAGTAATTAAATTTGACTTTAATTATTTTATATTATTCTATAAAAAAACTATTCTAACTAGCTATAAATGAAACAAATGAATCCCATAGTTGGGATGTGAATTAAATATCATATGCTAAGTAAGCTTGTTATGGATATACATCCTCAAAGGTCTATCGTGATTCCTTCTCTTCCCTTCTCTTAATGTTGGAATGAAAGGGGAGTGGATAACTTAAAAAAAGGATTAAGAAAACAAAAAGTCAAGAATATGTACTATTTGGTTCCTAATTATGATTATTTAGAACTAATAAATGATTGGTTTGTAGATCTTAGAGTTTGTAAGGAGGCTTGTACTATAGAATAATTATGAAGGGAATGGAACTTTGCAAAAAAAAAAAAGAATAAGCACTCAAATTTCTACTGTAGTTGAGTTTAATTGGTAGTCAAGTTTGGTAGCTATCTCAAGTTGTAGAAATAAAATTTCACTAGAGTAGGGTAGGTTGGTAGTTGAGTTTGTTGAAACTGCTAGAAATTAGGTAGACCTCTAGTAGTTACCTCGAGAGTTAGGAGACTATGGATAGTCACTATAGTAGTTTAGAAATTGTGAAGGATAATAAATAACTAGGAGACTCTTGTAGTCATAGCTAGTGGCTATAATTACTATGATGGTAATCAATAGTGATGAGGATGGTGGGTCCTGAGATTGTAACACTTGTTAGAGATTTCTTTGAATACTTAGTTTTTATTAAATATTAAAGCACCTTGTATGTGCATTATTTATTGGGTGGTACTATTAGGGTATTTATAAGGTTTCAAGTTATAGGTATGATTGGTAGAGGTTGTGCAATAAAAAATAGAGGAAGCAAATGGACTACTAGAAAATAGATGGCTTGCAGTAGTCATTGTGCTTGGGAGGAGGCACCAATAGAGATTCTATTGAGTGTTAAAGAGATCATGGTATGTTTAAAGTTCACTACTTTATATTGATTGATAAATAGGCTATATAGCATGAGTATGGGTTGAGGATACATTAACTTTCATGAGAGTCAATAGGAACCTCATATGCCAATTGTGCCTTATACAAAAAATTAACATGTCATGAAATATTCATACAATTTCTTAGCCTACATGAAACACAAACAACATATACTTTAAAAAATGCAATTAAAATAGTCCTCATACCATTCATGGACCAAAAATATACTAGGCATCTTAGACAAAGTACTCAAATATTCCCAAATTTATAATCAAACTTAGGATTTCCTGTGTCATCAAGTTTGATGGTGTACTAAAATTTAGGCTAATACACCTCAAAATTTTCACCACCTGCAAAAATCAATTAGAAAAACACATGCAAATAAATCAAATAAATATTAGCCTTCTATAATCTATTTTGAGCAAAAAAAAATCCTATCCAGACTTTCTCAAACTTCCTAGACATAATGGTGCAACCCAAAGTTACACAATGTGTTAAAAAATATATCATGCCTAAAACTAAAAAAAAAGATCTCTCAAAAATTTAAAACAAAGTAAGCAACCCTAGACACCATGGCTCTAATAACATGTCAAATTCTACAGAAAATAAGAAACTACCAAGACCTAGCATAAGGACAATCACATAAAATATAATAAATAGAAGATCTAAAATCAAAATAGTTTAAAAGAGTGTTTCAACAATGGGAGAACATGTAAATATTCATGAGATAGAAAATAATAATAAATGCATAACCAAAATCCTATAATACATGATGAAACTTATAGGGTATAAAAAAGGAGGAGGAAAATACAACCAATAAGAGGAGTAACTCCAACTACCAAAAATAGGTAGGGGTTACAATCATGGGAGATTTCATCTACCCTCATAAAGATAATTAACCTAAGAAAGCTAAATAAATGTGTAGGAAAAATATAATTAAACTAAATAAAGGAAAATAAAAACTTACATTAACAAAAATTCACCATCCACTCTCAAAAATGATAATCCTTAGGGCTAGAAATTACACCTAGTCTAATCAACTCCTCCATTGATAAGAAATCAAGGGGTTCCAAATGATTTGTGATGCATCTACAATAATAAATGATAGCATTCAATGCACACTCCATGTCTATTGACTTATGCAACACTTCTCTGAATTCCTTGAGAAACATAGGAATCTCCTCAAAAAGATTCAAGCCATCATCACAAAGGTTTGTGATCCATCATTGAGTCTATGTAACACAAAGAATACTTAATATATTTTTCATACACCTTCCTCAATCCTCTAAAATGATATTACACTAATTCAACCAAAGGATTGACCAAATGTTTAATATAGGCCCTTAACTCTTTATTCTCAACTTTTAGGGTTACCTTAGTTTCTCCATCCTTTTCCAATATTTATTTGGCACTATTTACTCACTTATTCACAATATCCAAATTGGTCTATGTATTCTAAAAATTAGAGGCTTGAATCTCTTGAATGCTCTTTTCAGCTAATGGAATGGTTGTCTTTATAACATTTGATGTGCATCTCATCTTTCTTGAGCTTTGTCCACTTATTCACGTTCATTATTTTCTATTTTTCAACTAAGGTAGATATGAAAATTAAATTAATTGGTTGTATAACAATCACTTGCCTCTTTCTCACAAAAAATGTGTGTACCCACTTGGAGGCTCTCTTGAGAGATCTCTAAGATTTATCATTCATGGTTGCTACCTCTTCACCAAACTCAATTATTATAAAAGAAGGAGAATAATAAGAAGGTTGAGATGGGGACATAGAAGCTAAAGGAATATCCTATAGCTAAATAGATGCTAATGATGGATAATAGAAGTAACTATATGAGAAATAGGAGCGATAACCATCTAAACATTTTAAGATGAATTCATCTTCTTCTTCATCACTAGTCACAATTCATTAGGCCTTTAAATATCATTTACATTGTTATAATCCTTCAACTTATTCTTTCCATATTATTCAACCCTTTCATCACTAACTACTACATTTTTCTCACCAATGGTCTACAACTAAACAGTAAGGGTTCCTCTTATCTTAGTAACACTTTGATTATTATCCAAAACTCTTGGCATATTCCCTCGTAGTATTACCACTACTTTCTCAACTATATTTATTTCTACAAATACTCATTTTCTCTGTATTATCATAAAATATTCGTAAATGTCATCATTTATTGGTGACAAAGACTTCAAATCTACCTTCACTTGAACAAAGCAAGGAGATAAAAAAATTCTCCTAAATTTGCTAAATCTTGTGGTATTGGCCCTATGGTGGGAAATCTTAGCCATTAAAAATCCATGTGATTGTGCTTCCTTCTTCAAGCTTCAAATTCATCATCATAATTATCCTATAAATCTTCAATATTAGGCACGTAAGAAAATTTCACTCTAAATGAACTATTTCAACCAATTTAAACTTTCACCCCAAAACTAGACTAGAGAGAAATAAACTTTTATATGTAAAATATAACATAAGTAAAAATATTTTAAATACTTTAGATTTGTTTCCAAATTCTATATTATAAATAGTATTCCTATATGTAAAATAATTTGAATTAATAGTCGAGCTCTGGACCAGTAGTAAGTCCATATTATTTGAAATGGTTCATCCAAATATTTCTATCATAGTTCCCTTTGAATAAATTCATATAATTTTATGGTGGAAGTTAAGATTAAAAAAATCCACCCATATTTTTAGCATCTAGAGCATCAACACACCTATATGGACCAATTTACATGGGAAATATTGCTCCCAACTTGTGCCTCTCTTGAAACAATCAAGAAACCTTATCAACTTACATCAAGACAATTTAATTATTTAATTATTATGATAGTTTGTATGTAATTAATCGAAACCACAAACCCTTATAGGGGAAAGTGGGAAATTGGATAAACTAATTAGTTCATTCCAAAATGACCATTCCAGTTTTCTCTAAAGTGTGTACATGGTTCTCATTCTCTAAATCTCTAATGTCAATATTAGGAATACATCGTTAACCATTTTTTAGTTCCTCATAATCTCCTTCTAATCCAACTATGGGTATTGCTTGAAAAAATGAGCTTCTACTCATATTTTTGCCAACTTTGTGAAAACCTCAGTTTTTATGAGTGAGTAGATCGTCTATGACACCATATGAAATGCTTTGGTATTAGATAAATTTACCAATTTTTACTAATGAGATGTCTCTAACCAATATTTTTTTCCCCTCCCAGATGATACTTATAAATATAGAACATCCAAAACTTGAATTTCTAAGCTTCTAGTTTCCCTATCACCCTATTCAACATGATAATCATTAACCCAAGATACTCTTTGAAATAAATTCAAACTAAGATATTCAACAACAATTATATCTCTTTGACTTTAATAACCACTTATGTGAAAGCTCCTTCTAATAACCCTACAATTTATTATCATTTAGTTTCACAATATTCAAAACTAACAAGTCGAGTTTCCTCAAAAGGATATAAACATACAAGACTATATCTAATGCTTCTACATCCATCTTTCCAAACACCCAAACACCCAATTATTTGAAGATATAATTCCTCTAAGTCTTGAATTTTATTGTCAAGAACATGCTATAACCAACTCCAATATTCAATTATGATAATAAACGATTTTGCTTGAATTAAACCATTCTACATCATCTTGGTAGTTAGATGACTCCTCACCTTGATTCTTTTATCCATTCTTAGTTCCAAGATGTTTGTATGACCAAGTAAGTTACCCCACAAATTATTAGAATCATTAGTTATTACAATCATGGGTTCAATCACATGCTCCATCTCTAATAGAAGATATTTCCTACACTATCTTAAGACTTTGGATTCATGGAATTGGTGAAACCAACCTACTAAAAGGAAACACCAACCAATTTTATGATAGCAAAATCATTATAGAAGCTTGTTGTAGTAGACAAAGGATTTTAAAGGGGAGGAAATTAAGACTGATATTGGTAAAAATTGCATGATGTTTATGACCTCTTTCAATACTATTACACCATGAATATAACTTTTTTATGGCACTAAAAAATACTCACAAACCTACAAAAACCAAAATAATGAAAAGATAACAAAACCTTTGTTGTGAACACCAAGGATAAATTATCTTGATTGCAATAGAAAAGAGCCTACATGTTTGCGTAATATTCATGAGGTTTACATGATTTAAACTAGTTTTTTAGTTTTATGGCTAGATATTCTCATGGTGACACTACCTTTGAAAATATAGCCAAGATGATTTGATGGTGTTCTCAAGAATTTTGTTGGAACTTGAAGCCTTGGTGGATTTTATAAATTCTTTGGCCAAGTTTATATATTGGATGAGTGGTAACAAAATAATAGAATGGATTAACCACTTAGGATGCATGTATTAGACACTTCAACCACTCTTTAAGGTTTTAAAATAAATCTATATGGTTGTGCCATGATTAAAGTGCATTGAATAGAGACATCATATCAGGTTTCCATATTAAAACTTGGAAAAAATATAACTAGTCAAACCACTTAAAATGTGTGTTTGCACCAAAGAAAAGATTTCCTTCACCTAAACTACCTTAAATACTTTATGATAATTTCTCCTTCACTCGTGTCAAGGAAAAATTCTTATTCACTTGAGCTAAGGCATAAATTCTTATGTGAGTCATTCCTTCCTGTTGGTGTAATTAAATGTGTTATACCTTGTCCTAGGTCATGATTACACCTTAGTTAAGTTTACTTAGGGACCACATAGGAGGTAGGTGGAGCTTTCCCACCTTTGGTGGACTTATCATGTTATTACTTTATCACTTCCACCTTTCATGGAAATATCATGTGATTACCTCTCCACCTTTTGTGGGTGATCCACCATTTGTGGTGATTATCGCATTATCACTTTTCCACTTTAGGTGGAGTGATAGCTTTTCATAGTTGTCTCATGTCATAAGATTATGACACTTTTCATAATCTTATGCCCTTCTATGTTCTCACCTTGGCTATAAAACCAAGGGGTCTCCTATGTACATACAATCACTTCATATCATTGAATCATATTGATGAGAATAGAGTTTATTCTTGTCACATCATATTCTCTCTCTTTTTTGTGCTTTCCATTTGGTCTCAAGATCTTGGCAGCCATAGCCAATTCTAACATGGTATTAGTGCAGGTTGGGTGCCATTGGAGAGTCTTTTTTTGAAGAGAGATACCAAATTTGGGGAGGTTCCATTTTTGGCTCTTTATTGTAGGTTTATATCAGAGCTTGCTCATGCAAATCTGAGCTCACCATTGTGTTCAAAAGGTTCAAAAAAGTTGATTTTTCCTTTTGTTTCGTCCAAATCGGATATTCGAGGCCAAATCTATGAGGGTTTGAAGCTGAGGAGTGGTTGCCAGATCCAAAAGGTAGCTGCATTTTTGGAGCATTTTGGGTCAAATTCGACCCAACCATCGTGTCCAGAAGGGCCAAAAACCTTAAGATAGGCTGCCAAATCATCCATTTTGGAGCAAGTTGTCCAGTGAGGCAAAAAAAAATTGCCCAAGGAGTCAAACGGCTCCCTAGGTCGTCATTATTATATGGTACGATTTTTTCTGAAAAAAAAATAAAAAATAATGTGATTAAAAACAATTCAAAAAATTATTATTCGCAGTATTTTATTTTATAAGAAAAAATTTGTATTAAAAAAATCCAAAAAGGAAATATTTTGTACAGTCTGCGGACTGTACAAGTCCGTAGACGTACTCAACGTATCAGCCTACCGCTGAAGCCACGTGGCATCCCGGTTGTGGCCCATGTGGCACATCAAACCCATGGCCCCACTCAACAAATCTGGCATCATTCAATATTCTAGGCGGTGAAATTAAAAACCGACACCCATTTCTAAATATTGGCCAGCAAATTAAACCTGGGCAGCGAGAATATTCCGGTGACTTGAACATGAATATTCTGGGAGCATCTTTCGAGATTCCGTCGTCGCCAACAAAGGCATATTCCATCAACCGCAGGGTATATTCTTTTTTGATGGGCCGCAGGCCATCAAATTTAGGCATGTGAATTGCTGACGTCAGCACCCCTAAATTTTTTTTGCCCCCCTCACGGATGAGCTTTTTGATTTTGTAGGCAAACTTTGAAGCTTCATAACTCGGTCATTTTGGCTCCTTTTTTCGAGCAATTTTTTTTTATTTGGGCTAATTTTTCGTGCTCTTTGCAGTGGTGCAATCCATTTTTGGTTTTGGATTCTTGTTTTTGCAAAAATTGCAGATTCTCACAAGTGTTGTTGCTTTGTCCTCATTTTTGGATCTTTGGGAGCTCATATCTTGCTCCTACGGTAACATTTTTGGGTGAATTGTTTTTTGAAAGTGCATTATTTTTTGTGTACTTTCCAGTGGTGTAATTAGATTTATCTCATCTATTATAAATTTTTCACTTTGAGCTTGAGGCCTATTTTGGTAATCTGCATGTACTAAGATCAAAGTCCACTTCGCTATTTTTGTCAAGTGGCAATTGTAAATGCACTAAATATAAAGTGCCAAATCAAATATTCTTGGGGGGGGGTTTCATGATTGAGTGATTTGGGGGGTAATCTTACAGTGGTTGATTGCATTCTTTTGCTTGGTTTGTGTTCTTGCAATGGGGAAATCTCAAATTGAACTCCTAACTCCACATAATTATGCTATATGGAGATATTCAGTATGGAACTATCTTATGATGAAAGGTCTAATAGGTCATCTAAAGGAAACTATTCAACAACCTATTGATGCTAAAGAATTGGCAAAATGGGAGATTGATCATGAGAAAACACTTGGATGCATATGTTCATTAGTCTCATTTGACTTGCAATTTCATATTGAATCATGTAAAACACCTAAAGAGGCTTGGGAAACTTTTGAAAACTTGTATGGTAAAACAGATAAGTTTAGGGGATATCAGATTGATAATGATTTGATGAATCGTGATCCTAAAAGTTTTGACCACATCCAAGACTACATCTCCAAAATCAAGCAACTAAGAACATAGTTGGAAGAATGCATTATTTAAAAAGAGGATTGACAATTGATTTTGAATGTGTTATCCAAGCTTGGTCCCGAGTATCCAGTATTTGTTTATGGCTTTCATACCCATTGAATTTCTATGGGAGCATCATATGTTGATCCTAAGTTTGATGACTTTGCAAATCTCCTAATCCAAGAGGAAGCTAATTTAATGAACATGGGTCTAATCAAGTCTTCCAAGTCACATGCATTGGTGTCTAGTGAGTCAAAGGTACATAAAGAATTAGGGATTCGTGATAAGAAGCGAAAGAAGAAAAATAACAAGCCACATAAAGAATCAGAATCTTCAAAAAGAGAATCATCTAAGAAGGAGAGGCCTTTTTGTGCATATTGCAAGAAGGATGGACATGAAGAACACTATTGTTATAAGAAGGATATTGATGAGTTAAAAAATCTTCTCAAAAGGAATCACATTGATTTGCCTTCTAGAATGTTCGAATCACCTCCTTCTTCTTTAAAACAGTCTAAGGGAAAAGTTCAATTGGCATCTACACCAGGAAATAAAGGACAAGCTCTTTGTGCTTTTTTAGGTCCAGGATTAGGGAGATGGCTTCTAGATTAAGGAGCATCTCATCATATGGCATCTTCGCTGTCTATATTTTCTTCTTTCAAGCCTTGTACTATGTCTCCTATCACGATGGGAAACAATACATACATGAGTGTAATTGGGAAGGGATCTATTAGTTTTGGGGACAACACTTTCCAGGATGTTTTGTGTGTTCCTAATTTGATGAACAATCTTCTTTCCATATATCAGATTACACATGGTGGATATGGGAGAACTATGGAGTTCACACCTGATTTAGTCATCATTCAAGACTTGGACAGTAGAGAGATCATTGCTACTGGGGTGGTTGATCATTCATCTCGGTTGTATACCTTTGCAGATTTTTCTTCTAATGGTGACATTGTTCCTTCGACTGTTGATCACACATCTTGTATGGACCATGATTAAGAGGAGACATTTGGCTTCTTGAACTTGGGAGTTCTCACATCAGATCCAGTACTTGAGTCATGCATTTCATCTCCTCCACCTACTGTTGTAGTTGATGATGCTTGTGATTCCAAAGTTTAAATGGTTCCTTGTGAATCAGTGCAACAGGACATACCTCATTGTCTTCCAGATATGGCTACTTTGGATGACTTCTTGACAGGTATTTCAAACTTTTTTGTGGAGTCTCATCTTGTAGATTTGGGGGACACCATTGATGACATTCATCTTCTCTTTGATGAAGATGCTCCTTCTTTAGTTGTTGTGAGGGAACACTCTGACCCTCTTGTTCATTCTCTACATGATCATTCTTTGCAGTTTGGCATGAGTGTGGATACTTTTGGACAACATTTGGAGGAGGCTTCTTTGTTTTCAGAGGGGATATATTTGTCTTTGGATTATGTTCTACATTCATCTCTACTAGATTTTGGATTGTCATCTTTAGCAGTGTGGCCTAGAATGCCTGTTTGGAGTGTGTCATCTTTTGGCATCGACATGGAGACACTTGAGCATGCTTTAGAGACATCATTATACATCATACATATTCCTAATATCTTGCATACATTCATGGTTTTGTTTCTTCCTAAGGGCAGGAACGTTGTTCGACGAGATTGGATCATCTTCAACATTCAATGTCGAGCTTCTACCATCATTGCAGAAGACTCAACATTGAGGGGGGGCTGCCTTGTCTCTCTTCTACTTCTCTCTTATGGGGGGCTCTTTTTCCTCACACGAGGTTTTTAACTTCTCATGCATCATTGAGAGCATTTCATTTTTTGTATTTCATCTCTCTTTTGGGGAGGAGTTTTGTCCCACTGAGTTTTCTCTTTTTCTCCATTTGTGAGAGATTGCATTGCATATGTACATGGGTACCTAACATGGCCTAGTTGTTGGGACCCATCTTGCATTGTTTTCCTTTGTGTACATTCTCCCTAAGTTGCACTTAAGGGGGTGTGTCAGTGTAATTAAATATGTTGTACCTTGTCCTAGGTCATGATTACACCTTAGTTAAGTTTACTTAGGGACCACATAGGAGGTAGTTGGAGATTTTCCACCTTTGGTGGACTTATCATGTTATTACTTTATCACTTCCACCTTTCATGGACATATCATGTGATTACCTCTCCACCTTTTGTGGGCAATCCACCATTTGTGGTGATTATCACATTATCACTTTTCCACTTTAGGTGGAGTGATCGCTTTTCATAGTTGTCTCATGTCATGACACTTGTCATAATCTTATGCCCTTCTATGTTCTCACCTTGGCTATATAACCAAGGGGTCTCCTATGTACATAAAATCACTTCATATCATTGAATCATATTGATGAGAATATAGTTTATTTTTGTCACATCATATTCTCTCCCTTTTTTGTGCTTTCCATTTGGTCTCAAGATCTTGGCAGCCATAGCCAATTCTAACACTTCCAAATGTGTGCTTGGTAGAGAAATAGAGTAACTTATCCAATTCAAAGTTCATATACAAATTTTACATGTGGTTGAACCCTATTTAGTGCAAAACTTAGGTATCTTATAAGGCAAATGATAGAGAAATGGCGTGCCTTCCATAACATGGTCAGTTTTATACTTCTCCTTCTTTATGATTGTCATTTAGTTGAAACCTCCATCTTCTTGAATTTTTTGCAGCTAAATAACATAAAATATGGCATGAAAACCTTGCACACTATTCAAGGAGAACACAAACTCATTTTTAGTAAACAACTATAATCAATCTTGATGAAAATTGAGAAAAAGGTACGTACAAACATTGAGTTTTATAGGAGTGAAATAATTTTTTTATTGTTTTGTGAGTAATTTATGGTTTTTTATTTTAGTGTGTGTGAGCCTAGAGAATGGAATGGAAAAATCTTAGATCACAATAAAAACTAAGAGTCATTTGAGAATACAAGTGGATATAGAAGTTCATTATCCCAAGTTAGCTAACTTTTATAACTATATGCACATATCACATGTGGACTTAGTGTGTATACTATTTAGAGCATGTGCATTTTTTACACATCTATCATATGTCTATCACTTTTCCTTGAGAGATCTCAAAAACATGATGAATTCATGTAGTTGATTGTTATAGAATTCCATGGTTTTCCTATTTGTTGTAATAAAGGTACTTTGTGAAGTGATAAATAGAGATTAGTGGAGGAATACCCTTTTGTTATAATGAGGAGAATCCTTTCATTGGCATGAGTGGTATTCATGTTGAAGTGACTTCTTGTGAGAGTTGATGCACATAAAAGAGTATTTGTAGTGGTAGTGCCTAATTGAAAGTGTATCAAATGACAACTTACATGAATTGAATTATAGTGTGCCAGTTGGTGTTGAAGCAAGATTATGATATAATAATCATGGTCATCCTAAGGTATGGGTCATATTATGTTTTTTTGGTAGAAATAATTTTATCCAAGGAAAAATAATTACATACACATCAAATAGATTTCTAGATAGCTATAGCCATCATGAAAACCCAAATAAGAATAACCCACTAAGGATTCCTACTATACCACTCACTCTTACAACCAATAACACTAGTTATACCATCCATACAAGCCTTTCACGTGACCATGAAACAAAAATTATTGCAATTGGTCATTTTAGATAAGTTGAATAATTTTATCAATTTTATCTTGTGCTAATTATCCTTAATCAATAACATTTCAATGACCCATATCCTTTGTGGTCCATTTGACTAGATTGTCAGACAACTTATTCCACTCTCTCAAGTCATGGACAAATGAAACAGAATAAAAAAATATGGCTACAAGAAGAATTTTCCTATCTATCTAACCCAATATCCAAGAGGAATCTTACAAATTTATTTTATTTAGAAAGGAAACCAAAATCATGGAATCCATTTCACTGATGACCTTTTTCCACCCTAGTTCACTATCCCTTTATAAATTCTTAAGAATTTCCCAAGCTTCCATTTGATTATTTATATGTAAACTCGCAAAAGTAGAGAAGAAAAATGGAACAAAACCTTCATTACCTCGACCAATGCCATTAATCCCTATTGCACTTGGATTTCCACAAGTCGAACCATATATGTTAATCTTAATGAATTCATTAGGAGGAGAAGACCACTTACTAGATCTATCTACCTTATGAGAAAGTTGCAGTCTAGGGCCAAGATTAGTTTGAGTAGCACAAGATGAGTCAAAATCCAAGATTAAAGTAACATGACCCTCAAAGGAAGACAAAGAATCATCCATACTAAACTTGGCCCCAATATTTTCCTTAAGCATACCTTTAATCTTATTTAAAACTTACAAAGCTATATTTTGACATCCTTAGAATATGTATTTCACTCAAGACAAATAAGTGAAAGGATAAAAGGACCAAGCTCCCATACCACCCTAAGGAAGGACATTAAATTCGCGGGTTGACCAAAATTATCCCAAAGCTCTGACAAGGAAATAGCGTCTTGGAGGTGTGAAGTGAAAAAGAAAGTTTCTGAAAATAATCAAAGAGATGTGGGTGCTGCCCATTTTCTATGAATTCTCACCAACTAGCATCAAAATATTCCACAATTCACCACGAATTGGATCGAGTATTTGCAACAATGGTTGTATAGTGTTAATGGTGGTAGTTGAGAGCTATTCCATTTAGTTTTACCTGTTACGAAGACTGAAACCTCAAATGGATGTAGAAATAGGCTCATGAAACATATCGCCATCTTTTGATGAAAACTCATACATAAAATGTTTTGATGGAAATTCAGGCCTCAAGCGGACATACCTAGATTCCATTGTAATCACTGCAAGGTTTATATGACCTTTGGATACCCGCAAAATTCCATCTACATTTAAATAAATTCTATTAGGTTCATGGGAAGTCAACATCTCTATAATTGGTCTTTGCAGGACTTCAACTCACTATTGATTTTACACATTAAAAGGATGTCCTGTTCACATAGGGATGCACGTAAATCATTCACTTATTTTATCGACTATTAATAGGTTCCTATAGATAAAATATTTGAACCTCCAACTTCAAATTCATAATGTACAAAAGAGTTGGTTGGTTTGAACAATTTTTTTTATGATGATGTCACCATGATATTGGTATGATGTCACCAACAGACTAAGGAACTTTGGATGAGTTGACATAAGTAGGGTGGGATAATGTCAACATGACATCATGAAGGTACAAGGGCGGGTGCAAAAAGATTGGGGCCAAATTGTGGCCAAAATTTCAAAAATAATTTGATAGGCTATAATGCGAGCGTGTTATAACGTGAGCACATTATAACGTGAGCACGTTATAATGCGAGCACGTTATAATGCGAGCACGTTATAATGTGCCTGAGTTATGGCTTGGTGTGACTAAGCCAAAGGATTGGTCACGTCGATCCTATAACACACTCGTGTTATAACATGAGCGCGTTATAGCTTATTAAAACAAAAAAAAATGTAAAAGAAATCATTTCATTTTCACTGTGTTTTTTGTTGTCCGCAGCCAAGAAACTCTACATTTGCACGCTCAAATTTTGGAAGGAGATAAAGTTGTATTTTCTTCATCGAATTATTGCAATTTCATCGCTAGGATGCCACAACGTCGATGGGGAGGTCAAACAAGTAAGCATTGTTTTGTTTTGTGAATTTGTTGTTAAATAGGTAATTCTAGGTTGTTTTTTATATTCATTTCTTTAATTTTTAGGAGATGTTAATGAACCTCAAAATCCTCAACAACCACAACAACAAGCACACGAAAAAAATCCTTAACAACCAAACGACAAACTCCTCCACCAATTCCTCAACATCCTCCCGGTACTCAACAAAATTTAATAGGGGTAATTGAAAACAACAAAAAATAGATTGAGGATTTAATCACGAGGTTGAATGATCCTGTAAGTTCAACCATGGAAAGAAGAACACTTGTGAGTTCGCTTCAAGACATGTTAAAACATGTAGATGCAATCAACAAACAATTAAGTGGTTGGATAGATAGGAGGCAGGCGTGGAGGAATTTTTATGCAGATAAATTATCATATAAAGAAGTAAAAGATGAAAAAATTACAAATATGATTTGTGCTCACTATTCAATAACCCACACACAAATCAAAATCTTGACCTTAATTCCAAGATTTTTCCTATCCATTGGTGCCACCACCAAGAGATTAGGAACAATTTTTGGGATAGGTGGTAAATGGTTTTTGACTATCCACCATGCAACAATTGCAAAGTCCCCCAATATTTCTTGAGGAAACTCTACTGTGATTTCATCCTCAACAAAATCCCAAACTATTTTGATATGAGGGACTTTCAGGGGAGAGGTGGAGGTTTGGCACATGATAGACCTGGTGCACGGAAAGATCCTCAACGATAAGGGAGATGAGCTCTCACTAGGTTGGCTCGTGAGCACGTCATTATCCCTTCTGTCGTGAAGGAGAGTGCTGAGGTGGACACTTTATAGTCTATCAGATCTTTGATCCAGAGTATCATCTAACATGCCAGTCCTATAGTACAACGCCATCTAGGGGACTTTTAAGGGTAGGATTCCACCCCATTCTTGTCAAATTTATGGGTCAGCTTGTACATATGACCCCACAAACACTCAGGAGGATGGTGCACAAGATACGTCGACAATCGCGAGGATGGTGATGGAAACTGACATTTTGAATGAGGCTTTCAACATCGATACTTAGGTAAATGTTGGCATGTTCATTGAATTTAATTGATTAAATTTCATTTTTGAAATTCAAGATTAACTAATTTAGTTTAATGATTGTAATAAAATTTTAGGGTCATAGTGTTGATATTGGATACACTAGCCCTCCAACTGTTTATTACTCCATTGCATCTATCGCTGAGGTATGTAAGTAGTAAAAAAATATAAATTTATTATATGTGAATAGCATTGTTCTATGAATGGTATTCTAATATTTGGTTTTGGATGTTGAATAGGCTAATATTGGAGGTTTTGTGGGAACACCTCCCAGTTCCAGTGGAGTTGAACAAACCTTCACATAGGTAATATTATAATTTGACACATTGTGGAAGAAACCTCCTACTTATCAATTGATGAGCTAAAGGGGCTCTATAATGAATGGTTCATAAGGCACAACACTTGTTGAAAGTTTTGCAAATGGGGTAGCAAGCTAAGTGGGCTAAACTCTGTGGTTAAGCGCGCTTGAGCTGGAGTAATACTGGGATGGGTGACCTCCCGGGACGGACCAATGCTTCACCTCTGTGAGCATCACCTAGATGCAATGAGTGCTAAGTGGACCATTCATTATCATGAGAGATGGGTTCTTGTGAACCACTACTCATGAATCATGGGTCAATGAGTTTGACTCAAAAACTACACGGTTGAATCCTGATAGCAATATTATAATTTGACACGCTGTGGAAGAAACCTCCTACTTATTAATATAATTGTAGACATACGAAATTAACATTTTGATTAAACATCACATTTGATCATTCTTACCTCTTAATTAATTAACCTCCTAAAGTCTTGATTTAATCTAATTAAATCACTCATATGCATTTCCTCTCATTTGATTTAAAACAAATACAAAAATTCAAATCAAATGTCATATCACCTAAACTCCTGTTAGATTAATCAAATGTTGATTAGTTTAATCCTAATTACCTGAATCCTCTAGATTCATCCACTTGCACAATAAATCATTTAAATTGATTTATTAAAACACCTATTTTCCCTCACAAGGGCATATTCCTTGGGAATATGCCCTCATTAACTCTCCTATTTGACTTTTTTGGCCAAACACAATTCCCCTCAAAAACTCTCAACTATATTCATTTATTGCCATTTTCAAATTTGAAATGGGCACATTGGCCAAAACTTGCACAAGCATGGACCAATCTCATTGTGACAAGTGGCTCTCTCTCATTTGTTGGGTTTTAATCCCACATTGCTCAATCTTGGCCTCTCCTCTCTCAACTTCTCCTATAAGTTCAATGCATTTTCTCTCATTTTTTCATCTACAATTTGGGCACTATCATTATAGGCAACTTGAGTTCATTAGCATCTCATTGTCTATCATCTCATTTGGCTTATCAAGGATTGGGAAAGGGCTCTTTCACATATTCAAGGAGCACCAATCCACCATGGAATAGATTTGCATTCATGTTTTATGTGCTTTATTTAGTTTTCATTATTGTTTCAATATCTCATTTAGCATGTTTAAACTAGGTGCAATATTTCATGAGGATGTTGAACTTGTTATGTTTGTTTGATCATGGAGATGTATGATAAAAACTAACATTTG
Source organism: Sequoiadendron giganteum (assembly GCA_007115665.2). Lineage (NCBI taxonomy): Eukaryota > Viridiplantae > Streptophyta > Pinopsida > Cupressales > Cupressaceae > Sequoiadendron > Sequoiadendron giganteum. The sequence continues at coordinate 528,024,250 of CM021102.1, forward strand.
CAGATTTAGCATCCTATAAATGACACTAGAAGGAGGGAATTTGATCCAATTTTGAAAGTTATCCACATTCACATTCACAAAATCAAATTTTGTGCTTCTTTTTTTATTGAAAGTTGAGCTACTTTTATGACGATTTAATTGGATCAGTGAAAGAGAGAGCTGACTATTTTCTGTTAAGAAGAAGCAGTGATTCGTATCTTTGATAGGCATACAAAATCATGCTTTTAATCTTTGTGTTTAGTAGATAGTTACAGTCATGATCTCCTTTATTTTTGTATTTAGTCAACAATTTACTACTCAAACAGGGCTTAAATAGACATTTTTCTCACTGCTGTTTTTTTTTTTATGAGAGGACATGAAGATTACCATCATACAATCACAGTTGTGGTTTGATTTATTGAGAAAAAAAAAAGATCAACGTTTTTTTTTCTAAGATAAGCAATAACATTGATGAATCTGTCATAGAGTATATTCTATCCATTATGATCTCTGTTTTTAGCATATATTCTCCTATGTTCTTTTCATGGCCCCATTCACAAAGCATCCATATCTACGTAGGTGTGTGTTCTCAGTTTTACATTATTCTGCATAGTGCAGTTGGTGTCAATGTCAATAAGAAATGACTTAATAAAAACAAAGAAATTCTAAAAGAGATTTTATTTATTGGTTGCTTGTTTGATAGGGAAAACCTCCGATCAAGGGATGTTAAATTCACCTCTTTTTATGCCTGTTTGAGATCTACTTTGAATACATTCTCTGCTATTAGATCCTCTGCGTAATGAGGGCAAAGCGCCATGTTGACTGGTCCCTGTGTTGTGCTTTTCATTATTAGTTGATATCTCATGTTGACCGGTCCCTATTGCCCACCCACTTTGCTTTAAACTATATGCTTCTGCTGCTACGTTGTTTAGATTTTCTTGTCACTATGAGTTCCAATGTTAGGCGGTAGACATTAATATTTATGTATCTTGAAAACAAGTAATCTAAAGAGATCAAATCATAATCTAAACAAGCCTTGCTGTAGCTTTATTCTCCATACTACTTCTTATAGTTCTGAGGTCAGTATGTTTGAAGTGGATTTCTTTGAATATGAAGACCATCCACTCCCTATGTTTGCCTTTGCTGAGATATAGTCTATTTCTCTCTGAATGCATTTGTGGTTCCTCTATCAGCTTTTCCTTTTGGAAAAAATTTGTCTTGTATTCCACTAGAAAGATATCAATTGCATGGAAGGCTTTGTCCAATAACAGTTGAAAGGGTAAGCATCTCTGACTTTACCCACGGAGGCAAAGAATCTCTGCATTTTTTTTCTATTAAGAGTTCAATATAAGCTTTGCAGCCTTGTGATCACGCTGGGCAAACACAGGCCTTGATATAGCTTTATATTCTCCATACTACTTATGGTTCTAGAGGTCAGTATGTTTGAAGTAGATTTATTTGAACTTGAAGACCATTAGCTGCCTTGCCTGCTCGCTCGCGCCTTTGTTTGCTTGCTACCTATCTTTGTCAGTTGCTTCCCCCAGTCCTCTCTGATTTCTAGGTGTGCCTTTGCTAAGATACAATTTATTTCTCCCTGAATGCGTTTGTGTTTCCTCTGTCAGCTCTTCCATTTGGAACAAATTCATCTTATATTCCACTAGAAATATATCAATTACGTGGAAGGCCTTGTCCAATAAACTTTGAAAGGGTAAGCATCTCAGACTTTACCCTCGAAGGCAAAGAATCAAGTCTGCAATTTTTTCTGCTAAAAGTTCAAAAAAAAAAAAAGAAGCTTTGTAGCCTCGTGATCATGCTGGACAGACCCAATCACAGATCATGCTTGATTGACCTTTAGTTATTTTGCACTTGCCACTTACATTATCTTGAGCCCCGCCCCACAGTCATGAATGAAAGCAAACTGTAAAAGCTACTGGTAGACAGATATTTCGCGCCTGTGGCCTAGTCCTTGGCATTTAAATTCCAAAATGAGGCTTTCAAATCTTATGAATGACCTCGTTGCAACCACTGAATTCATTATTGGTAATTATTATGCTTTCCTGGCATTTTGAAGTGATTTTTTTTCCGCGCCACAATCTTAAGATAACCTAGGCTTCATTTATGATAAAGGTTGGAGTGCAAGTTGTAGAATTTGGTTTTACACCTATCGATTGCATTTACTAAGAATACTCTCATGCCTATTCAATATTGTATTTGCGTAGGACTAATAATTGTCACATTTCGTTGGCTGATTCATATAATTTATTATTGGTTGAGGAATTTGCGCCTGCCAGCTGCATTGATATGACTGTAGTGATGTAAATTCGTGCCTGCCAGCTGCATTGCGTTGAATCTCTGTAGAAAATACTATGGATTCATAAAGGTTTACCTCCATCCATTTATCATCAGAAAGGTTTGGCCAAATGTGGTGTGCTTCGGTAATTATTTAAAGTTGTTAATCGATGCATACAATTATTGGTAAGTATTTGATTTTGGTTTGTTGCGTCACCTTATTTGTCATCCCCCAAGTGATCTCGCGTACCATCCACTATCTAGATGGTGTTTTTGTCTCTATGTCAAAGATTTGTAATAGTGAGGATATGCTCATTTTTAATTGTTTGATTTCACATAATGATAATTTAGACAACTACATTATTCAGTGTGTTGACTAACTTTAACATAGAATTTTCATTACGTTATAATTTTCATCATGTATTGATTAGATGTTAAATGCCAAAACCTATCATCATTTTTTGAAAGCTTTGCATGACAAGGGTAATTTTTGTGATAATATAGAATGCTTCATTAATATTTTGATAAATCTCACTTCTAAAATTTTACATTGAAATGTTTCATAGGTTGGCATCAAGGAGGGCATCGAAATCAAAGCACCAAAATTAAACAAAGGAAAACTAGGCGAAGTTGAAAAACTTGAGGATGAATACTTGAAATTCATAAAACATTTTTTAATACTTAGGGCTCCAATTACTGCCTTAGTTTTCTGTTTTGAACCAACTCATCTTTCTTTTGGGTTTAAAATTGACCATTTGACTTGATCTTTTAAAAAATTGGTTAAAATTGAACTTAGAAACATACTAGATTTTGATTTGGGTTAAAATTGAACAAGGAAACTTTCACATCTCATTTGGTGCTTTTAAAATGAACTCATCACTGCTTTATGGACTTAAAATGAACAAGTGTTTGTCATGTTTTGCAATGTTTTTCATAAATTAACATCATTCGAAATGCGTATGCGCTTCTCTCACGCTTCACAATGATCTTGAGAATCAAAAACATTTTGGTGATATTAAGTTGTCAAAAAGATTGCCTTCACATTTCGATTTGGGAACTTAAAATTGAACAAACTTGTCTAGTGTGAGAAAAAGGCATTGTGAGTGTTCTCTCTTTGTTCACGCAAACAAAGATGATCGAACTACGAATGCACTTACTCGCTATTGTGTACCTTTAGAGGGCTTACCTTGGTGGGAAAAAGTACTCACCCCAAGGGAACGACTCAAGCGGTAATGGGCTAAAGCCAAGCTCTTCCAAACCGCTATATAAATTTGTGTTCACGGTGAAAGCCATGGACAATGGGAAGCAGTGCATGATAACTCTCCCCCAGTATCTTTATGATGCATAAAGCCCTTGTTCTAAGGGTTGGGAGATTTCTCACAAGGAGTTTGTCATTGCACCCCCTAAACTAGATGCCCTTACTACAAAATTTTGTTTAGAAGCCAAAAAATACCTTATATTTGTTGGTGCAAGAGGTCATGTCCTTTGAAGCCGCCCCATGTATACATGCGGTTCTATTGTAGAGATGAAAAGTATGCCATGGGAGATTCATGGGTACTGATGCTTGGCTAACCTAAGAAGTGTGTGTCGTGGAGGGGAGCCAGTGTGGTCAAGCATCTAGTCATCCGCATAGAATATGCGCAGCTGGATTTGTCCAAGTGGGAACCTGACAAATATTGCCTTTTCCAGCCTAGGGTTGTACATGTGCTTTGAATCAAAACACTTTGCTTGGATCTCAAATAGTGGAAAACAAACATTCAACAAATCATCAGAATTTCAAACCCTTTGGAAGAACAAATACCTTGGAGGTGTCCAAATGTTACTACTTGTCCCTAGGGGTTCTTATCTCTAGAAGGCTTCTAAACATTCAGACATCTCAATTTGTTTCTCCCAAAGTCAATGCTAGGTAACCTTTGCCTTGATTTCCTTGATTTCCACATAATACACTTTGTGCAATAAAGGGAAATTAGGACAGTGGACATTTAGTTTGAAACATAATCAAGAAAGTGTTTGTGGTAAAAAGAATTGAATCTAAGCAAGATAACAAAAAATTGAACCACACGTGTGCTTGGTCCCTTTTGATTCATTTGGTTTTCATGCAAACATTGGTCTTTTGGTTGAATTACTCTTAGGGAAAAGTATGTTCTTCAAAACCTTGGTCTTGTAAACAGGTCCTCATAGGGTCATCTAGGATCAAGTCAAAACACTTCATCCATCCAAACATCAATCAAATTCTATTTCACCAACAACTTTTGGAACTTTGAAACATCGCTTATGCTAGACTTTTGGAAAATCAACATCATCTTATTTGACTTAACGCACCTAGTCAATCCTCTTGAACAAATTTGCCTCTAGGATAATGCAACTTCCTGAGGTCTACTAGTTCATAATCACTTTGATTGGCTTAACACACTTAGCCAATTCATCCTCTTATGCGAGTTTTCCCTAGGATAACACAACTTCCTAGGGTTTACAAGTCACCATCATCTTGTTTGGCTTAACACACCTAGTCAAACTATCAAAATCAGATCAAACCAAATCCTAAAGTCTAGCATTGATCCAAAGTTTCTAAAAATTCAAACACTCATATCACTCACACTTTCATCCTTCATCTCATCATTGGTCCTAAACACCTTAAAGGTTTGCTTTCGCAACAAGATCACAACACAAGAGGGACATGGAATATAAACTTGATCCATCCATCATGAGTAATCCAATTCAACCAAAATATCCAAGTCTCACAATACCACTTGATTATCGAAACTCACATTTATGCATGGAATCATCATCTCCTCCAAACCTCAATGGTACAACAAATGTGAGCATGCCCAATCTGAATTTTGGAACACCTTTCCCGATGATAGATTTAAATACAAGTCCAAACCTACAAATCTATCAACCGAACAATCAATGCATGAATCTTATTGCAAACAACACTATCCCACCAAATCCATACATGTCAAATACTAGTTTGTCAAACATGACCATTTCAAATCCACACTTGGTAAACTTTGGGGTAGACATGTTTGCAAATCCCATCAATGTTCAAAATCCAAGCAATATGTTGGCGACTCTAGGTATTGATCCAAGTGAAGGTAACACCATGCAAAATCAAAGTTACCTAAATCAAGGCAATATGATTCTCAACCACAACAATTTTCAAAGTCAACCTATAATGCCAAATCAAAACATCACACCAAATCATCTCATTTTGCCATCGATATCGCAACAACGAATGACAACCATAAAAGAAATCCCAACAATCAACACCATCCCCAACCCACCACCACCACCACCACCACCACCACCACCACCACCAAAACACAACATGACCAATTCTTTCTCCATCATGTTGCAAGCCGCTCAATAGGCTGCTCGCCAAAAGGCACTCCAAAACCAACAAGCTGCACAACTAGTTGCTCAACAAGCACAAGCAGAATTAGCCGCCCAACAAGCTACACAAGTGGCTCAGGTAGCCCAAAAGCACAGGCTCAAGCTCAAGCCCAACACCAAGCTCGATAGGTGCAAGCACAATTCTGAACACTATTGCAAGCAATCCATCAACAAGTGCATCAACAAGTAGCTCAACAACAAGCCCAACAAAAAGCATTGTTGGCACAACAATGACACGACCAACAACAAGCGTTGTTGGCTTAGCAACAAACATAGGCATTACTGACTCAACAAATCTTGCAACAGATTCCCACCACAATTGTTGAAATCAAAAATCAAGATCAATCCATCAATAAGCACCTTGAAGATGTTTCCACCTCGACCAACGATCAAATCAACATACACCAATAGCTACTTTTCAATCATGATCAAAATCCACCAAAAATACCCAACAATGATCAAATTCAAGAAATGTCAACATCACTTGATTCTATGGTTGAAGACATTGGTAATCTCTCTTCCACAATTGTTGAAAACAATGTTCAAGATCTTGAAGATGCTTCTACCCTATCCAGTGATCAACTCAACATTCATCAAGAGCCACTTTTTAGTGATCTATTTCAAGATGTGTTACAATTATTTGATCCCATTGACATAATCTATGATCTGCCGACCAATGATCATATTGAAAAGGTATCTACATCGCCTTATGAGTTAGAGGAATGTATATCTCAAGAATGTATTCCAAAGCATGATCAAAATCTATCACCAAGGTCTAGCAATGTTCCTTCCCAAGACATATTGACATCCTTTGACCTCATGGTTACAGATATTGAAGGAATCCCTAGCTCAAAATTTGATCCAAATCCACTCGAAGCTCAAGAGAATATTGATCCACTTCCCAATGACGATGTCCAATAACCCACTATAAGCAATCCATCCTTTGAAATAGACCCATGTCAAGAACTTGATCCAAAGCATGTTGAAGATAGTTCTAAAATCACTCAAGATCAAGAATTCGTATCTCCAAGATACTACAATGATCTAATGGGCACTCTCCTATTTATACAAGATGTTGTAAATGATGATCATATCCATATAGCACATATTCCTCCATCTACCCACAAGATGCTTTCTTTGGACGAACATGTAGATGATCTTCATTCAAAACAAGAGTCTCATACTCTTGACAACATTACCAAGGAACAAGAGTCTCCTACTCTTAAGATTTGTACACAGGACCAAAATATGGAAAAATCTGGAGACATATCAGAAAGAGATCATGACGAAGGCTTCTACAAAAGTTGTAAATAAGAAACATCCTATGGAGACATATCAAAAATGGGTCATGAAGAAGGTTTCTACAGAGGTCGTGAATCAGAAACATCCCGTGAAATGAATCATGAGGAAGAGTTTTATGGGGACAATGAATCATCAACACTTCTTGACGAAGCATTACAAATCGATATTCCACAAAATCAAGATAAAGATACCAATCAAGAATTCATCTCACATATGGAGGATCCTATCACTTATAAAGTTGGATCACTTACCTTTCTTAGGGCAAGTTGTTTTATCAATAAATAATTTGTCATGTTTGAAGATACACCACAGAGAAGAGAAGGATTAGTACCTTGTTTCCAAGGTAAATCATATCCTGTGGCAAATAAATTTTTTGAGCAGATGAATTATCAAGGCAAAGGATTAGGCCTACATGAACAGGGTATCTTGGAACCAATGCAGATTGTTGGCAATCCTAAGCATCAAGGCCTTGGTTATTCGACAATCAAGGGATCTCAACATATCAATAATACTTCCACAAAACTGGGGGCAACTTCATCTCGAGCAAACGTCAACATAGGGAGCACGAAGAATCCTTATGATGAAACCGATACCAATACTACAACCCACCACGTCATAAATCTTCATCCACCCATCACCCCATCCACGAATCGGGACCAACAACAAAAGAAAAATTTGAATCAAACCACGAAGAATGTCATCAAAGGAAAAGAAGTAGTGAAGCACGAAGGACAAATCAAATACATATGGATACCAAAGAATACAAAGAAATACTATCTCTATCAAACTCCATTAGTCAAAGAAACTATGGGGCAAAATCAAAAAGGGAAAAGTATCCATAAAATATGTCCACAAAGGAAAAAGCAAGATTCTCAAGCAACATACAAAGTGTATCAAGCAGTTGGTCCTAATTCCATGCACACTTCCATATCCACTCATTATTGCTCATCTTCCCAAGTTTGGAGAGTCAAAGGTTCCAAAGTGTCAACCAATCCATCTTTTATACCTAAACATGCTTCATCCACACCTCCATGCATGATATCCAATTCTCACATTGACCATGTGTTGGTAACGACCCTTCATCATAAGGATTCAAAAGGCACTCTATCGCGATGTGCGCATAAAGACAGAGTTAACTCAAGTATCAGCAAAGCAGATCAAGGATCTCAAAAGTTTTTTTCAAGTGCACATATCTTGACAAAGCAACTTCTTCAAGCAGGATATCGATGACACATTATGACAGAAGCATCAATGTCAGCACCACCAGGTGGTTCAACATAAGCTTAAAATCTCTCAGAAAATACAAAAAAATCAAAAAAACATAAAAATAAAATAAAAAATTAGAAAAAGGATTGAAAATAGTAAAGATAAAAATTTTCCTCCAGTGAAAACCACTACGGTGGTGCTTTGGGTAGGTACCATGATGAAAACTTGGCAAACATGCGTCATGTGTAGAATTGAGCATCTACGTGCGCCATTTCAGGAGAAAGCATCTTATCGCATTCATAATAAATCCATCATTTGAGCCATATTATCCATTCATCCATGAACCATTTATGCAATCCATTTTCATCCATCTGCATCCATACTCCAAGTTATCTTGATCTTGGAAAATTTTGGTGCACACTTTATACTTGTTTATGGTAAACATCTTGACATGGGTCATTTTCATTGATCCCATCCTACCTAAAGCTATCTAAGCAATATCCAAATGAGTGTTCCTGTATTCAAACACCTTATCTTGTCACAAGATGATCCTTGGCATCCTTTGCATACTTACCATACCCATCCATCTATCCAAGAATCCACCCATGGCATTCCATACATTGCTAGACACTGCGGGCAGATATTTACATCTCACTTTGGGAATAAATCTTGATGTATATCCTCCAGCCTATGTTGTGATCCAAACATTGGAAAACATGAAATCAAATTGGCCAAAGCATTTGTGAGCTAAAAGTCCAAATCACTAGCCCATGGCATATTTTGACAGGAAGATGTTCCTTATCAAGTTTTATCTTTCGTCGAACATCAATCGAACAATTCGTATCAGTCACATCTAATGTGCACGTTAGCATCACATCAAATCATCAAAACAATTTTGTTCCAAATCAAGCTTCATCAATCTTGATCAATCGAATCCAATCAATTATCACCTTGTTTGACTTAACAAACTTAGTCAAACTATCATCTTGTGCACGAGTTTACTCTAGGATAACATAACTTCTTTGGGTTTACAACTTCATTATCATCTTTGTTTGGCTTAACACACTTAGCCAAATTATCAAATCCATAATCACCTCGTTTGACTTAACACACTTAGTCAAACCATCCTCTTTTGTACAAGTTTACTCTAGGATAACACAACTTCCTAGATTTTACAAGTGCATTATCACTTTTGTTTGACTTAACACACTTAGTCAAACTATCAATCCATCAATCCGATTGATCAACATTAAGCTTGGTTTTCAACATAATCCCAAAATAGAGCTCTGATATCGTCATCACATATCATATCCGAATTGTCAAAATTATGCAAAAATTCAAAAACATCCAAAACATATCAAAATTCAAAAACATCAAAAAAAAAAATTCAAAAAAAAAAAATCCGAATCATTTAGAAAATCAAAACATGTCGAAAATCTGAAAAATCAAGAAAATAGAGTCATCTTGCCAAACTACATTGTCTCTGAGATTAAACGTAGGCAAGGCCATCCTTGATCGGCCCTCGAGACAGAAAACCCAAAAACATTGGAAAAATCGAAAATCAAAACAACCTCAAAACATTTCAAAAAATATCAAAAACATCCAAATATCTGAAAAATCCAAAATGGTGCATCCATTTCATCTCGCTTTCACTTGTGATTTATCATCACTCATAATAAATCAATCGTTACTTTCACCCTTTGGTGAGTCAGTCAGAAGCAAGTTTAGCAGGTTCCAAAGTGAACACCTAATCGTCAGTCTTAAGCCTAAGTCAGTAAGCAAGCAAGTTGGTCAACTTGGAGTATCAATAGCTTATCACCCAATCAATCTCATCAAAACCCTAATCACAACATGTCCTAGGATGAAGCTTTCTAGTGATGGACATAAGCATCAGGTACCCCACAGTAGTTAGTCTTGGCTAGCGGTATGAAGAAAATTAGCTTGTTTGTTTACTTTATCTTGGTCTTTTTGACTTATCTTATTTTACATTCATTTCAAGGACCTCTCGATGATGCCTAAACAAAATAGGTTTAGAGAGAAAGGAATGGGGCAATGATCATTATCTTTTTATCTGTTGTGCTTGTTGGATATTCTTGTAAAATAACTTCGTCATGCATACTTTGTTTTGTTTGTAGGGAGGATGTTTTAGGTGTCTTGTTGACCACATAAGAAGGCTTGCCTTTTTATGTTTTGGCCCGAGATGTCTGGAATATTTGAACTGCATTCTGAATAAGGTTATGTTTGTCAAGTGTGAACAAGAGTACTCCTATCTGTTTGATGAGTCATAGTCCATCATACTAGGCGCCACGCCATTCTGGTTCTTAATACCTTGATACATCACATCTACGTGTGTTATCAAACATAAATAAAGGTATGCTCTTTATCTCTCCCATCCTTGGATAATCAATACATCATCAACATTCATCATCATATCCAATAAAGTCTCGACAATTAGTAGACTTGTTGGACTTCTACATCTTCTTGGATTTAAGGGTTGATCCCTCTCATTCTTCCATCCTCTTTCACGCTAACAATGAATCCATCCTGCATCCATCTTGCATCTTTCATAATCATTTCATGTCATCATAGCACAACATCATCCATCACATCCATCTCATATGCATTTCATAATCATCTAAGTTGCTTAAGATAATATAGATTTGATATTCTAAGCATCTTCCAAACATCTCATTTTCATAATCATTTAAGTTGTTTAGGATAATATAAATTTCTTATTCTAAGCATCTTCCAAACATCTCATTTTCGTCATCATTCTCATATAGATCATATAGTCTAAGCATCCATACATTCATTTTGAACCTCTTTATCGCGAGATCCACCTCAATCTTTTCGCTCGATCTCTCGAGGGGGCAATGTACTAACGTACTTCTTTTCGCTGGGGCATCTGAAAAAATCAAATTTTTTTAATTTCGATGTCAGCGACATCATTCTTTGAACCAATGCAACAAGTACATTGCCTCAAAGAGGGGCAAAATATAGACATACGAAATTAACATTTTGATTAAACTAATGAATTGTACTTAATAGATTTGTGTAGTTTATATTCATATCGTTGATTACATTGCATTGCACATCTTTCAAACTCAAAGCATTACTTCACATTGCATAACTAATAACTAGATGTTAATAGTTGAAAAAAAATCAATTACAATATAGTTGTTTAGAAAGTCAACATAAGCAATGATGCAATTACTTCACATAGCATAAGTAATAACTAGAAGCAGCTGCCAATTACATTTGCTTGTCATGGCATTCCATGAGACCACTTTTTATTGAGGCATTTTTTCAAATAGTTCACTGTCTTGTCTATGCTATGGATGATTGGAAAATATATATGAAAGAATAATAGTAAGCAATAGCATAGACAAGTCAATGAGTTGTTTGAAAAAATGCCTCAAAGAAATTGGGTCTCATGGTGATGTCCATCACCATGAGACCCAATTTCTTTGAGGCATTTTTTCAAACAGCTCACCGCCTTTTCTATGCTACCACATTTTCCATACATGTCTACCAAAGCATTTTACCAAATAGTTCACTTCCTTGCTGCTATGGCTAAAAGCCTAAAAAAGGTGCTTTCCAACAAACTATGGATTCCTGGAAAAACATCTATCAAAGCATAATAGTAAGCAATAGCATAGACAAGGCAATGAGTAATTTGAAAAAATGCCTTGAAGAAATGTGGTCTCGTGATGATGGAATTCCATTCCATCACCATGAGACCACTTTTCTTTGAGGCATTTTTTCAAACAACTCAACGCCTTTTCTATGCTACCACATTTTCCATACATGTCTACCAAAGCATTTTATCAAACAGTTCACTTCCTTGTTGTTATGGCTAAAAGCCTAAAAAATGTGTTTTCCAACAAACTATGGATGCTTGGAAAAAATCTATCAAAGCATAATAGTAAGCAATAGCATAAACAAGGCAGTGAGTAGTTTGAAAAGATGCCTCGAAGAAATACGGTCTCATGGTGATGGAATGCCATTCTATCACCATGAGACCCAATTTATTTGAGGTATTTTTTCAAACAACTCACCGCCTTTTCTATGCTACCACATTTTCCATACATGTCTACCAAAGCATTTTATCAAACAATTCACTTCCTTGCTGCTATGGCTAAAAGCCTGAAAAAGGTGCTTTCCAACAAAATATGGATGCTTGGAAAAAATCTATCAAAGCATAATAGTAAGCAATAGCATAGACAAGGCAATGAGTAGTTTGAAAAAATGCCTCAAAGAAATGTGGTCTCATGGTGATGGAATGCCATTCCATCACCATGAGACCACATTTCTTTGAGACATTTTTTCAAACAACTCACCGCCTTTTCTATGCTACCACATTTTCTATACATGTCTACCAAAGCATTTTATCAAACAGTTCACTTCCTTGCTGCTATGGCTAAAAGCCTAAAAAAGGTGCTTTCCAACAAACTATGGATGATTGGAAAAAATCTATCAAAGCATAATAGTAAGTAATAGCATAGACAAGGTAGTGAGTAGTTTAAAAAAAATTCTTGAAGAAATGTGGTCTCATGGTGATGGAATGCCATTCCATCACCATGAGACCACATTTCTTTGAGGCATTTTTTCAAAAAGCTCGCCGCCTTTTCTATGCTGCCACATTTCTCATACATGTCTACCAAAGCATTTTATCAAATAGTTCACTTCCTTGTTGCTATGGCTAAAGTCCTAAAAAGGTGCTTTCCAACAAAATATGGATGCTTGGAAAAAATATATCAAAGCATAATAGTAAGCAATAGCATAGACAAGGAAGTGAGTATTTTGAAAAAATGAGACCACATTTCTTTGAGGCATTTTTTCAAACAGTTCACTACCTTTTCTATGCTACCACATTTTCCAAACATTTCTACCAAAGCATTTTATCAAACAATTCACTTGTTGCTATGGCTAAAAGCCTAAAAAAGGTTCTTTCCAACAAAATATGGATGCTTGGAAAAAACATATCAAAGCATAATAGTAAGCAATAGCATAGACAAGGTAGTGAGTTGTTTGAAAAAATGCGTCGAAGAAATGTGGTCTCCTGGTGATGGAATGCCATTCCATCACCATGAGACCACATTTCTTTGAGGCATTTTTTCAAACAGCTCATCGCCTTTTCTATGCTACCACATTTTCCATACATGTCTACCAAAGCATTTTATCAAACAGTTCACTTCCTTACTGCTATGGCTAAAAGCCTAAAAAAGGTGCTTTCCAACAAACTATGGATGCTTGGAAAAAATCTATCAAAGCATAATAGTAAGCAATAGCATAGACAAGGCAGTGAGTAGTTTAAAAAAATTCCTCAAAGAAATGTGGTCTCATGGTGGTGGAATGCCATTCCATCACCATGAGACCACATTTCTTTGAGGCATTTTTTCAAACAGCTCACCGCCTTTTCTATGCTATCACATTTTCCATACATGTCTACCAAAGCATTTTATCAAACAGTTCACTTCCTTGTTGCTATGGCTAAAAGCATAAAAAAGGTGCTTTCCAAAATAATATGGATGCTTGGAAAAAATCTATCAAAGCATAATAGTAAGCAATAGCATAGACAAGGTAGTGAGTATTTTGAAAAAATGCCTTGAAGAAACATGGTCTCATGGTGATGGAATGCCATTCCATCACCATAGACCACATTTCTTCGAGGCATTTTTTCAAACAACTCACTACCTTTTCTATGCTATCACATTTTCCATACATGTCTACCAAAGCATTTTATCAAACAGTTCACTTCCTTGCTGCTATGGCTAAAAGCCTAAAAAAGGTGTTTTCCAACAAAATATGGATGCTTGGAAAAAATCTATCAGAGTATAATAGTAACCAATAGCATAGAAAAGGCAGTGAGTATTTTGAAAAAATGCCTCGAAGAAATGTGGTCTCATGGTGATGGAATGCCATCCATCACCATGAGACCACATTTCTCCGAGGCATTTTTTCAAACAGCTCACCGCCTTTTCTATGCTACCACATTTTCCATACATGTCTACCATAGCATTTTATCAAATAGTTCACTTCCTTGCTGCTATGGCTAAAAGCCTAAAAAAGGTGCTTTCCAACAAACTATGGATTCTTGGAAAAAATATATCAAAGCATACTAGTAAGCAATAGCATAGACAAGGCGGTGATTAATTTGAAAAAATGCCTCAAAGAAATGTGGTCTCATGGTGATGGAATGCAATTCCATCACCATGAGACCACATTCTTTGAGGCATTTTTTCAAACATCTCATCGCCTTTTCTATGCTACCACATTTTCCATACATTTCTACCAAAGCATTTTATCAAACAATTCACTTCCTTGCTGCTATGGCTAAAATCCTAAAAAAGGTGCTTTCAAACAAACTATGGATGCTTGGAAAAAATCTATCAAAGCATAATGGTAAGCAATAGCATAGACAAGGCAGTGAGTAGTTTGAAAAAATGCCTCGAAGAAATATGGTATTGTGGTGATGGAATGTCATTCCATCACCACGAGACCATATTTCTTCGAGGCATTTTTTCAAACTACTCAATACCTTAAGAACAAAAACCAAGCCTTTAGCCAAAATTCCCCTAGAAATCCTTTTCAAGGTCCTCATCCTCATCCTCAATTTACCAATCCATGGAACCTTCCACCTTTTATTCCACTTTTTCATATCCCCACCCCTCCCTCTTCATGTCATGATCACCCTCTATCTCATAACCAAGACCTCACTATACCATCCACCTCATCCCAACATAATAACATAGAGAAGGCAATGAATAGTTTGAAAAAATGCCTCAAAGAAATGTGGTTTCATGGTGATGGAATACCATGACACATTTGTTTGTAATGGCATTCAATCACCATGAGACCGCATTTCTTTGAGGCATTTTTTCAAACAATTCACTTCCTTCTCTATGCTACCACAGTTTTCGTACATGTCTACCAAAGCATTTTATCAAATGGTTCACAACCTTGTTGCTATGGATAAAATTCTAAAACAAGTGCTTTCAAATAAGCTATGGATAGGAAAAATAGTAAGCATGATAATAAGAAACATATAGCTCAATAAGTACTCAAAATTTTGTTCATTATCTCATACATTATAAGCCATGATGTGCATCACTATTGTAGTTTTCGTGATTGAATAATTTGTTGTTTTATTTTTAGATGTTGCAAGCAGAAACACCTCCAAATGTTGATAGGGCAATGAAGCTTGGTGTTTCGATTGCTATATAGTCCTCGATGCCTCTCACGGGGGTATGTGGCAGATTACTAAATTTCAATTTACATTCATTGTTATAGCTTTTAGTTAGTGAAGAATCAAACTATTATTGATTCGTAGTTTAATTTCTCTTTGGATGGTTTCTATAGGGCTTCAACATGCCATAACATGGGCATGCGTATATTTCCCTTGAGGAGAGTGATTGTCTAGAGGCGATAAGTGATTATTTTGTTAAATATATCATTTTTTATAATGTAATTTCTATATATTAATGTCTTTACTTGTTATTGTAATAGATAAGGCTTGATTGGGAACTAAAAATTAGGACTAGCAGGAGCACTCCTTGACCTCAGAGTAAATGAGTGACAGACTTATCACCATCTGACCAACAAACAAAGGGCAAGAGTTTGTTTCGAGAGCCTAGAGAGCAATGACTTGATTCTAGGGCCCTTTGTTGTATGCCTATATGACATTTTTGGACATATTTTATATTGCATATATTTGACATTGTATGCCTATGGCTATTTTGTATATATTTTATACTTATATCGACATATATTTATGTATGCCTACATGGCTATTTGGTTAATACAAATCTTTTTTATCGATGGTGTCCATATTTGTATTATAAATCCACGATTCAATAGATATGAGTTACATGTATTCAAGTGTATACTTTACAACTTACGTGTATACTTTGTGACTTACGTGTATTCCAATGTATACTTTGCGATTTACATGTTTTCATGTGTATACTTTGTATTCATGCATATACTTTGTATTAATGCGTATACTATGCATTCATGTGTATACTTCAAGGCTTATGTGTATTTGAGTACTTTTGCTTCACTTATTCACATGTATGCTTGACTAATTCATGTGTATACTTATTAATTGGTTAGCCCTAGCATTGCTCATTGTTGTCCTTCATGGTTTGTCTTGAATATTTATTGATTGATGCTAAACAACTTTATTAGTTGATGCTAAACAACTACAATATTTCCAAAAATGTTTCTCCAATAATGCATCATTTACTTATGTGCTAATTTAATATGGAATCCAAAGAAGAATTTAAAAAGGATAAAACTAGGAGGAGAGGGAAGATAGATATTTATAGTGTAACCTATTGTACATTCTCTATACAAACCTCTAATGGCTCTTGTATGCTTTGCTATTCTTTTTTCTACTTTTCATATCCCATTTTCATAGGTGGATCATCACTTCTCTCATTTTTTTTCCTTCTCCTATTCTAGTTCCTTACCTCCACTTGTGGTATTCTAAAATAAGCTCTAGTTTGTGGTGGGAACCCACTAAGATTCAAATGTGTCATTAGTTTGTGGTGGGCACCCACTAAAATTCAATTTCTTTTAGGACGTTTGAGCTAGTTGAACATAGCTCATAGTGATTCAGGGTGTTTGGGTGTGAAAGAGGACCATGCCTAACATAAAAGTACCCATATGGACGCGTTAAAATAGTTCATTTGGTCATACAAGTTGCAGAATGAAAGTTGCACCACTTTGCAACTTTACACTGTTTGCATTTGACAACTTTTTGCTCAACTGAAAAGTTGTCACCACAGGAAAACAACTGAGATAGAAAAAATTGAGAGAGGTTATTGTAGAGGGGCCCAACATAATCTTGTAGCCTTAGATGAAGATTTTGTGAGCATCACAGTTTTTGAGTAATAGGTCATCAAAGATTGCTGCCCTTTCGTAATTTGGACTCTTAAAGGATTACGCCGCATGAACGTAGCTCAAACTGATTCAACGTGTTTGGGTGTGAAAGAGGACCATGCCTAGTGTAAATGTACCTATTCAAACATGTTGAAACAGTCTGTTTGGTCACATGAGTTGCAGAACGAAAGTTGCACCACGGGAAAACACCTAAGAGAGGTTATTGTAGAGGGGCCCAATGGATCCTGTAGTCTTAGATGAAAATTTTGTAAGCATCACGGTTTTTGAGTAATAGCTCGTCAAAGATTTGTGTCATTTTGCACTTTGGACTCTTAAGGGATCAAGCTGGTTGAACGTAGCTCAAAGTGATTCAATGTGTCTGGGTGTGAAAGAGGACGATGCCTAGAGTAAAAGTATCCATTCAGATGTGTTGGAACACTTTGTTTGGTCACACGAGTTGCAGAATGAAAGTTGCACCACTTTGCAACTTTACACTGCTTGTATTTGACACTTTTTTCATCAAGTGAAAACTGGACACTACGGGAAAATGACTCTGAGACAACAAAAATTGAGAGAGGTTATTGTAGAGGGGCTCAATGCTATCATGTGGCCTCAGATGAAGAGTTTGTAAGCATCACAATTTCCAAGTAATAGCTCGTCGAAGATTGCAACCATTTTGCACTTTGGACTCTTAAGGGATCGAGTCGATTGAACGTAGCTCAGAGTGATTCAACGTGTTTGGGTGTGAAATAGGACCATTCCTAGTGTAAACATATCCATTCAGACGTGTTGGAACAGTCCATTTGGTCGTACGAGTTGCAGAACAAAAGTTGCACCACTTTGCAACTTTGCATTGCTTGTATTTGACATTTTTTTCCATCAAGTGAAAACTGGACACCACGGGAAAACGAATCCAAGATAACAAAAATCGATAGAGGTTATTGTAGAGGGGTCCTATGTGATCCTGATTCCTCGAATGAAATTCTCGTAACTGACAATCTCCAAATAACATGCCGTCAAAAATTGTTGTCCTTTTGCAATTTGGACTGTTAAGGGATTACACTGCATGAATTACAAGTGTTTGAGGGCAGCAATAAATTTCAAAATTTGAGTAAATATCATTACAAATTTTCGAGGGAAATAATAAATAGGCACTAGGGAACTAGATCCCAAACCCAATTACAAATGTTTGAGGGCAGCCATGAATTTTTAGTTGGAAAACATGTGTGAAGATCTTGTGGGGTACTTGAGTTAATTCATGTTACTTGAACAACATCTAACAAGTCATACATTCTTCTATTCCTTGTAAATGTGATTATTTTTATGACATGTTGACATTATTTTATGACATTATACATAAAAAAATGTTTACAGATTGAACTTCTTAAATGTTTATGTGAATAGATGGTATGCTATATTGATATTGATATATAATCATTATGTTGATTTGTTTTAATAAATGAAGTTTTTATAACAAGTTAGTCAATTGGTGCTAGTTATAATAGGGAGAGAATAAAAGAAGAAGAAAAATGATTGGTAACCATCAATGGTTATTACACTCACTATATTAATAATATGATGTTTACAGTAAAATGAGATTTATTTGGCAGTCCTAATTCTTATGTGTGTGCTACAATTGTCTAATATGATTCATACACCAATATGACACCCAAGTGCTTATACTTGTAGGAACAATGCTTTCTCAAAACTATCAAGTGGTAATACAAAATCATGAGAAAAAATCAACTTATGTGAATTCCAACATCCCACTTAAATCAAATATTGAATCAATGTGCCCCATTTTCATGCACACAAACTCAACTTATAAGATTCTCTTACAATAACCAAAATAGGATTCAAGGATTCCTTAGGTACTCCATTCTCATAGATCTTTTACAATTTCACTCATACGTTTGAGATGCTCTTATAATGTCTACATCATGGGTGCTCATGATGAGGTTAACTTCAAATGAATAACTTAAAATTCCCTTGCTAAGATTGACACACACTTTTATAATGTCTACATCATAGGTGGTCATGATGAGGTTAACTTCAAATAAATAATTTAGTATCATTTGCTAGTCTTGGATTTGGCATATACTTTATAACTTCATTTGGGTTTACTAGCTCCCACCTAAAAAAAGAAAAGAGATTGTAAATATTAATAATCACATAATCACATAATCAATTCAAATAAACATGTCATATGTCAATGATATAAAACTTGTGTGATCAATTATGCAATATCTTATAACTTATCACTAGTCAATCTAGTCCATTGTATATCTCAAAAAGTAATTTTTATATGATATCAAGCATACCTCCCATCTATCAAGATTAAACTTTATAGGGTCCTCGAAGTAATGAGGATCAATATGAATAGAACGTAACCAAACTATTACTTTCCAACCTTTTGGAAACTTGTAACCTATTATAAAAACATCACAATTTAATCTTCCACTTATTTTACTAACCTATTGAGAATATCCTACATCAATTTTTTTTGCATTATTTTGAGAAAAAAGAAAATACCATTGAACTTTGTATCTTTTGCCACAATTCTAAACATAAAGTGTGCTACATTTGCAAGTCTGATAACTTCATCAATCACCTACATACATGATATAAAAATTAGATGATAGCATTGGCATAATACAAATTAATGTGCATACTTACAAATTAATCCAACGAACCATCCATGTATGCTTTACTCTTTATTGTGTCAAGTATTGCCTCATGGTCAGACTCACACACCTTCCACAAGGTCTTGTTCAAAGGTCTACCCCCATATTTGATCAAATGAACATTGGATTCCATGACAAGGTTCGAGTAATGAAGAATCTTCTGATACGTGTCAAAGTCCCGAAACAACCAAACATTAACACTCTTATGTGGGTACCTTCTAAGCCACGTGCCGGTAACAACCACTGAGTCTGTAGGGTATTCAATATTTTCTCCATCTATAATTAGGGCCTCCTATTTATTTTTGGCCTCAACACAACGCCACAATAAATAATTATTTCCCTCTTCATTGTCTTCATCTACAATAAATGCATAAACATGCCCTGCATTGATATGTGCAACAAATTAGATGAAATTAGTCGACATTACAAATACACTACAAAGTAAGATTACAATAGGAATTTCAAAAACTATGCAAGTAGATATATTACCTGGTTGAACTAAATCTGATATGTGGTCAAATTCAACCAATGATTCCATCTATGTCAGTTCCAATTTCGTCGGAGGGTGATACATGTGAAGTGGGTTAAGATAAATTAACCACCATCCGTCAACCCACTCCTTTGACTTGCATTCATCCCAAGCTTGCATTGTACATGAAGAACAAAAGCATTCCATCTTCTGCGTATGAATACTCCATGAACCTGCATTTAAGGTAAGGAAAGAGTGTAGCTCACTCGATCTTGTCAGTGTACAACAATCCTCATATGGTGCAATGTTAGTATCATCTATCAACCAAAAAAATCTATGAACTGAAAACTTACCTTCCTTAACTGAACCCATCGAAGCATTACATCACTCGCCGATTGATTTTGCATATGTCAACTTTGCATTATCTTTATACTTTAACTCTTCTCATGCTAATGCTCTTTTGACACATGATCTTGCACCATCATGCTCCACCTTTCCATGCCTAGCCTCACAAAAGTTCTACATATGCTGAACACCTGTAATGAAATGCATCCTGCTCAACCAGTAGAACATCTGCGAGTTCTTGAACTGTGTTGCATAGTTATCTGATCATATTATATGCTAACTATATGCTATGACCCTTTGAGCCAAATCACTGTAGAACAATTGGAAGAAAACTTGCACGAACTCTGGAGAATGTGTGCAATCATCACTAATATAAAATTGGTACTCCATCAATACCTTCCTTTGGTCCTTTGCACTATTAGCTGTATGAATGAATGCTATGTGTACAAATATAGAAACCTGTGTGGAGTTCTAATATTGTGACTGAACCTCACGTTGTGGTTGTAGAGTGTAGTTATCTGCAAATTCAGCCACTGAAACTATGCTACCAACTGGAAAGGTGTCCTTGCATAACTTGAATTGTAACTCCAACCATCAAGCTCTATGGGTATTCCTTACATACTCATACACTATACTATCACAAAATGTAGACATAAACTGATACACTAGCATCTTCTGAATAACCAAATCACACATTTTTGCTTGATCACCATCTTTTCTAACGTATGACACTGTTTTATACTTCCCAAACTCTACTAGTTGTTTTCCAACCGCATGTGTGATTTCCATATGTTGACATACTGGCATACATTGCAAGCCCCCGCAACGCTGACATGAACGATCCAAGCATAGTTTCTTGTAGAACATTTGACCATCCTCTCTTTCACATAATTTTTTTGATAAGAACTATCTTGAAGATATTGGTGGGGCATGTATGCCACAATCCTGCAAAACATCGTCAGTATGCAAATCTAAACATATAGACCGATAAGCATCATAATGGTTAGAAAATTCAATATGTGCGTGTGTGATTTATCTTGACATAAAAAGGTTTAAACATTTCAAAATATCTTTGACAAATTTGAATTTGAGGATAATCCTATTGAAATTTATAAAAAAATTGTGCTTAAGTCGTATTAAAAAAATGCTTTGGATGTGGCTCACAGTTCCGACTACCGATTCTCCTTCTTACCACATCCATTTGATTCAAAGATGGCCTTGTGTTATTCTTCCAATAGTCTTCAATTAGTGATATCAATGCTTCAACAACTGGTTTCCCCGAGAATTCCCGTAATTCAGTTGAATCGGTGTCCTCAATTCTTTGGCACCTTTGAATGGCTCTTGATAGAAAATTTCTATTAATTCTCAATTATTGACTCGTCTTTCTAATGAGATGAGATCTTCTTGTTTGATTATTTACCAAAGTTGATGTAATGACACGTCGGGTGACATTACTATCTTTTGAGTGTGAGGTCTTACCCACACTCTCATAAGCATCCATTAGATTCTTTACAATAGTATTTTCACTTGAAGAATTCAATGTTCTCAACCCAAGAATCTTCATGATGTTTCTATACTTTATACCTCACATCATTTCAACAAATAGTTGACATCTTGCAGTCTCATTTAACTATTCAAAGAACAATCTCCAAATATTATCAACATATCTTCTACAAGTGTGTTGTGGAATCTTACCTTCCATTGGCTGCAAAATATTATCATCAATATTAATCAAAAACTTTGGCTTTCTATACAAAATTCTAGGTGGTGTTCTCCTAGGTACATACATCTCAACATTAGGAATTTCTTCAATATTTTAGTGAGATGGGCTAGATCGTGTACCTTTGATCGAGGGTGGAATAGATGACATACCTTGAGGTTGACATGGGGATGATGGCGTACCTCCTTCCTCAAATGCGAGTAATGATGTACTCTCAACTTGAGATGCGATGGATAGTGTTCCTCCATATTCACTTGCGGTAGATGGTGTCCCTCCATATTCACTTGTGGTAGATGGTGTCCCTCTGTATTCACTTGTAGTAGAGGGTATGTCTCCAACTACGATATTCAAATTTGTCTTAGCACGATGCTTTCACATTCTTTCCTTTTGTGCCACCAATGCCTTTTTCTCTTTTTGATGGTTGAGGTTCCTCTTCAATTGGCATGACTTCTTCAATCGTATCCAATTTCTTCTTCTGACGATGTTCCCTCATCCATTCTTTTTTCTTTGCTTTATTTGTTTCGTACTCTTCCTATGTTGTTTTATTCCTTGTTTGTTTCCTCAGCATGACGGATAATTTTACTTGTAGAATGATAGAGACAAATATTAGTTCCTAAAAAATGAATCCATACAAATAAATGAAATATATGTCATTCAAGGCTTCATAAAAAATGCTTACAATCATCCCGTAGAAGAGTATTTCTAGCATAGACAAAGATCACATGAATTTTTGGATGGAATGCCTTAAAGAAATGTGGTCTTGTGGCATGCCATGATTGCAAGATAGGCTCAAAATGGAAGCATGGACAAGGCATGTGATTTGTTTGACAATAATATTTTGGTAGACATGTATGCAAAATGTGGTACCTTTGACAAGCTAGTGATCTCACTAGCTTGTCAATGCAATAGGGTTGCCAAGGTAGGGGGTTGTTTGAAAAAATGCCTCATATAAATGGGGTCTCATGGTGATGTAGCGGTGGGGTTGAAAAGGTAGGGGGTTGTTTGAAAAAATGCCTCATAGAAATGGGGTCTCATGTAGCGGTAGGGTTGACAAGGTAGGGGGTTGTCTAAAAAAATGCCTCATAGAAATGGGGTCTCATGGTGATGTAACAAGCTAGTGAGCTCACTAGCTTGTTAAATCTACCACATTTTGCATACATGTCTATCAAAACATTATTGTCAAACAATTCACATGCCTTGTCCATGCTTCCATTTTGGGCCTATCTTGCAATCATGGCATGCCACAAGACCACATTTATTTAAGGAATTGGATTCAAAATTTCATGCGAGTAGTGACAAGCTAGTGAGCTCACTAGCTTGTCAGTGTTGTAGGGTTGACAAGGTAGGGGGTTGTTTAGAAAAATGACTCATATAAATGGGGTCTCACATAGTGGTAGGGTTGACAAGGTAGGGGGCTGTATGAAAAATACCTCATAGAAATGGGGTCCCATGGTGATGTACCAAAACATTATTGTGAAACATCCCAGTGAGATCCCATTTCTATGAGGCATTTTTTCAAACAACCCCCTACCTTGTCAACCCTACTGCATTGACAAGCTAGTGAGCTCACTAGCTTGTCAATGCTCACATGAATTTTTGGATCTAATGCGTTAAAGAAATGTGGTCTTTTGGCATGCCATGATTGCAAGATAGGCTCAAAATGGAAGCATGAACAAGGCATGTGAATTGTTTGACAATAATGTTTTGGTAGACATGTATGCAAAATGTACATCACCGTGAGACCACATTTCTATGAGGCATTTTTTTCAAACAACCCCCTACCTTTTCAACCCCGACGCATTGAAAAGCTAGTGAGCTCACTAGCTTGTCAATGCGGTAGGGTTGACAAGGTAGGGAGTTGTTTGAAAAAATGCCTCATAAAAGTACATCACCGTGAGACCCCATTTCTATGAGGCATTTTTTCAAATACCCTCCTACCTTGTCAACCCTACTGCATTGACAAGCTAGTGAGCTCACTAGTTTGTCAAAGGTACCACATTTTGCATACATGTCTACCAAAACACTACTGTTAAACAATTCAAGCTAGTGAGCTCACTAGCTTGTCAATGCTCACATGAATTTTTGGATCCAATGTGTTAAAGAAATGTGGTCTTGTGGCATGCCATGATTGCAAGATAGGCTCAAAATGGAAGCATGGACAAGGCATGTGAATTGTTTGACAATAATGTTTTGGTAGACATGTATGCAAAATGTGGTACCTTTGACAAGCTAGTGACCTCACTAGCTTGTCAATGCGGTAGGGTTGACAAGGTAGGGGGATATTTGAAAAAATGCCTCAGAGAAATGGGGTCTCACAGTGTTGTACTTCTATGAGGCATTTTTTCAAACATCCCCCTACCTTTTCAATCCTACCACATTCACAAGCTAGTGAGCTCACTAGCTTGTCAATGTGGTAGGGTTGACAAGGTAGGGGGTTGTTTGAAAAAAATGCCTTGTAGAAATGCGGTCTCATGGTGATGTACATTTTGCCTACATGTATAACAAAACATTAATGTCAAACCATTCACATGCCTTGTCCATGCTTCCATTTTGAGCCTAGCTTGTCAATCATGGCATGCCACAAGACCACATTTCTTTAAGGAATTGGATCCAAAAATTCATGTGAGCATCGACAAGCTAGTGAGCTCACTAGCTTGTCAATGCTCACAGGTTGACAAGGTAGGGGGTTGTTTGAAAAAATGCCTCATAAAAATGGGGTCTCACGGTTATATATTTTTCAGACAGCCCCCTACCTTGTCAACCCGTGAGCATTGACAAGCTAGTGAGCTCACTAGCTTGTCAATGCTCACATGAATTTTTGGATCCAATGTCTTAAAGAAATGTGGTCTTATGGCATGCCATGATTGACAAGCTAGGCTCAAAATGGAAGCATGGACAACACATGTGAATTGTTTGACATTAATGTTTTGGTAGACATGTACGCAAAATGTACATCACCATGAGACCACATTTCTATGAGGCATTCTTTTCAAACAACCCCCTACCTTGTCAACCCTACTGCATTGACAAGCTAGTAAGCTCATTGGCTTGTCAACACTCACATGAATATTTGGATCAAATGCCTTAAAGAAATGTAGTCTATGGCATGCCATGATTGCAAGATAGGTTCAAAGTGGAAGCATGGACAAGGCATGTGAATTATTTGACATTAATGTTTTTTTAGACATGTATACAAAATGTGGTACCTTTGACAAGCTAGTGAGCTCACTAGCTTGTCAATGTGGTAGGTTTGACAAGGTAAGGGGTTGTTTGAAAAAATGACTGATAGAGATGGAGTCTTGGTCTTGTGGCATGCCATGATTGCAAGATAGGTTGCACCTTTCCCATGTTGCTAACTTAGCCTTGAATAAAGAGTCTTGATATAGTGGAGAGAAGGGTTACAATCCCTTGTAGGTAGACTAATCAAGGAAACATTAAAAATATATCACAACATTAGTGATGAGGTAAGTTTAGAAATAGAGATGAAAACCAAAATAGATTCAAAGATCTATCAATGTGGGAGGAGTATATTCCAATTTTGTAGAGACACCTATGGAAATTTTGGTAGCATAGACAATGCAATCAGCTATTTGAAAAATGCACACCACCATGAGACTCCATTTATTTGAGGCATTTCTTCAAACAACTGATTGCCTTGTTTATTTTGTTTGATAAAATGCTTTGGCAGACATGTATGGAAAATTTGGTAACATGGACAAGGCAATTAGCTGCTTGGTAGAATTGTTTGACAAAATACGTCAATGAGATATGTCCTTGTGGAATAGAATGATTGCAAGATATGCACAAAATGGATTTGTTGAAAAGGCTTTAGAAAATTTCAAGCATATGCAATTTCTAAGTGTAAAACCAAATTCCACTACATTTTTCAACATCCCCCATGCCTATACCAAAATGAAAGCTTTGGAAAGGGGTATGCACATCCATAGAAAAGGATTGAGAAATGATGTATTATTTTACATACTTATAACTTCTCTCATATATATGTGTATACAAAATGTGGAAGCATACACAAGGTAGGTCAATTGTTGAACAAAATGCCTCAAAGAGATGTGGTTTAAAAATGTAATTGGCAAGTGTAGAGAATTCTGTAATTTAAAATGTGAATTGACAAGCTAAGGTTATAATGACAAACAAACAATGATGAACATGGAAAATGCAAAATAACAAAATCAAAGCAAGCCAAAATAGAATGAAATAAAATATAAAGAAAACATGTAAAGACTTCACATACCTAAAAAACGGAGATTTGAATGGAAGAGTTCTACCCAATTATGTAGCCTTTGCTTCTTCTTGCATCAAACTCCTCAACAATTTGAGTTTTTCAAAAGCATGTTTCCTTTTCAATGTTCAATTGTATATCACTCTTGAATGGAACTGAGACTTGAATTGATATTATATGCCTTTCGACATGAAAAATCTGCTATTTCATGCAAATGTGGTGGAAAGATTATAAAAAAGGTGGTAGAATGTGAAAAACTTGCATGCAAACTTCAAAAAAGCATTAAAAAGCTTCTTTTTGTCAAAACACATGCATAACCAATAGATTATGATGAATGTGGGCCTAGGGATCATGAGTATATTGAGTTTTTTACTTTTTTAGGAGCAAGACAAAACGTGCTCATGTTATGTCTTGCTAAACTAACGAATAAATCTCAACTTCTTCAAAATGCGCTCGCATTATGAGAAAGTTATTTTTTTTTAAATTTCTTTTCTCTCTATCTATCCTTAGCCGTCCATCCCCCTTAGCCATCTAGGTCTCTCACTTATCCCTAAACCCTCAACCCTAGAAACTATGCCTTAAACCCTAATCCCTTAAACCCTAAACACTTATCTCTCTCTCTCCTAGTCCCCCTCTCTCTCAAGTATCTCCCTCCTACCTCTCTCTCTCTCTCTCTCTCTCTCTCTCTCTCTCTCTCTCTCTCTCTCTCTCTCTCTCTCTCTCTCTCTCTCTCTCTCTCTCTCTCTCTCTCCCACTCTCTCGTATCTACCTTAAACCCTCAACCCTATACCCTCAATTCTCAACCCTCTACCCTATACATTGGATCCTCAACCCTCATCTATCTTTGTCCCTCCCTCCTCTTCTCTCCTTCTCTCTATCTCACTTCTCTCTCCATCCCTCCCTCTCTACCATAATCCTTCAACCCTACACCCTCAACCCTTAAACCCTTAAGCACTCAACCCTCAACCCTCAACCCTAAACCCTTAAACCCTCTACCCTCTACCCTCAACCCAATACTCTCTACCCTCAACCCTATACCCTCAACCCTTAAACCCAAGTAAAATCTCTACCCTAATCCCTCAACCCTCAACCCTTAAACCCTCTACCCTCTACCCTATACCCTCAACCCTCAACCCTTAAACCTTAAACCCTCAATCTCTATACCCTCTACCCTATACATTGGACCCTCAACCCTCTACCCTCAACTTTAAATCCTCAACCCTCAACCTTCTACCCTTAAACCCTAAACCCTTAAACCCTCTACCCTCTACCCTCTACCCTATACATTAAACCCTCAATTCTCAACCCTCAACCCTTAAACCCTAAACCCTCAACCCCTATACCCTCTACCTTACACATTGGACCCTCAACCCTAATCCTTCAACCATATACCCTAAACTCTCTACCCTCAACCCTAAACCCTCAACTCTAAACCCTTAAACCTTCAACCCTCAACCCTCAACCCTCAACCCTTAAACCCTTAAATACTCAACCCTCAACCCTCTACGCTCTACCCTCAACCCAATACCCTAATCCCTCAACCCTTAAACCCTACATCCTCAACCCTTAATCCCTCAACCCTCAATCTATAAACCCTCAACTATCAACCCTTAATCCCTCAACCCTAATCCCTCAACCCTCAACCCTTAAACCCTAATCTCTCAACCCTAAAACCCTCTACAATATACATTAAACCCTGAACCCTCAATTCTCAACCATCTACCCTATACATTGGATCCTCAACCATAATCCCTCAACCCTCAACCCTAAACCTCATCCCTCAACTCTTAAAACCTTAAACCCTCAACCCTCTACCCTATACATTATACCCTCTACCCTATACATTGGAACCTCAACCCTAATCCCTCAAGCCTATACCCTCAACCCCTATCCCTCTCTCTCTATCTATCCATCTCACCTCTCCCTCTCTCCTACCCTCTCTAATTGTCTCTATCTACCCTCTCCCTCTTTCTGCTTACCTCTCGATCAATCGATCCCTACCACTCCCTCACTCCCTCTATCTCTCTCTCTCTCCATCTTCCTCCCATTGCCTCTCCATCACTCCCTCTCTCTCCCTATCTCTCAGGTCTCTCCCTCTCTCTCTCTCTCCCTTCTCTCTATATATCCCTCCCACCCTACCTAGATAAGTCCCTCTCACTCCATCTCTCAGGTCACTCCCTCCCACACCCTCTCCCTCTCTCAGGTCTCTCTCTCTCGCACTCCCTCTCTCTACCTATCTCTCAAGTCTCTCCCTCTCACCCCCCCACACTTTCAAGTCTCCCTCCGGCACCCTACCTACATAACTCTCTCTCTCTCTCTCTCCCCCTACCTAGCTAAGTCCCTCTCACTCCAACCCCTTCTCTCCCACTCCTCTCTCTTAGGTCTCTCCCTTCCACCCTCTCTCTCTCTCCCACCCTACCTAGACAACTCTCTCTCTCTCTCTCTCTCTCTCTCTCTCTTAAAATTCCCCCTCCCTCTAAAGACATACATAAATACATACATATAAGCAAACATACATACATACAGGCATACATACATACTTACATACATATAAGCATACATACATATGTACATACAATCTTACATATATACAAGCATACAAGTACATACAATCTTACATATATACAAGCATACAAGTACATACAATCTTACATACATGTCATACAAGTATAAATACATACAAATATATATACATACATTCAATAAGGTATCATTTAACACAAAGCAAGACATAATGTTAGCGCGTTATAATGCACTCGTGTTATGTCTTGCTAGACATGTCTTGGGCACAAATGCAAAAACCATGTCAAAACTAAGAAATAATGTGAGCGCGTTATAACACACTCACATTATTTCTTGCTTTGGGAATCCCCAATCCTTGGGCTTGGTGTTTTCCTTGGAATACCAATCCAAGAGCTTGGAGTGTCTTCCCAACGTCCAAAGATGTGTTTTTGCAAATTTTACAATATTTCACATAATCACGTTCGTGCTAAGCATTAGGTTTGCACATGTTTCAATGTCAAACAAATCAAACATCTGGGTAATGTTAGGCTCTCTCTTAGCTATCTAACGACGTAATTTTTTTCACATTTTGACAATGTTAAACCTTTGATCTATAATTTATTTTGTTTGTGTGTTTGTTTTTTGGAAAAAACCGGTGTGGTGTTTTTTTCGTTATAAATTAACTATTCATCAAAATTTGAAATAAATTGCATTTTTAGAAACTAGACTCCATTCTATGCATATTAAAAAAAATTCAATTAGTTTCCAAAATTTATAGGCGTAGCACCGCCAAAATTTAGGAAGTGTCCACTTTGAAAATTAGTAAAAAATCAAATATTCATTTAAAAATTATCAGAAAAATCGAGCATATATTGCACATTGTTAGCTAATTTCTCACTGAAGCGATTTTAAAAATACTAAAAAAAGTTAACCGTGCTAGGGAGCCACAAAAGTTGCCATGTTATATTTTTTTGACAAAAATAACACCAATTTCTGTGGTCCCCTCTTTTGAACCCCTTAATCTCAACCATTTAAAAAAAAATATAGTAGTTTAGAAAGTAGACTTGGAGCACTGGGATCCTTGCTTTTGTTGCATCTCAAAATTTTGATTGTAACTATCCTCAATTTCACATCCAAGGTCAGTATTTCTTGATTTTAGAAAAAAAGTGGCCACTTAAGCCCCCTTTTCGGCCCCCCATATTTTTTCACTTACCCACAAAGGAAAGACAATGAGATGGAAGAGGTATGTAGGAAAGGGCATATGAATAGGATGAAAAGGCTTTGGAAATGAAAGTTCAGACGAATGGGAAAGGTTTGCAAAATGGAGACAAACGGGTAAAGCTGAGAACTAGATGAAAAAATGAACAATAAAGGTTCACTTGACCATGAAAATCTCGTAAGACCTATACTTAGCAAAAAAAATTACCATTCAAAATGTATTGCAGATATTTCCAACAAAACTAGACATTTACAGAGATAACAACTAAATTGAACCTTACAGGGAATTTGGCTCAATCTGGATGGAAGGAGAAAACCCACAAAACAATAACTTTCGCCCCTTAGAATATTTTGAAAACTTCAAAAAGTAACTTGACTTAATTTTTTATGCTCTAACCAATTGTGTGGAGTGTTGATAGATTTTGAAAGATAATGACCGATGACAAATATCTCAGATTGATTATATTTTTGGGGCGAATATGACAAAGACACAAAAGGGACAATTTTTTTGGAGTTCCAACACACATGGATCAAAGTTCAAGTAGCCTTTTATGTAGGGATGCTACCCAAACCCATAGTTCGATGATATCACAATCATTTTTTAGAGGCACAAAAATATTTTTTGAGTGTTTTAGTAGCACTAGATTCAACCAACGACTCCCCTATTATTTTCACCTTTTCTTGATCTTTATTCCTTCTAGCCTTTGCTAGTTTTTCCTTTCCTCCTTTCTTAATTTTGTTTTGTTGAAGGCCTAATAAAGGAGGATATTTTATTTTGTTATCTTCTTTTCCCCCTTATTCATGCAAAGCATCTATTATAGCCTAAAATTCATTTGACTCCAATTAAACTCCTTCCACTTGGGTAGAATCCGTTTCTATTAAAGATAATCCTTCTCCCAGTTGTGATTTATCTATAAGTGATGTGCTATTGACAAAAGAATCTCCTTACTATGGCGATTTATGCTTTTCTAATTCCACATCTATGTCAACTGGAACATAAAGAGTTCTTCAATCCACCATATTTACCTCTAACTAGTTGGAATCTTTGTTGAGAAATTATGTCTCAACTTCCAGCTTGAAGTCCTCGTTTTCATGCCTTGGTGATTTTGTGTTGTTTACAAAGTTCTGGCGAAGGCGGAGCTAGGATGGAACTTGACATTGTTCTGTTTGCCTAAGTTCTGAATCTCTGGCAGAGGTGGAACCGAGATGGAACTTGGCATTGTTCTGTTTGCCTAAGTTCCGGGTTTCGATTCTCGTTCCTGCTCCGACTCTGCTTCTTACCGTCTGTTTCGTTTCGTAGGTTCTGGTGGAGGCGGAACCAGTTTTGGAAGTTGGCAATGTTCGTTTGCCAGGTTCCTGTTTTAGTTTCTGTTCCGACTCCTGCTTTTGTGATCTGGTTCTTCTGGATGTTTGGATTCTACTTGGGGTGTTTTCCTTCGCCTTGTCTTGTTTTTGGATTGTTGTTTCTTGCTGATGGCGGAGGCGGAACCGGAACCAGATTGGTTCCTGTTCTTGGACTTTTGGTAAAGTCCTGTTTCTATTCCTGTTACGTCCCCGACTCCGACTCCGGTCTTTTGTGTTCCTGTCTTGGTTTGACCCCGGGTTGACTTTACCCAGTTAGAACTGTTTCCGATGAGTTCCTCTTTGTTGTGGGCGGACGCGGAACCGAAGTGGTTCCTGAACCTGAAATTTCGGTAGGGTCTTATTTTGACTCTAGTTCCGACTCCGACTCCGACTCCAGCAGTGTGTATTTTTGGTGGAGTCCTGTTTCGACTCCTGTTCCGACTCTAACTCCGACAGTGCTATTTATGACTTGAAGTCTTGGTCGCGCCTGATGTCTGTTTGACTGTTTTGGTTGCTTTGTCAGCTACGATTACTGATGGGTCTTGGACGCGTGGCACCTGGTTGACTAGTGATTGGATGGATACCAAGATAGTTATTGTGGCAGTTGCATTTGTCAACGGAGGGTGGCGAGCTCAACCATTTTGAGTAACGGCTTTGATTGCAATGACGGCTTGTTGCAGGAGATCTGTCAGATCCGACCAGTTGCGTGATTTGAGGATGAACTTCATTGCTCTTCTGAGTCAGTTACATATGGATGAGAGGTGTGTTATTTCTCATAGGTTAGACAAGTTGTTTTGAGTTGTGAAGTTGCAGAGCAAGTTGAAGTCGCATGCTGAAGAACAACAAGGACGTGAGTTCTTGAAGAGGGTTTTGAACTGTATGTAGTGAAAACATTGTAACAGTGGATCTGAATCTCTCTAGGTGATTGTAAACTGAGCAAAGAAGTCTGGATATTGTATGTAATCGCTTCATTACTATAATACAATTGATTTGACTTTGTGTGGTGGGTTTTTTGCCTGAAAGGGTTTTCCCACGTAAATACTGTATCTTTGTTTGCTTATCTTTCTGGTTTCTCATTGCCATGGTTGTATGCATCTCTATATGTTTTAGAAACTGTTAGTTTTTCGTTTTTGCTTCTCTCCCCTGTAGTAAAGGTGTTAAGGGAATGTATTCCGCACTGTTGGGTCATTAGATCCGCATTCTTTTCCCTTCAAAGTGGTACCAGAGCTTGGCCAGTTCGTGTTATCCTTGTTAGGGAAAATTAGTTTTTTGCACTAATATTGTTTCAGTGGGAGACTTGCATTGTTAAACTTGTTTCTGTTGTGAGATGGCGAGTACATCTGGTAGAATAGATATTGAGAAGTTTAATGGCAGCAACTTTGAGTTATGGAAACTCAAGATAGAAGACTTGCTTGTGGATAGAGACCTCTGGATTGCAGTGTCTGGAACTAAGCCACAAACTACGACCCAAGAAGCTTGGGATCTTGCTGATAGAAAAGCAAGAGGATTGATAAGACTGAGTCTAGCTAATTCTGTGCTCTTGAATGTTCATGAGGAGATGTCTGCAGCTGCTTTGTGGAAGAAGCTTGGTGATATTTACCAAGGAAAATCTCTGGTAAACAAGTTATTCCTGAGGAAGAAGTTGTACTCCTTGAAGATGGACGAAGGTGCATCTGTTGCAGATCATCTGAACTCATTTAATATGAGTATTACTCAACTGGCATCTGTAGGTGTAAAGATTGAGGAGGAGGATCATTGCATGCTCCTGTTGTGTTCATTACCTGACAGTTGGGATCATCTTGTGATGGCTATTGGAAGCACAACCACTGCTTTCAAGACTGATGATATGGTTGCTTCGCTTCTGTTTGAAGAAATGCGAAGGAAATATTCTGAGATGGCCAAAGATGCTCTTTCTATTCGAGGTAGAACAAAGGAGAAAGGCAAGAAGAAAGACAACAAGTCGAAATCCAAGTCTAAAGGGAGATCAAAGTCTCCTGGTAAAAAGTCCAAGGTAAAGTGTTGGAACTGTGGGCAACCTGGTCATATCAGGAAGGACTGCAAGGAGAAGAAGAAGAAGAATGCTTCTGATAACGAATCTTCTCAAAGTGATGCAGATGCCTTCATTGCAGCAGCCCTGACAACTCAGGCATCAGATGATGTTTGGTTAGTTGATTCAGGTGCCTCTTTTCACATGACATCCAATAGAGATTGGTTCTCAAAGTATGAGAAGTATGATGGTGGAAAGGTATACTTGGCAAGTGATTCAACGCTGGAGATTGTTGGCAGAGGAAGGGTCAGAATTCAGTTTTCTGGCGGGAGAGTCAAAGGAATTGGTGGTGTTCTTCACATCCTAGGTTTGGCTCGAAATC
Organism: Sequoiadendron giganteum; assembly: GCA_007115665.2. Classification (NCBI taxonomy): domain Eukaryota; kingdom Viridiplantae; phylum Streptophyta; class Pinopsida; order Cupressales; family Cupressaceae; genus Sequoiadendron; species Sequoiadendron giganteum. The sequence goes on from CM021102.1 coordinate 528,058,196, forward strand.
TTCTTTCTGTTAGTAAGTTAAATGATGCTGGTGTAGAAGTTTCTTTTTCTAGTAAGGGATGTAAAATGGCTAGAGGTGCAATGGTGGTAGCTAAGGGTGTTCGTACTAGCACTCTATACAAGCTAGATGCATGACCTGTTCTTTGTAACAGTGCCTCTGTAAAGTCATGTAATTCTGCACCTATAGAGAAAGATGAAGACTCTTCACTATCTGCAAATGCTTTGGAGGTAAAACTCCCAACAGAGAAGACTATGTTATGGCATCATAGACTTGGTCACATTGGTGAGAAAGGTTTAAAAACCTTGAAGAACAAAAACCTTGTAGAAGGGCTTAATGATTGTAACCTTGAGTTCGATTTCTGTGAACATTGTATCTATGGAAAGCAACACCATGTTTCTTTCTCCTCTAGTCCTCACAAATCTTTTGGTATACTGGATTATATTCATTCTGATGTGTTTGGTCCAGTTGTTGTTCCTTCATTATCAAAGTCTAGATATTACTTCTTTTATTGATGACTGTTCGAGAAGGGCATTTGTATACTTTCTTAAAAGTAAATCAGAAGTGTTTAGTCGGTTTAAAGAGTTCAAATCTTTGGTAGAAAATCAGACTGAAAGGAAAATAAAGTGTTTAAGGACAGACAATGGAGGTGAGTTTTGGTTTACAGATTTTGAAAGGTACTGCACTGATCATGGTATTAAAAGGCATAAGACAACCCCCTACACTCCACAGCAAAATGGAGTTGCTGAAAGGTTGAACAGGACACTGATGGAAAAGACAAGGAGTATGCTGAGTGGTGCTAGTCTGGAGTAGAAGTTCTGGGTTGAGGCTGTTGCTACAACATGTTATTTGATAAATAGATCTCCTTGTTCAACTCTTGTTGACATGACACCTTTGGAAGCATGGTCAAGTAAGAAACCCTCATTAAGGCATGTTCGGGTCTTTGGTTGTGAGGCATATGTTCATGTGCCAAATGAAAAGAGATCAAAGTTGGATAACAAGGCTGTGAAATGTATTCTCATCAGCTATGGAGTTGGCGTGAAAGGATACAAGCTTTGGAACCCTGTTACTGAGAAGGTTTTGTATAGCAGAAGCGTGATATTTCGTGAGCTGAAACCTTTAGTAAGTGATCAACAGCTTGAGACAAATCAGAGTGATAAGAAGAAGGATGCAGTTGAGATTCCCCAAACTCCAGAAAGGGAAGAGCTGCATGGTGTACCTGAGATTGAGGAGAGCTCAAGCAGCTCTAGAAGTTCTGATGATGAAGAACAACCTCAGCCTCTAAGGAGATCTACACGAAAAAGAAGGCAACCAAAAAGGTATGGTTTCTCTATGTTAGATTCAAATTGTGCTTATGCCTTAATTACCAGCACTGATGAGCCTAGGACTGTGAAATAAACAATTAGCATGGCTGATTCAAAGTCTTGGCTGGAAGCCATGAATGAGGAGATGGATTCCTTGAAAAAGAATGATACCTGGAAGTTGGTACCACTGCCTAAAGGGCGAAAGCCTGTTGGCTGCAAGTGGATATTCAAAAGAAAGACAGGCCTTGATGGTAGTGTGGAGAAGTATAAGGCACGACTGGTTGCAAAGGGATTTTCCCAAGCTGAGGGAATTGATTATGGAGAGATCTTTTCCCCTGTAGCAAAGCTAACATCCATCAGATTTTTGTTGTCATTGGCAGCTGTGTATGACTATGAAATTGAGCAGATGGATGTGAAGACAACGTTTCTCCATGGTGAGCTGGAAGAAGAAATCTACATGTCCCAACCTGAGCATTTTGTTGATAGAGGCAAACAAAATCTGGTTTGCAAGTTAAATAAATCTCTCTATGGTCTAAAACAATCTCCTAGAATGTGGTACCAGAAATTTGACACATTTGTGTTGTCAATTGGGTTTGTTAGATCAAAATCAAATCATTGCATCTATTATAAATGTGAGAATGATCGTGTGCTTGTTATTACTCTGTATGTGGATGACATGTTATTCATTGGTACTAGCAAGGCAATGATTTCTGATCTTAAAACTCAGTTGTTTGCTAAGTTCGAAATGAAAGATCTTGGAGCAGCAAGGTACATTCTTGGAATGGAGATAACCAGGGATAGAACAAGCAGAAAGCTCTGGCTTAGTCAGAGTAAGTATGTGAAAATTGTTTTAGAGAGGTTTAGCATGATTAATTGCAAGCAGCTAGTTGTTCCAATCATGCAAGGATCGAAACTATCTACTAATGACTGTCCAAAGTCTGCTACTGAGATGGAGGACATGACCAGTGTGCCTTATGCAAGTGTAGTAGGCAGTTTGATGTATGCTATGGTCTACACAAGACTAGACATTGCCCAAGCAGTGGGAGTTCTAAGCCGTTTCATGGCAAATCCAGGAAGATCACATTGGGATGTTGTAAAGAGAGTGTTCAGGTATTTGAAGGGTACTTCAGACTATGCTTTGTGTTACCATGACAGTATGGTTGCATCATAGAGGACTCTTAGCATTCAGGGATATGTTGATTCTGATTGAGCAGGGGACATTGACATTAGAAGATCCACCAGTGGATACACTTTCATGCTTAATGGTGGAGCAATCAATTGGATGAGCAAGCGACAAGCTGTAGTTGTTTTATCCATGACAGAGGCAAAGTACATGGCAGCAACTCATGCTTGCGAGGAGGCAGTGTGGCTGAGGCATTTGTGTTCAGACATTGGATTTAATGCTGAGCAAATTTCAATCTGCTGTGACAGTCAAAGTGCCATTTGTTTGGCAAAGAATCTGACCTTTCATGCCAGGACCAAGCACATAGATGTGCAATATCACTTCGTGAGGGATATGGTTGAAGATGGCAAGGTCAATATGGATAAGGTTGACACCTTGAAGAATGTTGCAGATGCCTTGACAAAGCCGGTTAGCATAGACAAGTTCAGATGGTGCACAAAATCGATGGGCCTTGGGGCCTATGATAGATAGTAAGGTATGATGTTTTTGAGGAAGCTAGAAGTGTTCACCAAGTGGGAGATTGTTGAGAAATTATGTCTCAACTTCTAGCTTGAAGTCCTCGTTTTCATGCCTTGGTGATTTTGTGTTGTTTACAAAGTTCTAGCGGAGGCGGAGCCAGGATGGAACTTGGCATTGTTCTGTTTGCCTAAGTTTCGAGTCTCTGGCGGAGGCAGAACCAAGATGGAACTTGGCATTGTTCTGTTTGCCTAAGTTCCGGATTTCGGTTCTCGTTCCTACTCCGACTCCGCTTCCTACCATCTGTTTCGCTTCGCAGGTTCTGGCGAAGGCGGAACCAGTTTTGGAAGTTGGCAATGTCCATTTGCCAGATTCCTGTTTCAGTTTCTGTTCCGACTCCGGGTCCAACTCCTGCTTTTGCGATCTGGTTCTTCTGGATGTTTGGATTCTACTCGGGGTGTTTTCCTCCGTCTTGTCTTGTTTTTGGATTGTTGTTTCTTGCTGATGGCGGAGGCGGAACCGGAACCAGATTGGTTCCTGTTCTTGGACTTTTGGTAAAGTCCTGTTTCTGTTCTTGTTTCGTCCTCGACTCCGACTCCGGTCTTTTGTGTTCCTGTCTTGGTTTGACCTAGGGTTGACTTTACCCAGTCAGAACTGTTTCTGATGAGTTCCTCTTTGTCGTGGGCGGACGCGGAACCGAAATGGTTCCTGAACCTGAAATTTCGGTAGGGTCTTATTTTGACTCCAGTTCTGACTCTGACTCTGACTCCGGCAGTGTGTATTTTCAGTGGAGTCCTATTTCAACTCCTGTTCCGACTCCGACTCCGGCAGTGCTATTTATGACTTGAAGTCTTGGTCGCGCCCGATGTCTATTTGACCGTTTTGGTTGCTCTGTCAGCTGTGATTGCTGATGGGTCTTGGACACGTGGCATCTGGTTGACTAGTGATTGGATGGATACCAAGATAGTTATTGTGGCAATTGCATTTGTCAACGAAGGGTGGCGAGCTCAACTGTTTTGAGTAATGGCTTTGATTGCAATGACGGCTTGTTGCAGGAGATCTGTCAGATCCGACCAGTTGCGTGATTTGAGGATGAACTTCATTGCTCTTCTGAGTCAGTTACATATGGATGAGAGGTGTGTTATTTCTCATAGGTTAGACAAGTTGTTTTGAGTCGTAAAGTTGTAGAGCAAGTTGAAGTCGTATGCTGAAGAACAAGAAGGACGTGAGTTCTTGAAGAGGGTTTTGAACTGTATGTTGTGAAAACATTGTAACAGTGGATCTGAATCTCTCTGGGTGATTGTGAGCTGAGCAAAGAAGTCTGGATATTGTATGTAATCACTTCATTACTGTAATACAATTGATTTGACTTTGTGTGGTGGGTTTTTTGCCTGAAAGGGTTTTCCCACGTAAATACTGTGTCATCTTTGTTTGCTTATCTTTCTGATTTCTCATTGCCATGGTTGTATGCATCTCTATATGTTTTAGAAACTGTTAGTTTTTCATTTTTGCTTCTCTCCCTTGTAGTAAAGGTGTTAAGGGAATGTATTCCGCACTGTTGGGTCATTAGATCCGCATTCTTTTCCCTTCAATCTTGTCATACTCCATTGATTCCACCTCCTCAAAGCTCTCTAGGAAATCAAATTTGTTATTAAACATCCCCTTAGATAAGTCCTTATGCTATCAATTCATAAACTTCCCCTTGGCATGAGATTTTACAAGGACAAATCCATTTGCATCTAGAACTTTAGAGGTAATTAGGTTCTTTCCTTTCACCTTTGTATGATTGTCTACGATTCAAAAGATAATTGAGAGGCTTTGGATCTCATATTTGAGCAACTTCTTTGTAGATGATTGTATTTGTGGCACACCCAAAATCGGAAAGATAATGCTTCATAATCAATTTATTGAATCCAATTCATACTACCCAATCTAATGTATAAAGAATCCAAGAGAGGATTATGCAAATTAATTTCAACACATAGCTAGGAGAAAGTAGTTACCTATCAATCCATAGTATGTCAAGACAGTCCCAAGGGTTTCCAAATAATCGTAGAAATCGATTGAAGAATTTTCTATCTTCAAAATTCCGTTAGAAGCTTAGGAAGCCGAATCCAAATAGGTATCTTAGTTAGTTCCTCCATTGGATCAAACCATTTATGCCACAGTTTGATGAAAAAAACCCATATAATTATGGAAATATGACCCTAATTAAAAACTAATTCTAAATCTGTCATTATGATAAAAAAAAAAACACAAAAAATACCCGTTCACAGCTAAAATTACTTCCATATCTCCCTTTGAATTCCAATTCCTTCAAACCCAATTTAATCATGCTCCAAAAAAATAGAGCACATCATTTTTAATACACTCTGCATTGATAACCATGATCAAACGATCTTTACTCTTCTCAAGACAACCATTGAAACTTGGAGCGATTAATTATTTGTTGCTTAGACTTGGATTCTTTCATTACATGCAAAAGAAAATGTACAACCTTTTCGTTCCCAACAGAAGACTCGTCATCATTAAGAATAGCTTTAGAAGAAAGGTTGGGGGATCCCTGGACCCCCATCGGCCGCCATGCAGGCTGCTACTCTAAACAGATCCAAAGATGAAGAAAAATGCCCAAAAAAGACACAGGAAAAAGAGATTAAAAACTACCTGCACAATACCAAACGAACAACACAAGGAGCACTACAAACAGCAGCGAAAAGGGGAAAAAATGAGCCCCAAGACTTAGGCCTATGACTTCACCAAGCCACAAGCACCACATCCTTGTTACACCATACTTATCCCACCTGAGCCATCATTATTATTTTGAGTCATATTATGTTATTTTATATTATTTTTTAGTATTAATTTTTTTATTTGTTATTTTTGTACTTTACTTTGTTGTCTTGTGTTACTCTATTATATTAATGTTGATGTCACATGATTTGTATGGTATGATTAGTAATCAAATAAACTAATTAAAAATGTAAGAAAGATGAAGAAACCTTAATAAACCTTCAATATTGTTAGATACCACTTAATGGACTATTCATTTAATCATTTCAGGCTTTGTTGATGGTTGGGTGGATCAAGTTTCTATTGATTGTGGGTTCATATTACCTCCCCCACATAACAAGAGCTTTGTATAAGTAAAAGACTTTCAATGTATTTTTTTTTCTGATATACTTAACATATTGTCATCGATATCGTACATGTACTTTGATTGATCACTGATCTTATTGTAATCATGAATTGATATAACCATGTTGCAAGTTGACTACTTTTTGCTACATCAAGCAAGGGGTAAAGGCCCTCTCCCTTTCTATTCATATTTGATTTTGTTTACATTTATATCCATTCCTCGAAAATGGGGGAAATTAAGGACAAATACTGTTTTTTCTTTGAAATAAAATGGCCAAATGGACAAGCCATAAGGACTGCAAACCAAATGATCAAATGGATAGGTCAAAGAATAAAATGGTCAATTTGATATATTAATGAAGCTGTAGACCAAGAAGATAACTATATGTCTTATTCAACCTATATTATCTATATTAGCATAGTAGTCATAACAAAGTGTATTCATGAGATATTATATATTTACAACATCGATGAAAATGGAACCAAAGTTTCATCTTGCTTCTTTATCAAACTAATCCTTCTCTACGAGAACTTGATGCCCCTTATTGCCTTAGTAAGATTGAGGGATTTCTAAAGTGAGGAAGTATTTTCCACTATATAGTGTTCTATAGCATTAATGGTGGATCATAAGATCCCATTGTGCCCTTTACAAAGCCTTGAATATTTGCCACTTCCTTTGTGAGCATCAATGACCTTGATTTTGTGATTCAAATAGTACTAATAAATAACATCACATGAAACTCTAATCTAGTGACCAAGAAGGATATATGCATTGCAAGCATATTTCTTCTACTTCTCCTTCTTCTTAAGTTACGTTAGATTTAAACTAGCCCATACTATGTGCATATACTCTCACTTTTTCCACACAATTCTCGAGAGAAGCTATTTGTGTGAGCATTTCATCAATATTTTCTTTTCTAGCCCTTGCCATACACCACCAAAATAATTTTCACAATAACTTACTCAAAAAAATTGTTTTTTTTACTGTAACTTAAGCATAAACCTCACCTTTTTTTTAAAATCTCCAAGAAATTTGTCGATTTATAGCCTTGGGAGTGAATTTTGTGAACTTTAATTTCACAATAACCGCTTCAATGATCTCAAACATAGATTGTATTAGCTTCAATATGTCCTTGATCAACCCTTAAAATTTTAGAAAAAAAGTCACCAAATTGAAAGAGATGTGTTTCAGAATCTAACCTTCTAAATAAAAAAATTTGCTTTGTTCCTTGCCTTCTAGATGCTAAGATCATGCTTTGATACCATGTGTAATGAAATAACTTCAACAAGAGAAGAATATAATATAAAATATGTTGCAAATAATAGATAATAATAAGCCACTCTGAGGGTCTACCTCTAATAATCTTCAATAAAAGCATAATACACAATATGATGATCATAAACTAACCTCCACCTTGCATATATTATATACCATACTGATTCCATTGACGCCACTTAAGCTACCTAACTACATATAAGACACTATAAATGATCATATAACTTAATAAAGGGTTATTCTAGTCATAGGTTAGCTAAACATATTTTCATGCATAGTACAAGTTAAGGGTGTAGCATCCACACATTATAAGTATGGTGTGCACCACCATGCAACATCCCTTTTGTAGACCTACTTATAAAACCTCTACATGATGGGGTCATCATTTTAACCCATATTTTGTTGTGATTATGTAATTTTATTAGGTTTGGATTATGTAATTTATTTTTGACTTGGGCATATAAATGACATATTATTTATGAATACAAAATGTTTGGAAGTTTTTATTTTAGTAAATAACATTATATATGTGGCAATTAATAATTTAACATTATGTGATTATCAACAAAACATGAATGATTACATTTATATAAATTGGAATGCCGATGTTCATATTTGTTTTGTTGTGTTTATTTAAGATGACAAACCAATCTAATTTATATGTGGATCATAAGGCCTATACAAAAACTAAGTATAGTTAAAGGAGGGTGCACAATTCTATAAGAAAATAATTAAGTTGACTCACAACAAGGTGACTCTAGAAATAGGGGCTCCAAAAGAATATTCAAACTATAACAATTATTTGATTGAAAAAATTTATCTAAAATTAATTAAGGAATGACTTATAGTTGTGTTGTGGCTTAAGATAAAAATGCAATTAAAATGATAAATATATCACTTTTCAAAGTAGAAGCCCGGGGTAAAAAGTCTATTTATTTAAAATATATAAAAAAGTTACAACTAGTTCACTAAACATTTTAAAATAGGAAAAAGACTTATCAAATGTAAAAGGGACATAAGCAAAGGGGCACAAGCAAATATTGAGAAAGGATCATAAAACCTGGTTTGACAAATTACTACTACAAAATGAAAATTGCAACTTGAACAAAAAGATGGAGACATTAACAAGAAATGTTAGGACTAACATGAATGGTTGAAATCCTATAGGTAAATTTATTAAAGTCTAAATACTTTGCAAGGGGTTGTGAAAGAAAATAAAAGAGGAGACCAAATGAATAGAAGGGAGAGATGTGTTGATAATATTAGAATGTTGGAGAAATTGTTGTGGAAAAGGAGTTAAGAGGAGGGTTGGAATATAAGGGAAGTAGATTTTCAAGTGTTAAGTTATAGAAATTTAAGATGGTGAATTAAAGTTTTTTTAGAAAATTTTGAAAAGTGTCTTGAATTATTCTATTAAATTTTATATGGTTATTTTTTAAAGTATTTTCTTTTTGTGCATTATGTTTTTGTTTTGGCAAATTGATTGTTACTTCTTTTTAATTTTGTTATTTTCATTGTGTGAGCATGTGTTTGGGTGGAGAGAATGAAGAGAGGGAATTTCCACAATAAGTTAGCTATAAACATTAGTACTTTTTAAAGTTAAAATAAGCTAAGAGGTTTCCATTTTGTATTTGGTAAAAGGGTAAAATTAAAGTCATTGTTTTGGGCATTAAACACCCCTTTTATATATTTTTTTCCAAGTGAAAGGTAAACTAGTAGAGTCATAAAATTGTGCAAGAGGGGGGGTAACACCTTGCTAGTGCTCTTTAATTAATATTATGAAATGAAAGACGCTGAGGGAAAATCCTTGCTATTTGTCTTAAAAAAGAAGATATTTGATTAGTATAATGAAATTATACAAGAAGAGGGGGGAAAGCCTTCCTAATTTTCTTCAAAAATATCTTTCTGTGATTTATATTGTAAAACTATGTAAGATGGGGAACAACCATATTAGAAGCCTTGTTAGATGAGACTTTTATGAGTTATGCTTTTGCTAAGTATGGTAGAGAAAAATAAATTGCAAATCACAATTGTAAAGTTTACTTGTGTTAGCAATCCTCTTGCTTGGTCAAGTGGGTTTTATTTAAAATTTCTTATCATATTTTTATTTGCAAAAACTACTCTTTATCTTTATTTATTAAATAAGAAATTAATGATGGGGAGGAAGATGTGATGATGAAGAAGATGAAGAGTGAAGAAACTTTCTAAGTGAGGAGGAGAGTGATAATCTCTTAGATCTTTGTCTTGAGGCTTCTTCCTACCACAAACAAAGTAGGTCTTCTGGGAGTTTGCATAGTGGGGCATCGGGTGGATGTAGTTGTTTTAAAGTTTTGTAGGGTTCATAGGTGTTCTCTAGCATGGAGTCTATAAAGGATGGTCTATAACCTAGTACAAGTCTCTCTTTGATTGTTTTGAAGGGCCCTTATATGCTATAAAAAGAATGGTTTCAATAGGTCAATGTTTTGGGAAGGGCATGAAAGGTGGGTTCCTCTTCCCATCTCATAGGCTTACTAATGGTGCCAGTACAATGGCTTGAACATTATGTTGGGGTTCCTAAGCACATCGTTGATATTTTTTAAGATGTGTTTGATTTCCAAGAGGAGTAGCAATTGCAAGAATATGAATAAATTATTTCATATCCCTCAAATGTTTATCAAATTTCTCCTTGAGTAATCTCCTAAGGAAGATTCTAAGGATGTTCAATATGGGCAAGCCAAATGTTGTTCTCCTAGCTTAGAGAATAAGGAGGTAGGGGTTGTTACCAATGTTAGGATCCTTGGTATGTTGTCTTATGGTTTTGTTCAAGGACTAACAAAGTTGGGACTACCAATTCTAGAGAAGGCCAAAAATCTTAGGTGGAGGTGAGCAAAGGTAAGGGTTGTTTCAACTTGTCTTTGTCTTGTTCACTGGTTCCTATTTTGGATGATCAAGGCATCCATCTTAGGGTCCCTAATTTTGTAGTTGAAAGATCCTCCATAAGACTAGGAAATTCTCCTATTGGGAAGTTTCTAGGATCGTACCAAACATAAATGTTGTTAGAAGATGGACTCATAGAGAATGGAAAGTGATTGGCCAAGTTGGGATCTTTGCTATGGCTAAAGATTTTTTCTTATTTTCTTTTTCAAATAATAAGGAGTATGTCAAGACCTTCTTGGGAGGTCCTTGGTTTTGAGGTAAAATAGGGTTCTTCCTAAGAAAACAAAAATCGAGTTTGATCCTAAGAAGGAGAACATCAACAAGGTTCATGTTTAGGTTAGGCTTCTAGGTTCACTAATGGAGTATTGGGAAGATGAAGTGGTTGTTGGAATAGATAAATCATTCAATTAGCTTGTATCTTTAGAGGTGATCACCAAGTCCAAAAATACATAATTTATGCCAAACTTTATGTGACTGTTGAAGTGGATAAGGATCTTCTATCATCTTATCCTCAAAATATGGTGATTGGGTGCAACATATGTATAAGGACTCCATTGATTGCATTAAGTACCATAAATCAAGCCACTTTGTGAAAAATTGCCCAATCAATAGAAGGAATGAAAAGGTTTGGAAAAAGAAGGAAAAAATGAACTCGATTTACAATAGGCAATGGAAGGGATGATTGCTTTAGAGCAGTTGAAGGATGAAATAGTAAACCTCAAATTGGAAAATAAAGAAGGGGAGTTTGAGTTACAAAAGGAGGTTGACTTTTTTTTTACTATCTTGACAAAGTCCAAATTAGCAAGAAGGGGGTGGATGCCCATGATGCTAGGTGAACTTCCCTAATTGAAGGAGCTATTAGCCCCATTAGGAAGGATCAACCCTTATTCAACCCTCCATCATTAGGTAAGGAGGAAATAAATTTGGAGGAACTAATCCCTAGAGTAGTTATTTAATGAAGGGACTCTAATAAGAACAAAGATTTGGAAGAAGATGAAGCAGTCCCTTATTCTTTGTTACATTTTAGGTAGTGTGGGTTGTCCCCTCTACAGCTATAAAGCAAGTTAGAGATCATTCTTGCATAAGAACAATAAGATGCTTTAAGAAATCAATTGATTTAGGGGTTAAAAAAGGAAGAATGAATAGGAAGGAGAATCCATTTTAAGGAGTCAACGACTATTATAGCAAAGGGAAATCAAGGTACTCTAGAGCTTTACAACTTCAAGCAACATATCAAGAACCACAATTAAAGGTCTCGTGGGGTTTTTAGGGTTGTATTTTCCATTTCTCACAAGTATTAGTCTCAACAATGTGCTTTATTGCTTTCCTCTTGTTGTCTTTTTCTTATTAGTTCAATATATTGGCTTTTGGTTTTCAACCTCGGTGTTGGTGGATTCTTTTGTTTGTCCGTGTTTATAGTTTGATGAACTTTAATGTTAAATCTTTCTTGGTCTTTGTACAAGGGTTTGGGGCCTTTCAAAATCCCACCTTTAACCTTTATCAAAAAAAATAAAAATTAATGGTTTATACTTTTTTAGAGTACGGATAATTATATTATAACTCACAATTTGAAACTTGCCTATTTGACATCCCTCTAACTAGGCTAATGAGTCTATTGAAGTTCTTGACTTCTTGTTATTTTGAATAACTTTTATTATATTTTTATTTTGAGCACTACTCTTGTTTGCATGCAATGAGATTAATGAAGTATTGTTGGTTGAGCACAAGGAGGAATTACTACTTATCTCACCTTCTTCAGACCAAGTTGGAAGGTGAGATAAGTCACAAGTTGGAAGCTTGTTTTTGGCATTCCTATTGGCTAGTCCCATGGTATTTATTGAATTGCTTCAATTATTATGTTGATTAATCTTTAATTAAAAAATATTTGTAAAAATTTATCTTAATTTGCTTTCTAAAAGTTACTCTTATATGTTGGTTGGTGCAAAAATACGTATATCCTCACGTTTGTGTATATACCCCCTTCCCTTCGACCCTTATTTGTTGAATTGCTTTAATTAGTATGTTGATTAATCTTTAATTAAAAATTATTTGTAAAAAATTATCTTAATTTGCTTTCTAAAAGTTACTCTTATATGTTGGTTGGTGCAAAAATACATATATCCTCACGTTTGTGTATATACCCCCTTCCCTTAGACCCTTATTTGTTCCCTTCAATTGGGGAAAGTGAAAACATACAATTTGGGGGTGGAAGGATGAAGTGGAATATCTAGGAAGTGTGAGGGAAGAATGCTTAAGGTTAATGGGATAAATTTTATGAGAGAAAAGTTTCATCTAGGAATAGATGACTTGCCCATAACCTTTGATGGATGCTTGCACTCATTGTGTAAGTGTTTGTGTGGTTACAAAACAACACTTACCTTTGATTGGTATAGGTAAAATTTTGGCTCATCAAATCAACCAACACATCCTAATGCACAACTTCATATCTTTTTTCATTGTTTTATTTTACTAGTTAATTTGAGATGAACAATAGTTTAGTTGTAGAAAAGAAATAATAGTATGTGGAGTTACAAAATTTGTATATGTAGACAAATTATAGGACAAGCTCTTGATACTCATTTGTACTCTTTTCAATAGTTTAAATGATTTTTTGGATGAGTTTAAACTTAAAAACTATGTAAATTGTATAATATTATTAATTGTTGTTAAATACTAGACCATTACTTTCTATTTGTACCATATGGTGATTCTATAATCTCAATTAAGATAATTCTTATATTGTTAAATTTAGAATTTATCAATTGACCAAATTAGAGGTTATGCATGCCACAAATTAAGCATTCTCTAACCCAAGACACTTTTTGGACTAAAAACATAAAAATACTTATAGTAACATTGTTGCTAAGAAAGTAAATATTGCAAGGCAACAATTTTGGTAGTTTAAATCTTACAAGATGAATTGTTTTCCTAACAAACTTGTCATAGCACTTTAGTTAAGCAACTAAATGTAGCAAGAGAACAATTGTTTTTTGAATAAAAAGCAGCATTTACAGGGTGTTGTACCCTTTACACGAAAAGCCCTTAGGGCCAACAAGAAGCTAGTTCAAACCAGGATGAACTAGGAAAGAAGCAAAGAACAAAGGGGAGTTGACCCCAAAACAAACAAGAGCCACTAAGGCCCGGTAGAATAGGCCAACAGGTCACACAGAGAGACAACTGACAAACAGTTGTTGAACAACCGACAAGGACTAGACAACCCCGGGACCTAAGGGGACTAGTCTGACTCCTGAAACCCTAGGCCGCAACATAGCGACAGATTTGGGGAGTCCCTTCTTTCTTTGAACAATAGACCAGGAAGGCTCAGAAACGAAGTCCGTCGAGCGAGGTGAGAGGAGCAGATCCTCAACAACCACCTCGGGAAAAGAGCCAACCCGCAATGAGGGAGTCAACAACATAGAAGAGGAGAAATGAGTAATCGAAGTACCAATAGAGGTGATCAACGAGGGTCACGTAGGTTCAACCTGAACAATGACAACAATCTCAGCCTAAACAGCGACAACAGTTTCAGGCAACAATGGTTCCACGAGAGGGATCATCGGAAGAGGAGCTTGGATAGACAAAGACTCCTTGGAAGAATCAACCAAGGGTCGTCCTCCTCGAAAGAACCATCTGAAGAGGGAGAAACCACCGTGAGGTGGTCCGAGCGAACATCCTTCCACTAGGGGGTAGTGCCCTTGCGACAAGCAAGAGGGCAAGCAGAGGCCAAATGACCAACAGAGAAACATCTTCTGCATCGAAAAGGGAGGCCCTCATAGTCCAGAAGTTGTGTCCATGGTCTATCCTCTTCCAATAAAACCACATCACCATGGAGAGGTTTGGAAATGTCCAAATCTACTAAAATACGAGCCACCGTAGTATGCCCAAAATCCCGAGTCGTAGCATCCACCTTCAAAAAGCTTCCAATGACATTGCCAATAGCTTCAAAACAAGATTCCTCCCAAAACTAGAGAGGTGATTTGACAGACGAACCCAAATTGGCCTGGTATTAAACAGGTTCGTAAGAGAATTGAAAGAATGAGACCAAGGCCTGATGGACAACGAATGAACACCCCATATCCATCCTCTGTCCAACACACAATCTTGCTCCGCAGAGGAAGCGAAGGTAACAATGAAGAACCCCCTTGCGCAGGGATAGAGCTCAATATGCCCAAAGACAACAGGCTTCCAGGAGATAGAAACCCAATCATGAAGATCGAGAAGGGAGGGCCACAAGCCATTAAACCTACAAACCACACCCTTCCTCAAATAAAAATCCTCATTTTTAGCAATCTCAGGTCCACAAACCACAACAAGGGAAGCACAGGCATAGGGCAAAGGCCTAACCCTAGCCAAAGCAGGTAAATCTTTTGAAACAACATCCAAAAAAGACTTATGATGGCAGCCTGAAGCAACCCTAAAGCCAACACCAAGGATGCCACCAGAAACCGACACAGAAGGCGGCACCACAAGAGGCGGCACAACAGAAAAAGGAGCAGAGGGGTCAAAACGACAGACCGTCCCTTGCAAACCAGCTCCCAAGCAAGCTCGAACATCAACATCCGTCCCCTGCAAACCAGCTCCCAAGCAAGCTCGAACAACGACATCCGTCCCCTGCAAACCAGCTCCCAAGCGAGCTCGATCAGCGACATCCTGCAAAAAAGTTTCCTGTTGAGTGCCATTTACACGACTCCCACCCAACGACATTTTGAAAGACAATTATTAAATATATGTGCAAGAGAACAATTGTTAATTTCAATCTTCAAAGATGAATAAGTCTTTTAAAGAACTGTCTTGCAATTTTTTGAAGTTTTTTTTTCCAAACTTGCTATTTTAAAAACTGAGATAACAAGTATCACTTGATTTAAATATTTTTAAATTTCTCGAATCTCAAATCCTAAATAAATAAGAAAATTATTATTTCGTAGTTTTTTAAATAGTACAACTACAATAGATTTTTAAGTTAACATGACAAATGTAATGCTTTTCTTTTGTGCAAGAGTAAAACCTTAATTTTGCTAAAAGACTTCACCGATAAGAGACACATAAATTAAAAGCAATACAAATAATATGAATTAATATTACCATTTAACTAAAAAGCATTGTGGGAAGCTAACATTCTTTCCATAACATACAAATTAATGATTACAGTCAAACCATACATACAAAACCAAGCATAATTATGTATATGGTTAGGCTTTTGATACCTTTGACGTACTTGGAGATCTTGCAGTATCTTCTATTAAGGATGGTCGCTGTGACTTGCATAAAATCTTGTCTGGGGATGCTTTGGTATGTGAACAGCTTCAGCAAATCATAATGTCCTGAACTTAAAACCTCATGTCGAGACAGTCCTGTTATTATCAGCTAAAAGCTAAACAAATTCCTACATTTTCATTAAAACTAGGGATAGAGGCTATAACAAATCCAACGTGCTTGTTTTAAATGGTTCAACCAACCTTAGACACTTGCTAACCTGCATAAAAAGAGTTGGCATTGCACTAGTGCATATATAACAGTGATAACATATGCCTTACGTTATGGAGATGAAATAGCATTTGCGTTTTGTCCAAGGAAAACAATGGTAATATATATGTTCAATTTTTAAATCCTAGAAAACTTGTGAGAGATTTTTATTTTTAAATTTCAAACAAAGAACTCAATGTTTTTGGCCAAGCCTTCATTCACTATTGAAGGGCTGTATCAAAAGCTCCACTTCAAAGAAAAATAGAGATTCCTTCAAATTTAAACAGTTCAGATATAATTGTCTTTAACTTCATCATCCAACAGTCATGACTTCTATGTGATCTAGCACATGAATACGTCAATGTGAATGAATTTGCAATCATTAACATTGCCTTACAAATATACACTTCTCTAAGAAAAAGATCTTAGAAAAACATCCTGATCCAATATGTCACATTTTAAATTCATTCAAATGCTTCTACTTAGATGAAGGTTATAATTTTCAAATGGATAACACAATCACCTGGATAGCCAGAACCTTCAGCTTCAGCTTGCTCGTACTGAAGCCTAACAGCATGTATAAATCACAGCACAGTGGGCATATGGCAATGATGAATAAGTACGCAATGGGCATGTTACAAATTACTTATTCCTCTCAAATTTGGAAAATCAGTTAAGGGACTAAAATTGGAAGTTCCATTAGGAGCTTGGATAGTCTCCCTCTTCCAAGATATTGCCTTGTATTCTTATTAGCTTTGATTACTCTACTGACTTGAAAAGGATTGAATCACCTAAATTTAACCGATAAATCAGGTGGCAGAGTTCTTAAAGGCTTATGATACATTTTGGCATGGCCTGTGGAAGATCAGTGCTTTCTTGTCTCCTCTTGTAAATTACACTCCAAACAATATACACGATCATATTGGTTATTGAAGCTGCATGAACAGAGCAGGAAAGGGGTGTAATAAAAATATATCAATATGAAACAAGACCAAAAGATTCAAAAGGTTCATAAATAAGGAAAGAGAATTTTACTTGTATATCGTACAATAAGAGCAAAAATGGTTATGACAATGCTCGCATGATCGAAAGCATCGGTCGCAAATTACTCTTCTGAAAATTTGAAACAAAGAACAGTCAAAATCACTCCAGCATTGATGTGGAAAAATGCTGTATACAATTTATGTCCAATAATATGATTTCCTCTCCTTAGTAACACATTACTCTAATTTCCAGCGTTCCTCCAACTTTTG
Source organism: Sequoiadendron giganteum (assembly GCA_007115665.2). NCBI lineage: Eukaryota > Viridiplantae > Streptophyta > Pinopsida > Cupressales > Cupressaceae > Sequoiadendron > Sequoiadendron giganteum. The sequence goes on from CM021102.1 coordinate 528,075,179, forward strand.
TGGGGCGTGGGGATGGGTTTCAGGGCCAGCAAAAGAATTTCAGGATTTTGGGAATGGCAGGGTAACTATTAAAATAATATACAAAAATTTAATATTTTAAAATACAAATCAATCAAAAATACCTAAAAATAACATAACCAGACCAAAAGAAACTGAAATTCTCAAGAGTAAGTATAACAACAATTCACTAATTCTATAATCCATTTGATAAGAGATAAATTGATGATCATACACATAATATGAAACATGATTTATATTGAGAGATGGAAAAAAATAAAAAATGCCGCATCATGCATAGTACATAGATATATTGAACAACAAGCTCAGAAATCGGTGTCATCATTTGATTGTTATCTCTGAAACTGATCCTCTTCCTCTTCTCTGACTCTTATCCTCCTCTTTTGATAAATGGAAAACTTCAGAACAGAAATGGGCATAGGTTTTCTAAGTTTTTTTGGGTTGGGGACAGAGGTAGGACCCCTTTTAGAGTTTTATTTGTTTTTTAATTCTTTTTGTTGTTGTTAATTATGTGTTTGATGTGGGGGGTACCGAAAAGTCTCTAGGATGGCTTGAGGATGCTAGAAGTCCCCAAATAGACTAAAAAAAATGTGGGGCATCCCTGGAATGTTCCTCTTTTTAGGGGATATCTCAGAGATGTACCCAAGGCTTATTACAAAAAGAGCCACAGAGGGGACATTCAGAATGTCACTCAGATCCAGGGAATGCATCCCCATGGAACACTGCTAGTTTCTGGTACAAGGGAGAAGCCAAAAAGAATCAAGCTTTCTAAATTTTTTTGGACTAAGATCAGAAATAGTGTGTATATATATATAGAATTTTACCTCACTATACTTTCAATGCCAGTGCCAACGCAATGCACACCAAAAACAACTAAAGCCAACATCCCTAAACAATATCTGAACAACTACTATGGAGTAAGATCAGATTTAATTATGCCAAGAGGCATTCTACACTGGCAGCAAGGCACAGAAGTTCATGTCATGACCATGTACATAAAAACTAAAACACAATTGACATATATTTAAAAAAATGAAAACTATAGAATAACTCCCAAGTAAATAAAATAATTCCAAAGTAAAATAGAATAACCCTTCAGTAAATAAAATAACTCTTAAGTAAATATCTCTCCACATTTTTTAGATAATATATTTAAGATATCTATACTAGTATATATTCAATCATATTACTTAGCCTCTCCCTACACTTGCAATATGAATGCAATGTACACCAAAAGCAACTAGAGCATACATCTATAAACAGTCCCCTTTAATGCAAGCATTTCTCAAATGTCTTCCATAAGTTTTAAAAATAAGATACAGTCCTCAACATTGAAACTCCTGCCATCAGCCATATCTGCCTGAACCTTTATCATCTTTGCAAACATTAATGGAACATCTACAAAGTCAGATTCTATTGCATACAGAATATGCTACAAGTACATACTATAATATCACAACAGAAAGTTGCCCCAAGTATGCTTTTTGAATATCAAATTCCATAACTTTAAGATACAGTTCTCAACTTCAAAACTCCTAATATCAGTCACCTGCCTGAATTTTTATTGTCTTCGCAGACATCAATGGAACGTCTAAAGCTATTTTCCATTGTATAAGGAATTTGGTACATATTATACGACAACAATAAAAGTTTGCCCCAGGTATGCTGCTTGAATCCCTAATTCCATAACTAAAGACATCATCATTTAACACTTCTGCATAGTTCCACTATATTTTACCAATGATCAAGTTCCTTATCAATATAAAAATCTAAGAACAAAAAAATTCTCTTATAAGACCATTTGCAAGTATCCTGTAACCAGTTAGAGTGCTACCACATGGTTGATTGATAATTCTACATAACTTACAACTATCTGTAACCGTTTACAAGGCATTCACATTATTTAGACACATCATGGAAAGACACACTGCCACGCAATAAGCCATACTACTTTGCAATAGTAAGTAGTCAGTGTGTATTTTTATTGTTTTGGCTTACCATCAAATGTGAACCATCTGTTATGCCTCTAAACCCTATCAATATTACAACTCCATTGTGTGTGTGACGTTATAGAGAAGCCAAAATGTGTAATACAAAAAACTAAGTACTGAATCAATTAATGGTTACTAGTTGATATTTACTGGGTTTGCAATCCAGATCCCAATGCATCCAGGGAACAAGGCTTGCATTATTGGAACATTGATATGTTATAGCAGAAGCAAATCATTATAGCAATTGCATTTGAAAGATAGTTGAAAAACTAAACAGTTAATGAATAGAGAACACAACAACAGAGAAGAAAACAGAAATATAGATTGTGTTTATTATAATAATCTCTGTAATAAGAGTGCATAATATTAGTGTTGTATGCTCCCTCCAATAAATGTCCATTGTTGAAACAATATGTAATATAGAAGCCTATAGGTGATGAAGGATGTGCATGGACTCCATTTACTCCAAAACTAAAGTGTGAATCAAATGATTTGTGTGGGTTTCTTGTATGTGAGACTGAGCTGCAAGAATGAAGCCCATTATGCTGATTTTCAGCTTTGAGGGAAAATGGCCATGAAATCACTTGAGAGATGTATGTGTAGAGATGCATAATGTGAAAGTAAAGAATAATGTAAAAGATGAACCATAACTTGTTCCAAGAATCCTTATAGGTAATTGTCAGGATGTGGCAGGTAGTGAGAATACTACTGGCTGCTACAGTTGGCTCTACTATTGACAGGGCACAACTCTCCAACCCTCAAGGCCACGACCCCTTCACACTGCTGAGCCATTTTGATTCAATTTAGTACCTTACTATAGATTGTTGCATAGCCCACCCAGAGGAAACGCAAGAGGTATTTAGATGGGGCCAATGTGCATGAAAAGGGATCTTGTTGTCCATGTGAAATTTACAAAGCAACAGTAAGAGACGAAATCCTCTCATTTTAGGGATTCCTTGGTACAGGTTACCTAAAGGACTAAACAAAATGAAATGAAATGCACTCTAGTTACAGTATGTACATTATTTGAAAATGAATAATTTTAATAAAAGATGGAGAAGGTTCTTTTCTTGTTAGTTGTTTCGGGTATTTATGAGGAGTTTCGAATGTGAAAACTGTTATGGAACTGCTCTATTGAATCTGCTTATGAACTCACAAAACAATCCTATGATGATAAAGATAATAATCCAAAATTATCAGACTGCAAACTTATAACTGCAATGGATTCAAATCTATCACATGGAAGTATTCACCAAAGTTACAACCAAGAAAAATGTACTAGAACTAAAGTTATGAACCATGGAAGTATTCATAATTCCCATACTAACATAATTCCAATCAATAAAAACAAGAACACATTATCTCTTGTTGCACTCAGACAAATAGCAGAATCTCAAATGTAAAAGATCAAATAAGAGAAGTGCATTTGCAGAGTATTGTATTTATGGTATCAAATCTTTATCTAACAAGAGTATTATATTAAAATAACAATTGCTCAAATTAATCTTACAGCAGAACTGAAAGTGGGAATGTAATACACACACAAACAGATTCGAGAATAGTAGAAAGGAAATGAACCTTTGTATTAGTTTTCAATTTGTACGGATCCTATTAAAAATCTCCTCCACCTTGGAGTACTTTCAAACTAATCTTTACAATAAGAATTCCTACCCCTCCCCCAAGAACAGAATTCCAATTGTCTCATTGTTTCAACTTTCAGATTCCATTAGGAACAACAAATGCACAAACAAAGATCAGATCATTCTCACAATCTTTCAACTTTCTTAACCCTAAGGAAAACAAGAAGAGAAAAGTCAAACACTGATCCAACATGATAGAGAAGTTTGGATCTGATGGTTTTCCAGTTGGGCACTTTTGTAGGAGGCTGCAAATAACCTGGTGGCAAGGTGTAAGTTGCCTATAGCAATGCTACAGCCTTGTAGCAACTAGGAGTTCATTTCAGACAAAAGAAAGAACAGAGGTAGTTTGTATGGCAATGGCGGCTTGATATTGGCTGTGTGTCTCTCTTCCATTGCAACTATCTTATGCATTGCTAGTGAGCTGTCTAATTATCCCTAGGCCATGGCAGATAGGATATTCCTCTTGAGGGCAGTATCTCTCCTTCAACCACAATGGCAAGGTTGTTATGATATGACTGGCAGTTGCTTCTTTTACCCACACGAGCTGAGTGGGTGTTAATTGTTTGTGGGTAGATTGCAAACAGTTACATGGATGGTCATTGTCTTCTAAGCAACCATCCATATTTCCAAGAGAAAGCAGCTAGAGAGGTGGCCGTTGCCATTTCCAAGATAACTGTAAATCTTCCTTGGTAAGGGAAACATAGAGGAATAAAAGAGGGCAGTAAATTCAAATGCAGAGTTAGTTAGTGGGCTAAAATAAGAACTTTCAGATTGTTATGATGAAGAAGAGTGAACAAGGTTTCCTGTGAATTGCAGAGAATAGAGTTGGAGAACAAAAGTGACTATAGGGATAGATTACAGCCCCAATAAGACAATGAAATGGCAATCTCCTTGTATTGACACTATCATAGTGAATGGGATGCTAATATGCACACCTTTCTTGGAGTTTTCACCTGCAGGCTTTCTCCAGATGAAATCCGTGTCATGGGTAATTTTGTTCAATGTGTGCCCTGTTGTATTGTTTTCATTTCTTTTACTAATTTTGCACAACTAATACTGCTATTATTTAATTAATGCCGTAGGGTAGGTTTTGGGAAGTAGTGTCAAACAAGCTAACTTAGGAGAATCCATTATTGATGCAGCTCTACGGTTATCCACCCATAGGTTATGGATCAAGTGGTATCAGAGCTGTAATTTCCATTCGGAAATTTGATTCTTTAGGTTGTGTAGGTATATCCCAACAAACATATCAAGTGACACCAAAGGTTTCCTACATTTTATACTTGCAATCAAATCTAGTGAGTGGTTGAGAGTTACAATGGCAAGAGAAGAAGATTGGGAAGCTCGACTTTAGAAACATGAAGGAAATGTTGCTAGGGTCCTGAATTTTGAGAAGTTGGGCATACTGGAAGGTATGATGTTGGCCCTTGTCTCCAAAATGGCAATCCCAAAAGACACATTGAAGAAGGCAAATCAGAAAGAGTAGAAATGGAATGAAGTGAGTCCTCTAAGGTAAGGTTCTTCAAAGTAGAGGCAAAAATTGACATCCAACCATATGATGATGAGATTGGCTCTGAAACACTGGACCAATGGGTGTCCCAGGTGGACGTATACTTCAATCTCCATTAGCTGTCCCCATAACTCCAGATTTCTTTTGCAAAACTAAAATATTTCGGACATGCTCTAACTTGGTATGACAGCTTTGCACACTCGTTGAAAATCAAGAGTGATGCTAGTTATGAAGTGGAATGATTTTACGAGGCTTCTTTGTAAACAATTCTATCCTATATGCCATGTAGAGGAGTGGGTGATGATAGTACCATAACTGAAAAACTCACAAAACTCACAAAACTCACAAGTACTTGTGAGTCAAAAACTGCAATGAGTTACTTGCCTAAAAAGTTGCTGGTGATTTTTTCTAAAAATCGTGGTGATTTTTGATTAAAACTCACCAATAAAACACTAAAACTTGCTTAACACCACGGAGTATAAATTCAATTTTTTCACCTAATGTTAAAAAATTTATATGATTTTTCCATTTTGGGCATGTGATTGGTGACAATTGGCATCAGTTTAAGGCATGTGAACCCAAGGGCCGCCCAAAGACAAAACAGAAAACATTTTTATAAACAAAAAAGTGCCAAATACCTAATTTTGCCCTTGAGTGATAAATTGTGAAAATGACATGCACCATGAAGGTGTGTTTGGTTTCAAAGGCCTAATTTTGAGTTGGTGATGGGGGCTTTGCCCCCTAGACCCTACAAGGGGTGCTACCCCTTAATCCCACTAGGGGTGTCGCCCCCAAACCCCACAAGGGGTGCTGCCCCTCAACTCTGCTAAGAGTGCCCCCAAATTCTCATAAGGGCACTACCCCTCACCCCTTACTGGGGGCATTGCCCCCAAACCCCTACAAGGGGCGCTACCCCTCAACTCCAATGGGGTCTCCACTCCTAGACCACCACTAGTTATTGGGATCTCATCACATAAGAAACTTGACTACAATGAGGGAGTGACAAGGAATTGTGATATAACTCTTGAGTGTGCTGACTTAAACATTATTATCGCACAACTTGCTAAAAATCTCTTTAGATGAGGCAACTTCTACATATAACATGGCTAGTGGAAGTGGCATTGTAACTCATTAATAGGTTGAACTTATTTTTTGGTCTATGATATGTATTGAACTCTAATTTGTGTTTTACAAATTACCAATATGTGTGTTTTTGAAGAATATTTTTAAAAAAATTATGTATTTTCAAATGTTCAATAAATTTGTCGAGTTATTGTCAATTTTTTGCTGTTTGGTTTTTTCAACTATGGGTGATAGAATGGCATTACTCGAGCCAAAGGCAAGGATAGAAAATGCAAGCTTACACCAAAGAGTAGAAAGAGGGCAGTTCAAATGGGCAAAGATATCATGGATAAAGAAGTGCTCATGAAATATGTTGGACTATTTGGTCACTTGAAGAGGCATGTTCACAAAGTCAAGCACTAGGATATATATTATACTTTATAGACAAGGCATGTGCTCATGTGCACTACCTTGAGCTAGATAAAAAGGGGAACCCTTTCACAAAAAACAAGCATGGTCGTACCAAAAATGAGGAAGCAAATAAGGAAAAGAATAAAATAAATGCTACTTCCACTGTCAACTCAAAAGGCAGAGGCAAGGGAAGGCCTCATTGCTCAAATTGTGATAGAGATGGCTATACGGATGATAACTGTTGGAAGCTAAATCCCAAGTTGGTTCATTCAATTAGACAAAGGGTGAAAGAAAGAATGTCTTTTACATGGAAAAGGGCATTAAAATCATGGAGATTTGTCTAATTATGACGGGCACATCTCTTGTGCCAAACTCAAGAAAGGAGCTTCAAATAATGGCAGTAGCTCCCATGGAGTGGAAGAGCTAACACAATTATTTCAAGCAAGGGTCAAAGTGAAAGGTAAGAGGTTCCATGCCTTGTTTGATTCATGCTCTCAATCAAATCTGGTTTCTTATAGGCTGGTTAGTGCGTTGGGATTAGAGGTTGTAAATCACCCACATCCACAACTGTCGGTGTGGCTGCAACACAAGAAGGACATGAAGGTAACCAAGCAATGCATGTTGGTAATCAGGCATCCAAAGTACAAAGATGAAGCGTTCAACATTGTGCCATTGGAGGTATGCAGTGTATAAAAATTAGTATTGAGGAGCAGTGCAAGCATGGAAAGGCTAATATTGGGGTTGCTGTAAAGCCTCAAGCTGAAATTGAACAGCAAACTAAAAGGCAGCAAGGTACAAGGCTGTCACAAGGAAGAAAGCATGTTCAATTCAAGGGAGAGTAAGAGCATAAGGCCCCAGTGGAATCCACAAAGGTGAGCAGACTTTTCTTTCCTTTATAGTTTCAGTTTTGCTGATGCCATAAGTGGATCAGTCATAGGACAAGCTGGTGTCCACAATTGGTTTACGTATGCTTGAAAAGTAGATCAGGATTAGGTGATACCAAGCCAAAACAAGGAATTTTGAAAAGGCACGTGGACTGAGAGTCCTTTAATTTGATTTTAGTAGTGTCCTAAGGCTTTTCAGGACCAAAAGTCCCCTAGATAGGGAGGTGTGATCCAAAAAACTTGATGGAGAAGTTTAGATCTAGTGGTTTTCCAGTCAGGCACTTTTGTAGGAAGCTACATACCCTAGAGGCAAGGTATAGGTTGCCTGCAGCAATGCTACAGGTGATCACAAAGCTGCTACAAGTGTTAATAGACTAATATGTTGTTTGCTATAGGTGTTAAGTTAACTGCTACAAGTGTTCAAATGACTTCTAATTAGCATGAGATAGTTAAGGAGAGCAATTGGAAGCATTGTTTTCTACTAGAATCATTAATGAGGGTGATTCGTATTACTTTTAGCAATGTTATAAGAGTCAAATTGGTAGGTCAACAAAAGTATGTTTGGGCATTTGATGCTATAGGCAACTTGATGGTGGTTTGAAACTCGAAATGCTGTCATACTGCACGTGGAGTCAGCCCATGCATATCTTCATGGCTGTGGTCCAGTTCTGGGTAAGTCATAGCAATTGGGAGTTCATTTCAGACAACAGATTGAACAGAAGCAAATTGCCTTGCATAAGTGGCTTGATATCGGCTGTGTGTCTCTCTTGCATCGTGGGGTGACACCAACTAGGATACCAACTATTGTATGCATTGCTGGTGAGCTGTCTTGCTATCCCTGGGCCATGACAGCCGGGTTATTCCTCTTGGCGGCAGTGTCTCTCCTTTAACCACGATGATAGTGTTGTTATGATATGATTGGTAGTTGATTCATTTACTCGCACAAGCTGACTTGGTGTTTGTTGTTGGTGAGCAGATTGTGAACAGTTACTGTAATGAGCACCCCTGATTTTTTTTTGTAATGATTTGTTTGCAGGTTTGTTTTCCAATGAAAGGGTTTTGTTGATGCTTACTTTCAGATTGCATTCAGAACTTTTAAAAGAATCATTTAGCATGAAACTAAGCAACAAAACATATAGAAAATAGTGCTGATCATAACAGGTTTATATTTCAGACTTCATAGAACATGTACACCATTTTATAATCAGATTTAACTTATTGCAGACCTGGTATAGTCTTCAAACACAGAGTAGAATGCTCAGATCTGATCCAATGTCCAACCCTCAAGCACATGGGGGGCACTTGGGTTGTCCAATCTTCAAGCCTTCAAACACCCTAAAATTTGCTCCAGCACAGTCAAACTCTTCACCAGCAAATTCCAACGCCCAAGAGTGATGAAAAGGAGTCAACTAAATGCAGTTTCGGACTTGATACAAACCCAACATGCCTAAGATGAATGATACTGACTCCTGGGAGAGGCGACCAACATTTAAAAATCAGTTCTTCGCCAAACATGCCAAGTGAACACTCATTTTGTAGTGCCCAGCAATGAGGAAAACTCAGAAACAATACCCAGAATGATACTTAGCAGTCCCACTGAGTTATGAGCAAACTTTTGTCTTCCAGTATCTCAGAAAAAGCACACCAGCACACTAAAAAGGCATCTAATCGCTACCAAACTTGAACAGCACTCCAATAAAGCTCACATCACACCAAAAACTAAACACCCATATCAGAAAACTTCATAAATCTTCATCTTCTCCAAACCCAAATCACCAAACCAAACCCAAATCACTGTCAATAGCAAACCAAGAGCGCCAACCAGCTAGGGTGGATGTTTCACCACAGAAACCAACAACCAAGAAGAGGGTTTTCGTCCTCAACCAGCGAAAGAAGAACTCCCTGAGCTCATTCTAGCAACATCTCCTTAAGTTGTCAAAAAACATGCATAACCAAATGAGAGCTCAAACTTATATTTATAAAGTGAGGGACAGATTAGGGCAACTCTCATTTCATTTCCCCCCAGTTCATTTCCCCCCATTTCATATTTTTGAAAATAATAAGAAATTACCCCAAGAGGGGCATCCAACTTTTTGCCTCCAAAATTTCACTTTTCACATTTTTTTTTAAATGGTATTAAGCCCCCACTAGGCATCCCACCTTATGAGGGATAACATCAGCCTTATAAAATGATAAATTACCTCCCTTCTAGGCACCACACAAGGAAGAACACTTGCCCTCTTTTAAAAACAACGTCACCTTTTAAGGCCAAGGGGTACACTTCATGAACCCACACCCCCCTCACTTAGGCTATAAAGCAACATTATAAAACTTAAGTGATAATGAATCAGATATTAATCCAATCACCATTAGAACTTACCATGGCCATAATTAGAAAGCACCGCACTGAGCTGCTGGAGGAATATAGCCAAGACCAGGCGCTAAAAATAGCAATTTGCTAATAAGTAGTGAGTCAAATCACCAAACTGACCAATCAAAGCCCAACTAGAACTTACTAAAAATAGTCATTGCTAAAAATAACAATTTTGCTAGAAAAGACCTAGAAAAAACCCACAAAAGCCCACTGGTAACATCAACTTACTCCTTTGAACATACTAACACAAATCCAGAAAGGTAGCACCAACTGCAAAGCAAGAGAACCCAAAAAAGGGGACATCATAGTTACATGGATGATCGTTGCCTTTCAAGGCAACCATCCATATTCCCAAGAGAGAGTAGTTGGAAGGGGTTGTCATTTCCAAGATAACCATTGATCTTCGTTAGCAAGGAACATAAGGGAATAAAAGAAGATAGAGAAATCAAATGTGGAGCCAGTCAATGAGCTAAAAAGCACTTTTAGATTCTTGTGATGGAGAAGAAGAGTGAATGTAGGGATATATTACAGCACCAATAAGACCATTAAATTGGCAATCTCCTTGTACTGACACTATCATGGTGAATGGGATGTTAATGTGCATGCCCTTCCTAGAGTTTTTCACCCATTGGGTTTTCTCCAGATGAAATCTGTGTTGTGTAGTTTTGTTCAGTGCATGTACTGTTGTTTTGTTTTCATGTCTCTTACTGAATTCACATAATTAATACTGCTGCAAGTTAGTTTTTATGCACTAAGGCAGGTTAGTAAGAGTTATGTCAAACAAACTAACCTAGGAGAATTCTTGTTGATGTAACTCTAGGGTTATCAACCCAGAGGTTTGGATTAAATGCACAGAGTGAATGATGACCCAATGACATTCTTTGTGGCTTCCAACAGTTGAGGATGTTTCCCTTTCATTTTATCCACAAAAATCTTAAATTTTTCCACCTTGACTAAGGTTCAATGGTGTAATCTTGAAGATCATACTGTCCCAGGATTAACATTTCTAATATTCCTTTCCTTTGGGAAGCCCCAACTGACCTCAAAAGGTTTTTAAATTGTACCTTTGTGAGCCAAGTGCCATCCAGCCCTCAATTCTCAACACACTTTTCTCTAGGAGAAACATTGAAGCTCTCTGTAGATAGGTCTGCGCACACAGTTACTTCACCTTTCTCTTTATTTCTTCACGCTTTTTATTGGGTAAACCATTTTCTCTCCCTTCTTATCCTAACCTAGGGACAACCTGCTGACCATGATATGAAAAAAATCCCACAAGACAATTGATTTGTCTTGATGTTCTTTAAAACACCTTTCTTCACCCTGCAACTTGAGGTGGCTTGATTGTAATTTCTGCAAAAGAGAGTCCAGTACAATAATCATGGGATCTGTAATCACTAAAGTCTCTTCAATTCATCAAAGGTGACACCACTAATTATGCAAAAGATGGCAGCATCTGTAGATTGTCTCTTTAAATCCATGATGGTCATCTCATGTTCTGCAATAATATTGCTCAGCACTTGAATTCGCTCCTTTTGATCCCTTGCCACTTTATCTGTGGCAGTCCTCATGCGACATCTACAGAGGAGATTTCCTCACCATGAGCTTTACTCACATCACATAATTCTGTTTTGTGATTTTATAGACCACCTTAGTGCCCGCCCTTTCTTTGTATACCCGATCTGGCTCATCTTGTCCCCTTTGAATTGATCTCTGCTTTACAGTGGCTCCTTCGCGATCTGTTACCCTGTGTATGCAGGATCCACAGAGATTAGCCCAACTGAGAAGGTGGTACAGGGGCCCTGGACCCTTCATGTGTCAATCCTCCCACAAGGGATTAAAAAGCAGGAATTTGGGATTGTGGAGTAACTAGTATAGATATCCTAAATACATCTATCTAAAAAATGCCAAGAAATATCAATTTAAAAGCTGTTTTATTTAATTATGAATTATTACTATATTTAAATTGTTTACTTTATTTTTATTTGAAGAGCTTTTTCTTTAACTGAAGAGTAATGTTATTTACTTAAGAGTTATTTTATAGTTTTTTTATTTACTCTTGAATTGTTTTATTTTAATTAAAAACAATTTTATTTTCTTAAGAGCTATTTTATAGTTTTTGTTTTTTCTATCAGCTGTAAATAGTTTTTATTTCTTAACAGTCACAACATGACAGTCCTTGATTCCACTGTAGAACAGCTCTCGACATAACAACAGAAGGGGATGGAGTACCCACCAAGGTTGAGAAAGAAGATAAATGTGTTTGTAGAAATGGTTCTTGGAGGGGAAGACAAGTGAGAACTCGACTTTGTAGAAGAAAGGGATGGAAAAGATGTGTCAGTAGGACTTAAGGAAGACACAGAAGAACTCAAAATGACATTTCTCAAAACACCACCTAACTCTTGCACAAATGATGAGATCTGAGGCAATGTCATGCCCTGTATAAGGAATGTCACAACCTTGCCTCTGCTTGTTGATTTCAACCCTTAAGAAAGATCCATTATCATTTCACCACCCAATTAAATCTCTGGAAATGCCCCCATAGCTTCTTCCATCAATTATACAAAAGGCTGTGTAGCCATTTCCCTAGAGGCTGATAGGATTGGTTGAGTAGTGAGTATCACTGCTGGGGTTTGGAATGAACAAGAGAAATTGCTGGTGGATGTGAACTATGAACTGGCAGAAGAAGAAAGTGAAACCCTGATAGGAGAATGGCACACTGATCTGTCTTTGCAATGTAATAGACCCAAACAGGGAGCTTTTCACTTCTAGCTATTATTTAAAATTTGCAAACCCTGGGGCCTGGGGTTAACAATGTGCAGCCATCTAGGTTGCAAAAGTGCACAGCACTAAATGCCTAGGAAATGACATAAAAGGGGTAGATGACCATAGCCCTGCTCCTTGAAATCTTTTCTTTACTGTATCTTTTTCAACTTCCACATCATTTACTACATTTCTATGTATATAATCCAAAGAATTAGGGTCATGTCCATATTCCAACATAATTCTAGGTGAATGGTTTTTCAAGAGTGCACACCCAGCCTTTGTTTTATCATACCTGGCCCTGGTTACTAGCCCTAAACTGTAAGCAACTGCTCGTCTGAGCACTTCTCTATGTGTGGATAATTGGTCATAAGGCTTTTGTAGCCAACTCTCAACAGAAAGTTGTGATACTTAGTAATATGATTGCATGTAAATGCTGCCATTGCCTCAGGGATGACATAAAAGGAGTAGAGGAACATGACCCTGCTGCTTGCAGTATTTTCCTTTGCTGTATATTATTTTCAACTTCCACATCATTTGGTGCATTTCCATACACATCATTCAAAGAATGAGGTTCATGTCTGTATTACAACACAATTTTAACTGAATGGCTTGTCAAGAGTGCACAGTCTTTGTCTTATCACACTAACCCTGGCTACTAGCCCTAAACTGTAAGCAACTGCTCATTTGAGCACTTCTCTGTGTGGGTAGATGGCCAAAAGGCTTTGTAACCAACTCTCAACGGAAAAGTGTGATACATAGAAATATGATTGCTTGTGAAAAACGCCATTGACCCTAGTGACATGCTGATACGCCACCTCCTGCAGCAAAAATGAATCTGGAACATACTGGATTAACTTATGAGGGGCCTCCAAAAGTCCATCAATCCTCAAGAAAGTACATTATGACTACAAGAAACAACTCTCAACTTCCTCAACAAACTCATGGCCTCTGATGACAACCTTTGAACCAAATCTCCATATAAATGAGAATAAATGGTGGGCAGGAAATGGTCACACATTTCAATATACCTATGTAAATGTGTGCATGAATGGACTGATGATCAGGAGTCCATGAAGGAAATACTACGCAGTCAAATGGAACATGGGCACATATAGAATCTACAAGGCATGAGGCAATAATAATATCCACCAGCCCCACTCTTATAATCTTTGATACTCTTGTCCATATAAAAGGAAATAATGATATTTTCCCATTTCATAATATTATGATATCTAATGCATGAGAGGAATCCAATTTTGATCCACATGGCCCATGTCTTTCACCCATATAATCTGCAGATGACAATCAATACATTTCTAGACCTAGTCTAAAATTCATGGCAGCATATTGCTTTCTCCCATATAATCTGCAGATGAAGGTAAGGAGACGATAGCATATGCCATTCTTCCAGGGTTCCTTCTAGTTCATTCTCCAATGCCCAGTGGTTGACCCACTCTTTCTTATAACTGAGTTGAAGGGTGGGAATCTTATAAATTCTAGACAATTTTTGCCAAAGAACCAAACCACTTGAGACCCTAACAATCCATAAATCTTCTTGTCACTCACTATTCCTCAGTCTATATTGTGCCCAAGTGTGTAAAAGCATGGAAAAATCTCTGCCATTTCCGATGCTAAATGGAAGTGAGAACTATGAATATTCAAATCATAATCCCCTTTTTAGATATATTTCGGCCAAGAATGTGTTTGAGCTAAAAGCATCCTTAAAGTGGAATTACAAGCCAAAATAATGCTTATATGTACAGATTTCAGCATGCAGCACAGTGAATTCTATACCCATGACAGATGATGAAACTGAGGCCATACCCTTGCCCTTGTCCTGCATCATTCTCTTGCTCATTTTGTTTATAACACAAAATGGACTGAAAATGCAAAGGTTGCAGAAAATAATGACTAGATAATGTCAGAATGAAAAAAAGGATGTAGATTTCCAGTTTTTATTAATGGCACTGTTAAGAATGAATGCTGAGGTGACTGATATATCTTCAGGGATGAAGGAAAATTAAATTACAAGATTTGCTTTGCACAAGCTTTCAAAATTATCCTGGATTCTCCTTTAAGACAGCCAGCACAACAATCAATAACCTAGTTGAAATAAAGACTGTTGATCTAAATAGATCTAAGATTAATGATGCACACTCCCTGAACAAACCACTGCACAGCTGAGCGCTATTACATGAGAATGAACTCGGAGAAAGCAGGATCTTGACAAATGTCATCATCCCACTGATCCAGCACAGGAGAGAGAGGCAAATGCAGTGCAAAACAAAACAAACAGAATAGTGACACATATCACAATCCCATGCATTCGACTTGAAGACATCAAGCAAAAAGAAAAACAGAGAACATAAAGGATGGTGACACTTGTCACATCTCTGCACACTCAGCTTGAAGACAGCAAAAAGAGAAGGGAAAAGTGGTATGGCATGGTGCTGACACTTGTTATCATCCTGTGTGCCTGGCTTGGAAATGAAAACCAGAAAAAACATCGAGAAGAAAATGCCACCAGTGTGTCAGATAACACCACGTAGTAGAAAGATGTGAACTTGCACGGAGGCAGATGGGAGCATAAAAGAAACAAGGAGAAGAAATTAAACAAACTCAGAGCAAAGTTTACACCTGCATCCTAGTTGAATAAATAGAAAGTAGTATGTACAACAAAACACAGAAATGCTTAGAGGAGATTTCAAAAAACCACAAAGTCAAAATCAAGCTCCATAACTATGAAACAGCAAAGGTGGCCTGAAATTTGGGAATTGCGAATGTTGGTCACTAGAGATCCCATGTTCAAGTGCCATCTAGGTCAACCACTCCTTACAGAGCACTAGTTTTGATACTCTCAACTTTTGGATCTGATAGAAAAATTTAATCTTTGATAAATGTAAATACTTCTTAACAAAGATGTAATATGCAAAATCAATCAGTGAATGAATAGAGAGAAATATCATAACAAAGTACAAAACTACAGAAAACAGATAATAAGTATACAGATTATGTTTATTATATTAATCTTTGAACACAAGAAAGGTTCTTCACATAAAGAGTGTGTGTTTATGTGGCCTTGGAGGAACTTCAGGACAGTATGTAATGTAAAAAATTGTAGATGCCAAGGGACGTTCACAGATTACCTGTACTCCAACACTAAGTTGTGCTGTACACCAACACTGAATTGTGCCTCAGAAGATGTGTGTAGACTCCCTGCAAATGAGAGTGGGCTGAATGAGCTAAGGCCATGATGGAAAGCTGTATGATGATATTTCTTCTTAGTGGGAAATGACTATGGAGTCACTTGACTGTATGATGTGGGGAAAACAAACTCTAGCAAAACCCCTCTCTGCTCTGTTAGAATGCATAGATGTGTGATGTGCAAGAAAAGAATCTTGTAAGAGAAGAAATGACTTGAAAAGCAGAATGATTCGTCTTAAAGACCCAAAGAATCACCAAATAACTATCTCATTCAAAGGTGATAGGTAACTGTCTTGTTGTGGTGGATAGTTCCAGGACTTCTAACTGCATATTGATATTTCCAATGTATGATTGGCTCTACCATCACGACAGCAAGGTGTTCTCCACACCCTGCAGGGTACACAGCTTCTTGACCACACTTCCCCTAACCCAACATATAATTAAACTACCGCCAGTATCAGATATGATTAGCACCAGTGCCAGTAGGCTATGGTTTTACCCTAGCCTAATCTTATATAGGTAAGGATAATTATTTGAAAATTGAGACCCATTTCATGGCATTCTCATCCTGTATTCTGTTTGGATTTATTAGAATTGGTTAGATGCCCCTTCAAAGTGATCTACTGCTCTTAAGAATTTTGGCGTTTGCCCCCCTGAAGTGGCACAAATACCCGCAATCATTATTCACCATTCCCAGTCATCTATCTCAGTATTTACTGCTTTTTTGCAACTTTGTTATGTCTGCTTTTCTAAGCTTCTATCAATTATCTTATCATCTTATATCCAGGTCATGCTATTCAACACTCATGGATCAGCCACATTTTGGGTTTACCATAAACTCAATCAACCATTATACCTTCTGTTATATGCTTTACACATGCTTTCTACTTTTAGAAGTGGCTAGCATTCATAAAAGCTATTCTTAATCTAGTTTAAAGATGATAGTTTCATTAGAAAATGTCTCAATGTAAAAACACAGTCTATATGCTGTCACTTTTGCATATTATTGGTCAACAATATTTACCAGAACCTCTAGAAAGTGTTGTTCATCTTCAACTAGCATGGAGCTAACAAATTCCAAGTTCTTCCTTATGTACATGCATCTACGAAGTAAGAAAAAGCACACAAACATGGAGAGAGAAAGAGAGGCAACAAACAAATTGAGCTTGACTAGACATACAATTTCTTTCAACAGACTTACTCACCTGCATGTGGAACAAGAACTTCTTTGATTTCCTGTAGAACAAGAACATGAGCTTTCTATCAGGTTTGATTTATTTGTACATGAGGCTGTAACAGTTGATGCACTCCCACAATTTTGGAAAGAAGCATCTCCAGTAGTGCTTTCTTGACCTTTCATTTTTTCTGCCGACAGCTTTGACATGTCACCACTGGAACTGAAAACTAATCCAGAACCATCTCGCAGTTTCAGTAGAGTAGATTCTGTAAAGCAACATTCACACTTCAGTAAAGGTTGCAATGAGGCTTCCAGCAATTGTGCAGTGTCAACAATGTGAAAAACACTGACAACATGTTGGAGTAAGGACTGCTTAAAATAATAATTACAATGAGTCTCTACTATCCAGAACCATTCTTCAAGAATTGAGTACCTTATGCAGAAACAACTCTTGAAATAAAACATATCTTAAGCATTCCACTTTAAGTAATCTAGCAGATATAGACCACCGTGTGTAGGGAGGCAATGTTCAGTAACTCATCATACATTACTTTAAGGCAAATACATGGTTTTCCTGTCACAATCTTTACTGCCAAATTGTATTTAGAAGATATTTTTATTTCTGAACCATTGTGAGAAAACATAATAAAGGTTACCAGGTACAATATTACTTGCTTAAATCAGTTTAGCATGATCCATCTGATTGAGATGAAGAAACTCTTACTAATTGATTTCAGAAAACCGGTGGGTCTCCGTGCAATTATGCCATATAAGCAAATGTCACTAGAACAACAGCTAAAGGATAACAAGCTTACACCGAAGTATTATGGTCCTTATAAGATGTTGCACTATATGGATACCAAACACCATTAATCACCTCTTCCTTGCAGGCACACCCAAACATTCGAACAATTGAAGAACACATTCAATATCAACAAGAGGTACTTGCTTGTCTCAAGGAGAACTTGGCAATGGCACAAAATAGAATGAAGCAGCAAGCTGATCTACACCACAATGAAATGACTTTTGAAGTGAGATATTGGGTGTCCGTGCAATTATGCCATATAAGCAAATGTCACTAGAACAACAGCTAAAGGATAACAAGCTTGCACCCAAGTATTATGGTCGTTATAAGGTGTTGCAGAGGATTGGCAATGTAGCATACAAATTGGAGTTAACTATGTCAGGAAACATACATCCAATCTTCCGTGTTTCACACTTGAAGATGGTTATTAGACAAAGAGTTGCAGCACAGATTGAGTTACTAGAGCTTGATGAGGATGGCAAAATAAATTTAGATCCTAAGGGAATTCTTCAAACACACACTAGGAGGCTGCAAACGAAGGCAATCACAGAGTATTTGATCAAATGGAAGAACTCTCTAGTCAAAGATTGCTACATGGGAAAATGAGGATTTTGTGCAAAAACATCCAAATTTGATCAGCACTGAGAACAACGCTTCTTTAAAGAAAGATGACTATGCAACGTCCTTAATTTTGTAGTGTGCATAAGCTTATGAGTAGTTGGCTTGTGGCTACCTTAACTTTTAATTAAGTTATATGATAATTAATATAGTCTTATATAGATAGGTAAGTTAGCCTAGGTGGTATCCAAGGCATAAGTTTGGTATATATATGAACTGGTGATTAGTTATGATCATCATTTTGCGATTCTGCGAATTATGTTCTTCGTAGAGACTTCTAGAGTTTTGCCCCCTCAAAGTGACTTATTATTCTCAAATTTTATCAAGTAAATGTAGCATATTTCCTATTATATTCTTCTCTTGACAAGCTATTTTATTACACAAGGTCGCCAAGATCAAAGACTATATAACCATTTCCAAAAAGACACAAATGCAGATGGAATTAAAGGGATGGCATTTGCTAGCCAAAACTATTTCCATTTCAGTGACATCTCACCATATTCTGACATAAAACCTAGTCCCCAATGCCATAGACGAATTTCCAAGCACACCACTAAATGAACTCAATGGAATGCCTTTTTCTGTCTCTAAACGTAGTTGGATGTCTGTTGTGCCTAAAAGTTTATATGCACTTAAAAAAGTAAAAGCCCTTAGGATTAAAAAAAACTGACCATAGTAGAAATTAATCGCTTGCTCTACTCCGAATTTCTCCAGATCCACTTCGAATTTCTCCAAAGCCTTGCCTGCAAAAGCTGAAGGCGAATTCCCTCGCGGTGGAACCAATGTGTCTGGTCCTGCTCGCTCACGCCAGCCCTTGGGTGAGGCCCATGCTCTTTTGCATTCACATGGGGATTTTTCTGCTCTGAAGGCTCACAACTGCTCCGACTCGGATGCATCCTTTACAAACCCTTGACTCGATTTCAAAGCGGCCCTAGGTCTCAACGCCCAAGCTACGATGGTGGGTGGTGTGCCACTTGGTTCTTGCTCGCCGCCGAATGATGTTGGTCAGGTTTGTTCTCCCTTTCGCCCTCACGCCTCTCAACATTCCTCATTTTCCTTTCGTCGCTCCACTTCAATTCCTGAGATCTGCCTGGACAACACCGCTAATGACAGAGAGGCATACCTAATGGAACATGCCCTAATTTGCAGATTCTTGCAAGTCTGACCGAAATTAAGCGACCTGCACTCCTAGATAAGCAACAATTGGAAAGCACACTTGGAGGATGAAATCAGTATTTACCCTTGTGCAAAAGGGTTCTTCATATTGGAATTTGAATCAATGGAAGACAAGGAATTGATACTTAATACTGGTCTGTGGTTCTATCAAGGCGACGTCCTTTGCATCAAACCTTGGTTCCCCTCTTTCGATCCACAGTCTGAAACATTTTCCTCTGTTTTTCTTTGGGTAAGATTGCCCTATTTACCTCTACAATTTTGGGAGATTGGGTGCCTGAAAGCGATAGTCAATGGATTGGGAAAGTACCACAGCACTTCTAAATAAACAATCAATTATGAAAGCTCTACATGTGCTCGCCTTTGTGTCGAATTCGATCTTTCCAAAGGCCTTCCGGCTGAAATTTCATTTAAGGTTGGAAATAGACGATGGAGACAGCCTGTAGATTATGAAAAGATCCCATTTAGGTGCAGAAAATGTTACTCAACTACTCATAGTACCCCCAATGCAATAAAAAGAAAACATGTGTGCATGGCAACAGTGTCCTCAATCAGCCCACCTGGTGGATTGGGGCTGATTCTAGCCATTATGTCATTACTCCGAATGTTAGGGATGATTCACCTCGCTCCAATGCTAAGCATGAGTTGCTCCCATGTTCTCCCCCCTCAATGGCTTCTCCAATCCATGTTCAAGAATGTATGCCTGATGTTGGTTCTGTGGGTGATAACGCCTCTCCTCATATTGTGAAGCTTGAAACATTATCGAAGAACTCTCTCTTGCGGTCCCCTGACACTGGGGCTATTACTGCTGACTCAATGATGGATTGTCATTGGAAGAAATGTCTGATCTGCCTTGGACAAAGGTAAAGAGAAAAAAATCTCTCTCTTCCAGTCTCAAACATTCAATGACCTTAAGATCTGCCAAAGCCGGGGAGAAAAGCTGAATCGGAGTTTTTTGTTGCATTCCCAATCTTGGGTTGTTCCGATTTTTGGTACTTGTAAAGTTTAAGTTTTGTTCATCTAGTAGGTTTGGTCAGCACAGTTGTTGACAGGTTGCACCCCTTGTGGCAAGGGTATGCTTTTTTCTTTGTTTGGACCTTATATCATGGCAGCTAGCCCCTTGGTAGCACTTACCTAAATATAACAAGAATAAGAAGAGACCTATATTAAAAAAAAAAATTAAAAAAAACTGACCATAAATAGAGAAAGTATCGTCCTTGGTCATTTTGGATTGAGGGCGATCCGGACATGCGGATAGCGAGCGCCTTTTCATGCCCAGCATATTCAATTTTCCCGTCTCCATTCACAGATCACTCCTACGCCGAAGACGTTTCTTATCTGAGAAAGGGCTTGTGAAATTATAGAATCAACAGCTCATACGTTATAATAAATGATGCAAGACTATAAATTGAATCCTGGTCGTTGATTTTACACTGAACCCGTGTCCTCCACCTCTGTGTGAAATTTCTGTTCTCACGATGGCACTGTTCATTGCACTTTTGTGATTGAAGCTATAACGATGTTGCACAAATTTCCAAACGTGTAAGGTGCAGATTCAATCCAGACAGCTTGGAGTTCATTCCATAGAGCTCTGAGTGCATGTACACCGTCCCGTACAATATTTTTGACAGGAAAAATTATCGACTTTATGCACTTCTAAAGTACTGAAGCATTGTACTGTAGACACCAGCTCTCTCTACAAATCAAGTCAAGATATAAAGGAAATGCCGATTACTTTGCCTGTAATGCACAACAATTCACTGCATAAAATCTGAAGAAGCGGTCGAAATGAGAAAAAGCATATGAAGTGTAAAATTGGAAGCTGATTCAAAGAGCCCTTCAAAAATTTTGTTCGTGGGTTGAGGAAGCCCTTTGTATGATTCATATAAGCTGGTATCAATATTCAATCAGCTGGACAAGGACTGGCTAATCTCTAATCCCCGTCCACGCCGCCTCCAGATCACCACAGCCGCTACACTTCATGGATCTCCTCCCACACCCAAGAGCTCAAAAGGGCCTCCTGCAGATACACGTCTAGTTTCTGTATTTCACCATCAGGAAATGGTATTGATAAAAGGGAAAGCTTGAACGAAAAACATCCACTTAGCTGGTTATTTCGGCTGCCTTGGATTGTTTCACACGGAAAAATCATTTACATTGTGGAGAGCAGCTGCTGCAGAATGCCCGAGAAGCGAGCAGATTCAAGAAGATGTTTGTAAGAGGCCCAACCAGGGAATGCAGCAATCCTAGTAGCAACCTTCAAAGGATTCTGGGAAACCACCTGAAATTTTGCTTTCTCCCATGGAATGGTATTGGCCTAAGAACTTAAGCTTCTGTTCCGTGTAATATTACCTTGAACCCAACCAAACCACCATGTTCAGGGGACAAGTTTTAATTGTTTTGGGGGATTATTGTAAAAATAATTTGGAATTATTGTGTTAAACATTTGTAGATGCTAGGCACCCTACCTTCTCATTTTTAATTTTTCTCTGTGGAAATTTCATATCACTTTCAATTTTTTACAGCAGCTTATTTGGATCTTATGTGAAAATTTCAAATCACTCCCAATTTTTTTACAGTAGCTTATTTAGCAAGTTCTCTTTTATAGCTTTCATTTCAGGGCCACATCATCAATATGATACCACATCAGCATGCTTCTTGTCAAGATTTAGTTGACCAATACTTGTGCATTCACATCATGGATTGTTGAGCATTGATGTGGCATCATATGATTGGTTGCTTTTTAGATCAAAGGAATACATTTTGTTTAATTATGGGTAATCATGTCACAACTATTGGTCCAATATTGATAAAAATATCGGACATTATATGAACAACTACTATCACAACTATTGAAACATGCTCAACTATGGATCCTCTCCCCTATGATTTTTTTATAATATTGATGAAATTTGTATGTTTATATTAATTTTTATTTAGATTTAAGTTTATTTTGATGGCATGTATTAATAAAATTGTATAGATCATATTTTTATTCCATTTGCATATATTTTATATATTTATTTTATTATTAACTTATTTATATATTCTTGATTTTAACAAATATATGTATTCTTTAGAAGAACAATATAAAATATGGATATGATAATTTTAGTGCTTCAATGGCTTCGCTGCATGCATCTTGGCCTGTTGCTAGGGTTTTCTATGAACGGGAGGCACGGGATCCTTCAAGCTTTGATTGAGCTACAGGTTGTGGATCTTTGCCTTTTGCAGAGGTGTTGAAGGGAAATGCGAAGAGAGGCTTTGAGCATTGTGTGGATGGGTAGCAAGGAGGGGTTAAATGCAGCTAGTTTCGCGTGCAGGGTGCGCCGACTGGGCATATGACAGTCTCAAAGAAAGAACGATGTAGGGAAGGGGAGAAATCAAGGATGGTGGGAGATAATGGCAGGGCTTTGGGTGGAGAGAAAGAACACAAAGTAGTGCGTTGCATTGGAACGATCCCATCGGTTTTGCTAGATGGGGAAATTGCAAATGAAGTGTCTGAGAATATTAAATATTTTGTAGAACTGGGACTAATTGGGAGATTTCGGGGGTTCTGCCCAGGCTTGGTCAATTTACACGGTTGGATTTCTAATACCTGGAGCCCCATAATAGAGGGAGAAGTGCAGATTTACCCCAATGCAAGGGGGTTCTTTGTGGTGGTGTTTGAGTATGAGAAGGACAAAAATAGGGTTCTTTGCGATTATCAATGGAGTTGGGATGATAAATATTTGTTAATGTCGAAGCTTTGACACCCTAATTTCAACCCAAGTAATGAATCTTTTGATTTAGCACCACTTTGGGTAAGACTTCCACATCTTCCTTTGCATTTTTGGTTTGAATCATGCTTCGAAGCTATATGGAACTCATTGGGGAAATGTTTGGGGGTTAATGAGGGTTCTGAAAAATTTCTGCATACTACATATGCTCAAATACTGGTTGAAATGGATTTGTCAAAGGATCTTCTTGCAAAGGCAAACCTGAAAGTTCCAGGTGGAGAATGGAAATTGATTCTTGACTATGAAGGTGTCCCATTTCGGTGTTGCAGATGTTTCAACACAGGTCATGTTGTTGATCAATGCTCCAAGAGGAAAAGGGTTATTCAAGCAACCTAGTGGAAAGAGGTCTCTCCTCAGCATTATTCGATGGAGCAAGGAAGTCAGGGAGGGAAGGAAACAACTGAGGGTCCAAGTGTTACTGCCACCAATAAGGAATCTACACAACATCAAGAGAAGGCAGGGGGTAAGGCTGTGCAAGACAGTGCCCCAAAAGCAGAGATGGGTGGTCGATCTGAGTGTTTGAGTATGGATTATGTTGATGGAGATAGCAATCTAGAGATGTTGGAGGAACTGACATGGATAGATTATTAGGAAGGGTTATGGTAGAAGGTTCAAAGGAAAAAGAAGAAACGAAAGGAAGTTGCTTTCAACATGCATATCTAGTCGCATGGCAAAGGGAAAAAGTAGTTGCAGATTTTTGTTGTGTTTGAATATCTTTTTTGCATTAAGTGAGATGGAGTTTATTATGGGTGGTATTGGGTGTAGGGATGGCAATTATTTGGGGGGTGTTGCAAGGCTTCGTGGGGTCTAGAAGGAATTTGATATTCTTGTGTGTTGTTTAAGGGTGTTAAAAAGGATTGTAGTTCTTTTCCGAGTTTTAATAAAAATTGCAAGGTTACCTTGCCTTTACCTATATATATATATATAATATGGATGTGGAAGTGTCCACCTCCATGTGAGATTTTATGTAAAGATCTTATGACATAAAATGAAGTGTCCAACCAAATCTTTTAGACATAGAAAAGAATGATCATCTTCTCAAAATTAGGGTGCTTGAATTTTTATTTTTCCTTTTGATTTGTCTTCTATGAACTATGTCACAACTTTCTTATATTTTAAACCTTGAATTTGGCTCTCAACATCTTACCTCTCCCTTTTTCATTTCATATTGTTTATATATTCAAACTTACATGAAAGTGCTTTTATTCCAACACATTTGCTCTTGGATGAAAATAATACTAGACATATGAGTTGTAATGGAGAGGTGTTGGGTAGAAACTAAAATCTGAATATGGAGTTTTATTCACATCATACATTAGCTCTTTTTTATTTCAACCATCTCAAATTTATATTATATTAGTGTTTATTTGATAGGTAAAGTCTACATAAGAAGACATCCCTTAACAAATTATAAAAAATTGTGTGGACTATAGATGCACACACCATCTTTGATAGCTAAAAACCAACTACATTTACTTGCGTATTCTTGTCCAACAATATGTTTAGTGGATTTCACATCTCTATGAAAAATTACAAGTTTCATCGAGAAGTGAAGATAGGACAAGGCATTCATTATTTCCAAAACAATATTTAACTAGACTTCCATGCTAAACTATTTTATGTTAATGGGTATTTGTAGTGCTTTCGTTTTGTTTGAGTTGTTATTTTATTGTATGTGATGCATATATCATAACTCTTCAATTTTACATGGTTGTATGTTTGAAACTTGATAACAAAGAAATGACATTCATCTAACAAAAGTAGATTGAATATGAGAGTATCCATCTAACATTCAGGATGCACCTATCGGTACATGATGAATGCATGTACGATCACTCAAGTTTATTAGTTTTAGTGGATTTCATATTATAGAACTAATACATTAGAATTGAGATTACATATTGTCTCAACCATTTATTTTATAGTGATATTGTTGATCATACAAGTTGTTTAGAGTCAATATTGACCCAGTACTAATCTAAGTTTAATATCTATTAAGATTTAAAAACAAAAGCATACAGTGTTAAAAAAAGGCTTATCTAGGTCCTTCAAGTATTTATATAAGTATAACTTAAAATTTTGAAAACTCTCTACAAAGTGAATATTCTAAAAAGAGTTCATTCTTTCCTATCAATTTAAGATTAGTCCATTGTAATAACAATCTATCTTTTATTACAAGGCATTAAACCAAGTCAGAGTCATATTCTTTGATTTTTATATTTTTGGAGCTCATACAAATATATACCTAATAAAATGTTAACATTGATTTAATTTTTTAAAATTAGTAAAATATTCATAAAATTAACTTAAAAATCCTTATTGATGTGTTAGTTGCATTTAATGGTATAATTGTTAGTTTTTATGTGTGTGTTATGTTTAAAGAAATCACCCCCAATTCAAAAATGATTAATTGTGATAAAAATAAATAAACTAATGGACTTTAAAATCTATCATTACAAGTGATGTAAATAAAAGTGAAAGGATTAATAATTAATAAGTGTCACATGGTGACTAATATATGTATTTTTAATATATTTAAAAAATAGTCTATTTGATTAAATTATTTGTTTTTGATTACGGGACAAAGAAGTTTTGATGGGACCCAAAACCCATTACATAACAATTTTGAAGGGACTCGCAACCCTGTCCAAGAAAAACATGTTGCATCAAAGATAATTCATAAACCATCAACAACCCATCAACAACAACAACTCAAGCTACTCGAAGGGAAAAAAGGGGCCAAAATCCCTCAACCGAATACAATCAGGTTTTACCTAGGACCATAAACCCAAAGGTTTTGAAGGGACCTTAAACCCTTAACCAAGTTTTTCTAGGACCATGAACCCAAAACCAGGCAACCAACAACCTGTAAAAGCTAATCAACAGCAAAAAAATCCACTCCGTGAAAGCAACACTGAGCCAAAATAGCGCATGAAGTAGAAGCAACAAAGCCACCAATCAAACCAATATGCCATCTCCATCTCCACCTCAAAAGGAGGGAGCTCCCCTTTGTAGGAGAGAATGACATGATCAATAATTCCACTACCGCCAGAAAACTCCAGCACCCTCAACCTCCACCTCCATAGGAGAAGCGTCCACCTCAAAAGAATCAGCAACTGAGGAAGCCAAAGACACTCACCTCCCAACTCCACCTCCATAGGATCCGAGAAAAGAGCCAACGAAGCAGTAGAACAAGTAGCCATACCACCCTTAGTAAAACCTGGTAAGAGACCAACACCTGCAAACAACAAGCCTCAAACAAGGGCTCAACTTTCTAGGAAAAATAGATATCCACAGAAACCAAAGCACCCAAGGACAACTCTAGGAGCAGAAACTCTTCCAAACCACTTTGCTTCAGCACAAAGGCAATAGAGACAATCTTCAGCTCCATGAAAAACTGGGACAAGAGATAGGTCTTTGGAAACATCCCATCCGAGAAGACATAAATTGGAAACAAAAGACAAATGTCCTCCAAGAAAAACACAAACCCCTTACACTTAGATAGAAAAATAAACCAAAAGGGGTACCAAACCACAAGGAGCAGCCCAGACACAGCTCCAAACTAGTAGCCACGCCACTACAAGCCAGAACAAAATAGCCCCATAAGAAGAAGAAACTAAGAAGACCAGCAAGGGCACCACAAAATGACTAGCACCCTCCAAGAAGAGGGATTGAAGCTTCCCATCTAGAGAAAATAGGGCACAACAGAAGTGAGAAGCACATATCTTAGCCCAGTCACAAGGGAAAACACAAGGGAACAAAGGCAAATGGAGATACCTTCACCAACAAGGTCCACACACACAACAAAAAGGAGTGCAGACAACCACTCCAAAATGGTCCCCATAATTGATAAAGCTTTAAGCATCCCTCTCTTGGGACCAAAAAGTTGTGAAGCAATCCAAGCAAAGAAAATCCCACATAAACCTCTGAAACCAAAGTTGTGAAGAAAAGAGGCCCCCCAAAAAAAAGAGCAAAAGGGGACAGCCCCAAACAAGCAACAAAGGTCGACCCACCAACCCACAGAGAGTCTAGAAGGAAGCAACCGCCAGGTCCAACCAAGAAGAAGCTAACATAAAAAGTAGCATAAGTAGGAACTTGCAAGCCACTAGGAGCGACAAAGACCCACCAAAATAAAGGCAGATCCGTCCACCAAAAGCGTAGCACCAAGCAAGGAAACCCAAGATTTGCACAAACCACCCATGAAGGAGAAAGAAAGGGGATCTCGTCTGCATGACAGACCCACCTCACCCATGTCTAATAATGATCACATCCCAACGGGGTTAATCCCATACTATGATGGTTAAGTGGTGGTAGTGTTGATGTTGTCACTAGGGTTCAAACCTCTGTTGAGCCATTGTGATCGCATGTACTATGCCTCTATTGATCTAATGGGCTTGTCGGCTTGAACTGCAACATTAATGTTGCTTTGGTGTTAATGCCTATGAGGTCCCTCTTTTGTGGCCTTACCTGAAATGGGCCAGGTTAAAAAATTGTTCTTACTGATAAAAAAATGATTACATCCCAACAATATATCTTGTATCCCTATAATATCTCTTATAGTTAAACAATCCCAAAACATATGCTAAACATACAAATGATTTGGTTGTAATAATCAACCAACCAAATATTTATCAAATCTAAATAGTATTTGGTATGGTTATAATATACATATCCAAACCAAAAGAATTTCTACGAGTAAAAGCACAAAATCGTGTCACACTTTCAACCAACTTATCAACACAACTCAATTTAAATATTTCTAACTAAAAATTAATTTTGGTCAAATATATGATCTATTAAGATTCATTCTAGCTAAGTTAGATACTTCCACAACTTTTATCAACTAAAATTGTTGACTAAAAATATGGAGCACCACTTTGAGTCCAATTTAACAAAAAAATTAAATTATTTGAAAATTTTGAAGTTTCAATAACACTAATGTAAATAACATTTTAAAAAATATATAAAAATACCCTTTTGTAGATCCATAAGTGTAGTTTTCAAAAATATTTTTATTTTAATAGTTTAATTATTATTTATGTTTTATTTTTTATTTTTACTAAAAGTAGGTTATCAACACAAAATATTAGGTTGATTACCGTGCCAAAAAAAAATACTAAAACTTATTAAAAAAAATTGAAAAAAAATGATGCACTAGATAAAATAATCTATTTCAAGATGGTATAATTTTTTCCATTTTAGATAAATATTTAATATGAAATTTGATGTTCAATGGAAACAACTATTTCTTGATTCACACACATTTTAATATTTATTTAAAAATACATATTTATCAAAATTGGAAAAAAAATATATCCATGCACTAAAGTTTCAAGTTATAAATACACACAAAAAATTTGAAAGAAAGAAAAAAAAACTATAAAAAGTTTGACATCCCATGCAACTTTAGTTTTTAGCATTTTATCAGCAACTAAATTAAAGTGTTAATTTATTAAAAATTAGTTTAAAATTATTTTTTTATTTTTTTTAAAAATACAAACATTTTTTTTTTTATAAATAAGGGATAAAAACTTTATTGAATATCATAAGAGAGCATTACAGTCATAATTAAGGGATCAAGCCCCATAAACCAAAAGAAGCAACACAACTAGCTCAAAAACAAAATCAACTATCTTCCAATATCCTTCTATCCTCCTCAAGGAACCTATCCAAATCCTGATGTAACTCAAGGGAAACCTACATCCAGTCCTTGATCTTCCAGCCACCATCATGCTCGAAAGCTCATTTGGCCAAGCAGTCAGCATCCTGATTCCACTCCCTCGGGATATGAACAAATGAAACCGCCTCCATCCGCCTCCATCCTAGAACTAACCTAAAGAATCCGTTGAACAACCGAAGCTAACTACCAATTAATATCAAACAGTTTCCTCTCATTCAACAGATTAATCAAGATCTACAAATCAACTTCACAAATAACCTTTTTCCATCCCAAAGCAAGGGCTTGTTCCATAGCATAAAGAATCGCCAAACCCTCCATGAGATTAATAATCTTCTCCCTCTCATGTATAGAGAAAATAAATATCACCGAACCCCCAGAATCCCTACCAACCCCACCAATCCCAACAAGCCCAAGATTTCCTCTAGAAGATCCATTAGTATTGATCTTCAAAACACTAGTTAGAGGAGGTAACCACCTACCCATCCGTTGCACTCTCTTGTTCCCATGCCTGTATCTCCCGGAGCCACCAAAAGAAGAATGTATCTCCTAAAGTCCTAGTCTATCCACCAACTCAACATCCCCTTTCCCCAGGGGAAAACTACTTCACTCTTAGCTACAATTGATTCCTGTATCATTCCTAACATACACATCCACACTTGCTAACCCACCAATTTCACACCGTGGAATATCCTGCAATTCCTAGCTAGATCTACCAAAGAAGAAAAGTAGGTCCAACATACCAAACATCCTGCAAAAAGGAAGGGGGTCTTCCCATAGTATCCTAGAACTCCACCAAAGAGGAAGCATGAACACAAGGTTGCTTCCAAACCTCCCACCATAAATGCCAAAGTTGCACAACAAAGGGGCACCAGAAGAACAAGTGCGAGGAGTCCTCCTCCTCTTTCCCACAAAGTACACAAATAGAAGGCCCCTGGAAACCATTCTTACGAATGTTGTGCCAATTCAAGCACCTATTCCACGCCAAAGTCTAGATAAAGCAATTACATTTTGGCCATGATAGATTATTCCACACCCTCTTCCACCAATGAACCTCCACCCTAGCCAACTTATGAGCCAATAACACCTGATAACCACAAGCAACAAAGTAAATCCCTTTAGGATTATGGGTCCAAGTAAGAATATCCTCTTCCAGAAGAGAGCTACAACGCCTATTGCAAAGAATTGTGTGAAGCTCAACACTGCCTTCCTCCATACCCATATTCGGCCACTCTACGGGATCATTCCAACAAGCCCTCTCCAACTGACCATAAAAAGAGGACTTGAAGTCACTCACCCTAGACCAACTGGTCACAAGAAATCTTTGGCTCAAAGGAAGCAGATGAGGAAATTGAGAGGTAAGAGGAGGGAAACCATCCCAAGAGTTTGACCAAAAACGAGCTTCAAAACCCCGTTTGCAGATCCAAAATAAACCATTCTTGATGAGCTTCACACCCTTCTGAAGAGTACTCCAAATCACTAAACCTTTCCCCTCAAGAGGGTACCTAGGGAGGTCATGCTGAGGGATGCCCGAAAAAACTTATGAGATGTTATCCTGGCCCACAGCTAATCTTGCTCCACACACCATCTCCAGAATAGCTTAGTAGCCACAACCACTCCAAACAATGTAGACTGGCGAAGACCTAAACCACCATATTGCTTTGAACTACACACATCTTACCACCTGACCAGGCTCCACTTGGAGGACAACAAGCATCCAACCCATAAAAAATGCCTCTCTAGAGAATCCAATTCCTTAAGAAGCCCCATCGGAGCCACTTGAAGCATACACCTGTAAGTAGGGAGAGCTTGCATAACTAACTTAAGAAGTTGAACCCGCCCAGCAAAAGACAACCATCTATGTGTCCAATGATTGACTTTCACCTGAAACTTATCAATAATATTCTACCAAGAACCCTTGGGAAGACGACTAATAGAAATTGGAATACCCACATACATAAAAGGGAGAACCCCTATCTAAAACCTCAAAATATTAGCAATTCTTCTCTGATTGGGGGCAGGCATATTGAAGAAGAAGATGGATGATTTATCCTCATTAATCAATTGCCCCGATGCCACAAGGTAAATGTCCAACAACTACCTCAAAAAAGTAGCTTCCCTGATAGTAGCCATCCCCATCAAGGCAGTATCATCAACAAACTACAAATGAGACTGTGAAGGAAAATCTCCACCTGAACGCCAACCCTGAATGATGCCTAACCCAACATTTCTTTTCAACAAACGACCAAGACCTTCAGCAAGAAGCAAAAATAGGTACGAGGAAAGAGGGTCCCCTTGTCGTAAACCCCTAGAAGCCCCAAAAAGTTCAAAATGATCTCCATTTATTAGCACCAAGAAGGATACTGACGTAACACAACTCATGACCCACTGGATCCACTCTTCACAAAATCCAAAAACAACAAGGATCTTCTGCAGGAAGGACCATCTAACCCTATCATAGGCCTTAGCCATATCCAGCTTAATGAACATTATCTTCTCATGGGAACTGGCCATGGAGTGGATGGTCTCCGTAGCAATAACAAACCCCTCCAAAATTTGTCGACCTGCAACAAATCCACTATGTTCCTCTGAAATCAACACTTTAAGCCACTTCTTCAACCTCTCAACCATTAACTTCAAAATAATTTTATATGCCACATTGTAAAGGGAAATAGGTCAAAACCGAGTTAACCTATCTACCCCTTCACACTTGGGAATGAGGGCAATGAAGGTGGAATTAAGAGCTCGCAACATCTACTTGTTCCTTTGAGACTCCTGAACAACTGCCAGAAGATCCAACTTTATGATATCCCAAAATTCTTGAAAAAACTCTATTGGGAAACCATCAGGGCTAGGAGCTTTTCCTCTCTTAATCTAAAAAATAATCCCCTCCAGCTCCTGTAGAGAAATCTCTCATTAGATACTCATTCACCTCCCTGGAAACCAATTGAGGGATACAAGAAAGAACCTGTTCCTCCTCAACCAAACCCCCTTGCGAATCCTCTCTAAAAAAGCAGCAAAATACTGTGATGCCTCAGCCATGATTTCTTGAAATGAGACAAGATGATCCCCCCTATCATTAACCAGAACAGAGATGGAATTACCATGCCTCCTGGCCTTCACAAAATTAAAGAAAAAGGCAATGTTTTTGTCCCATTCATGCAACCATTCAACCTGTGCCTTTTGCTTCCAATATACCTCTTCTTGTAATTCACATTCCTCCACCACCTTCAGAGTCCTAGCCTCCTCTTTCAAAAGATCCTTAGAAACCCCATTCTCCTGAATCAATCGTGTAATATTATTCAACTCTTCCTGAGCAGCGGCCTTATCATGAAAAATATTACCAAAACATCATTGATTCCACCTTTTAAGCTGACACTTGAAAAACTAAAGAAGCTTGGAAAAAGTATACATTGATGTACCAAAAGTAGGTCTACCTATCCTCCACCACACAACTACTTGGTCAAAAAGAGTAGAATCATGTAACCACATATGCTAGAACTTGAAAGAAGGAGATCAAGGCATCCAAGCAGAGATGATACTAAGCTTGATAGGCCAGTGGTCCGAACCCCTCCAATCCAAAATTTTAGAGGAAGTAGACCACAAGTCGCCAACCCAATAACAGAAGACCAAGAACCAATCCAGCCTCTTAGCAACACAGTCCTCACCAATCCTCCTATCATTCTAAGTAAAATGACCATTACTAGGTTGAACATCAATAAGATTTAAATCTAAAATGCTATCCCTGAGAAGCAGCGCAAAAGGCTCCAACCTAGCAATTTCACACCTTTTCTTAGACAACTCCACGATAGCATTGAAATCCCCAACCAGAACCCACAGATGGAAAGGATCCAAGCTACAAACAAATCGAAGATGAGACCATAGAAGCTACTTACCCTGATACTCAATAGGTGCATACACATTAGAGAGGAGAATACACTCTCTTGTCACAAAGCATGAGGCCACCAGGGAAATAGAAGATCTAGAAGACATCCACCAGAGAGGGCAAATCCTCTGGGGGTTACATAAGCAAGCCACCCCCCCAGACGCACCGTGAGCTCCAATACTCTGACACTCACCATACTTCCCCAAATTAGGTACCATATTCAACATATTCTCCATAGATAATTGAGTCTCTTGATGAAAAAGAATATCTAGAGAATGATTCCTAACCAAATCACGAACAACTTTTTGTTGAGGGCCATTGTTCAAGCCCCTAACATTCCATGATAGAACAATTATTTTTGGGGACATGAGAAATGTGAATCCAAAGTTTTGACTACCCCTGACTCCACCAGAGTTTCTCCAGTTGATTTAATATTTTCCATATCCTTTTTCCTACCCAACTTGGGATTCTTCTCACCAACCCCTTTCTTTGGTTCCTTTTGTTGAATACCCATGTGAGAAGAGCACAAAGAGCTCTTTCCAACTTCCACACCATCCTTTAGGGGCAAAGGAGAACCACCTCCCCCATTCTTCAAAACTCCAATAACAGGATCTAACACAACATGGACAATCAACTATTGATCCATGTCCATCTTCCCAACACCTGTATCCTACACAACCTGCATAGCCTCCAAAGGAGGCCCATCCTTTCCTATACCCAAACTTCCCTGATCCAAATTCATCAAACCTAGATTCACTTCTTGTTGGAAAAGATCATCCAACACTTCAAACCTGTTAAAAGTGTCATCATCTTGCCTCTCCCCCAGGGTCCTCTTCTACCCCCGGTTCCTATTGCGAGCTTTGATAGGGATAAATCCATCATCTCCAATACCATCACCTGGAATAGGCTCCTTCCCCTTATCAACTCTAGGCAAATTGCGAGGAGGTCGAGAAGGCTAGGGCACCACAGGCTTAGCCCCAGGGAACCTGCGCTGCAAGTGTCCATATTCATGACAAAGTTGACACCGAAAAGGTAGAGTTTCATAGTCTAACTGCTACACCCATGTATATGATCCTGCACTCACTTCCACATAATCTGGAAATGACTTACTTAAATCAATTTCCACACAGATACGAGAAAAAATCATTACCTTTTTAAACTGCGTCTGCTGTGAAGACCCAACAGGTTTACCAAGCATTGAAGCCACCAATTGCAAAACATCCTCTCGCTAGCATTCGACTGGAAACCACGAAAGTCGAGCCCAAACTAGAACCCTATTAAGGAGCTCTTCAGTCGGATTGAAGCCCACATGCCATGACTTCATAAACAAGCCCACTTGGTTATAGAAATAGGGACACCCCTCAAAAATCCTATTTTGATCAGCCATGTAATCAAAGGAAACCATAAAGTAGTTATTCACTAGGAGCCTAATCTCCATCTCTCCTTCCGACAACCAGGTCCTCTGAGCCCAAGATTCCAAAAATTGCAACGAGACTCTCAAACCCATAAACTTGCAATAAAAGGAGTGTTTCGAATAATATTCAATATCATCAGCCAACATCTCCATTGGGATAACCAATTTAGGCCTCTCTTTACATATTTCCAAGCATCCATTAATCTTCATAATCTTAGATCCTTCAAACGACCCAAAACCATTCATCTCCTAATCTGATGTAAACAGATTATTATCGAAAACCTTCACACCTTGTTATGGAGGTTTCAATCGAAAGGCTAATTAGAAATCCATTTTGGGGCTAACCCCAGATGATTCCCCTCGAGACATGAACCCAGAATGAGACCCTAAGTGGGCATGCAAGCCCTCAGGTCAAGAGAACAAAGAAAGACACCCACACAAGAGTTAACACAATACCCCTTCGGCTCCACCCATAGCCCACCAAAACTTAAGAATGACAACTTTAAATAGAAAAGCCCCACACCCAAGCAAGACAATACACAACCCAAGGAGAATAGTTGTGTCATGCACCAAACACCCACACCCCACCCAGTGGTCTCATCTCCACACGGGCCTTGCAATCTGACAGAGCCTCACCAAGAGGCTACACATAGAGCCACACCCGATCACCACCTCTCACTGAACAAACGCGAGCCCAAACCCTACCGGCGAAAGCCAAACACCAACCACCGTGTGACAAGGAAATTCAGCACAACAAATAACTTTACCCTGCACATAGAAAGAGACCCCCCTCGTCATACCAGCAAGCAAACACAGAGAGTGAGCTAGGGTACAAAAGCACTAGCTCGACCAACAAAGCTTGGAATTGCCATCCTGGTGAGAAAAACGAAACAACATAGTGGACCAAAAAATACATATTTTAATAGTTTACATCATTTCAAAATTCAAAACATATATGTCACTTTTTAGTGATTCAAGTTTAAAAGTTGGATTAGTGTTGGTTGTTTCCTTTATAAAGCGTGACACAGCTTTGTGCTTTTACCCCTACCTTTTATTTGATAATATTCTATTAATTATTTTTAAATATAAGTAATTTATGGTATGAATGTAATTTCCACACAACCATGACATATTACAATGATACAATTAATTATTGTAATATAATATGTTATAAAATAACCATTAGCACTTGCAGTAAACTACAAGTTACTTTTACAAGATGTCAGTTATAATTGTAGTACACAAAAAAAAACTCAAACTAAACCTGCTTTTTTTTTTTTTTGGATGCTAAATCTTGTCTTATGATATCCTTTGCTATAGTAACTAGAACAACAACACTTTAGACAGATGATTATATATGGAAACACTTAGCAAACAATCTTCAATCATTCTAGGACCATATGCATAACTAATAAATGTCGCTTTCATTTATTTACACATAATCTTTCATAGATTGATTTAGGAATATGTGTTCCCCGATGACATAATGATAACTTCCTATTGAGGTATTTACAAATATCACCAATCTACAAATATTAGAGAAGGTAGAAAACATAAAGATAGGCCAAGTGAGCAAAAGAGACAAATTCTATAGTGTGCAAGAACAAATCCTAACTCAAAGGACTAGTCTATGATGATGAACTTTTTGCTTGACAAAACATAGATTCAATGTTACAACTTATGAGCTACTTTATTAACTAGGAGACGTGGTTTTTAATGCAAACATATTCTTAATTCCTAAATATTTAACAAAAGTAATTATTCTCCAATCATATAACTAAGTACTTCTATCCTCCTCATACTTTATTCCAAATAACAAGAACACTTGTCTAAATTATTAGTTGAATCATCTATCATCATTTGATTTGAGTTAATTTGTGCTTATGTTTATGTATTATTGGATTAGCCCAAATCATAAATAGGGAAAAAAAATTATTATGTTTCACAAATAATTAGATACAAAAATACGATATTAATATATTTTTATAAGGAAAATAAACTTTCCCTAAGGTTAATTAATGATAATCCAATAAAAAGCATACAAATAATCACAATCAGCCTAAATTAACTAATTATGAAGAGAGAGGTTGATATTATGGTGATCTAATGCATAAGAAGATATAAGCATTGAAGAATGAGTGCCAAGTGAATGATATTATGTGATTAGATTGTGTTCTTAGAAAATGATGTCTCTATATCAATAAGTGCCTCAATGTTTGTCTTAGATTTGTATCTTGTTAAAATAAAAGTTCACAAATATGGGATAAATTCATAGTTATAGATCTATACTCTAAGCTTAGACTTTTATTGATAATCAATATTGTTCTATTTTGCAACTTCACCTAATGAATAGTTGTTTTCTTTGTTCACTCTAAATAACTAGGGACTTGTTTTATTTATAAATATCTTTAGATCTATGAATTCTTCATAGGGAAGCAAGTCCCCCAAATCAACCCACTAAAATTTAACAAGATAGAAAATAGTTGGAAAGCACCTTAAGTATGCAAATTTGTTGCTCCTTTCATTAAACCAAATGAAAATGTGTTGCTTTTAATTACTCTAATATTCTAAAATAAGAGAGAACATGTGAATACTTGATCATTAAAATGAATGCATTAAATGTCTTTAAATACTAACTCATAGCATCAAATTGCACCAAACATGTGTTTAGTCAACTCAAGGCAAGAAGATGAATGTGACCAAATGAATACATTTAAGTTTTGAATTTTAAAATGAAAGGGGGCAATTTTATGACCACATAGTCATTTCTTATAGTCGCAAACTTGTCCTAGTATGGGAAAATGGTTAAATTTAAGTGACAAATAGATGAATGAATGTAGATGTATAGGTGAGTGTAATGAGTGGGTGACAAAGGTAAATGAATAATTTCAATATATGTAAAAAGTAATAGGATAGGGATAAGTGTGTAGGGGTACATGTGTATGAATGTATAAATTTCTAGAAGAACAAGCCTAACTTCACGTAAAATCATGTTATCTATCAAGATGTAACCTCAAAATAGGCTCAAACTAAATAAAAAAAGGTATGGACATGAAAATTTTATTATTATGTTTTGCCCCACCTCGAGGTGCATGTGAATCCTAAAATAATCATGTATCTCAAATTATGTAGAGTTCACAAACATGCATGTAAAATAAATATTCAAACACTCAAAAGATATCAATATGGGGTCCATATAAATCAATGAACCGTATAAGGTGTGATTGTCCATGAAGCTTGTGAAATAAAAAAAATACATAATGAGTAATTTATGTCTTATAGATAAAAATATGATACAAGATATGAACTTTACCAACAATCTACAAAATTAAAATAAAAGTAAATGAGTAAAGTTAGAAAAAAGTGCTTATTCAAAAAAAATGATAAAAATATTTTACATGTTTGTGATCACGTGAGTTTATTTGATTGTGCAAAAAGTGTGATTTTCTCAATTATAGTAATGCAATTAAATTCCTTGATTGTGGCGGTGTCTCTATAACAATTATCACTATTTAAAAAATTGATCATAGAAATGCTAATCTTAAGATATGCCCCCATTCAATTGGTTTATTCAAAGGATGCAAGGAATTGGGAGAGAGAAAATTTATATATGAAACTAAATATTACCTGTAGATAAGCTTGTAAACATATATACAATGAAAATAATAGCAATAATAAATACTTTGTGTGATAAGCATGTGTAACATATAGAATTATAAAGCATGATAAGCACATATAGGCTAGAGATAGGATTGAGGAATAGTAACATTGTCCCCAGCATGGATAAGATAGGTAAAATGGTAATATGACCCTCAATGGAAGAAAAAAAAAATCATAATAGTACACAAGTAAGAAGGAATAAAATCATGATAAGATACAATGTTTGTAATATATGAAATTAAGCTCTTACAAAAGGAAGGCTAATTTCCTTTGAGAGTAATCCCACATATTATATTAGGATAAACCAACAATGTTTTGTTAACTAAACTATTATTTTGACCTATGTTGGCTTTCCTTTTCTAAAATTTTAATTTTAAACAAAGGTGAAATTAATTGAAATTAAAATGCTTAAGGGAAGTAAACTAGTGAAGATAACTAAGAATGAAAAAATGAAAGTAACTTTCTAATAACAAGAATGAAAAATGCAAACATGGGACCTAGAGTAAAAAATTGAAGGTATTTACTTGAGACCACAACATGGTGCAAGGATGTTTGTGTGATGCACTATTGTCATGTACAAATATAAAACTGAGAACACAATACAACTCAAAAAATATCTTTGCATGTAGAAAAACCAAAGAGAATTCTAAAAGCAACAAATGATAAAGATAGTAGCATTAATTTTCTCTTAAATATATTATTATGCTCAAAAGATAAAAATAGAAAATAATATTAAAATCAAATGGGAGGTTTTAGAGGAATTACCTGAATGAAGTAACTTCACCTCCAACAAACCTACAACAAACAAGAACAAATAAAAATATTTTTGGTGGTTATTCAGGGGCTTGCCTCAATCAAACCTCATATTGATCTTTCAACCTCCACAAACAACCTTGTTTTAATATATATTTTTTAAATAAAATGATAAAATGCTATGTAAATGAAAGTTATAAATGATAGTAATAAAATATAGCTTGAATATTATCATAAGTGCAAGTCATTGTTAGCAGTTAGGAATAAAAATTAAACAAAAAGAGGAGAGAGATAAAATAATAAGAGCAATATCACCTCAAAAGCTTGAAGTTGTCAAAAAGGACATGACCTAAGCTACTACAAATTGTTATCACTACCCCATGAATATCACCAGTCGTATCCTTCTTCTTCTTTTTGCTACGACTCGACATTTCATTAGCAAGCTCCTCACTACAAGTGTCATAACCTTGATTAGGGATCAAATCTTCTTCCTTAAGCTTCCCTAGAGCAGGGGGCATCGTATTCGCATCCATGGTTTCTAGAGATTCTGGCATAAAATCCATATCATCCTCGACGGTGACTCTTTTTCCAAAATAAGCTTCCTCTTCTTCCATTTTTTGCTGGAAAACTCTTCCTCAGAGACCATCTCATAACCCTCCTCCTGCTATTGTTGCACACCCTTAGGGGTAGCAAGCGGATTAACCACTTCAAAGGCTTTGGAATAGTCAGAAATTAAGAGGATCAACCCCACATGAAGAACAAGGTTCTTCGGATTTTTCTTATGATCCGTAATGCCAACATCCAAAGAGGCCAAAAGGTAAAAGGGAAAGGAAATCCTTTTCTTATTTCAAAAATGGTTAAGTAAGACAAAGTGATAAGCATTTACTACAGAATATCGGCCTTCAAGGGAAATAAACCACATAATATCCTCTACCACATCCCCCCACAATGCCTTGATAGATTTCCTTTGATATCCCCCACTCCTCGTCGTGCGAAGGTCCTGGGATTCATCTCTCTTAAAGAATATTTTCATGTCATTTTGTGCTTCCTTTTTGTCTCTAAAGAACTTCATACCTTTCATCGACAAACTAGTAATGTGGGCTACGAGGTCTTCATTAACATCAAACTCCGTACATCCAAGTTTCAAAACCTTATTATTCCATTTTTTAGCAAATAGAGCAGTCGTTTGAGGGTTATTACCATGAAGCTTCTCAAGATAAGGTGTCAACCCTCCCTTCTCAAGAATTTTCCAGATCTTTGATTTCTTCTTTACCGCGTCACATGAGAATGGCTCCACAAGATTTCTATCTCCACCCATGGCAGTCGAACTAATAGAGTCGTGAATTTTTTAAACTTTCAGAACAATGAAGAAACTTCTCGAGAAAGCAATGCTAAGAATGCCCACAATCCATGTGAGAAAAGAGACATGGAAGAGGTGATTAATTATCATAGTAATCCGCTCCCTGTGGATATCTCCCTTTGTACCATCAGTGTAAGCCAAAACCTGATTACCACTCCTCCATATCATAACCTTCCATGTGATGAAAAACATGCATGCCCAAAGCCTTAAAAGATCATAAATCACCTTATATTTGAGCATCATGATTAATAGTGACAATAGATTCTATAGATAGAGGATCATTCAAATCCCACTCCCAAGCCCCTCTAACTCCCAAATTAGCAAAAATATCAACCAAAATATTTCCCTCTCTCAAAATATGAGAGATATAATAATCATCAAAAGAATTAAGGATATCAATGGAATCCATAATCAGATTTTCAATAGTCCAAGAGGAGGTAGCACACTTTTTCAAATTATTAAAGATATTGTGAGAATCCCCCTCAAGCCAAAATTTCTTGAATCCTTTCTTTTGAGCTAGTTTGAGTCCATGATAGGCTGTAGCCGCTTCTGCATAGTGGTTTGTCTAGGCTTCCAAAGGGAGCGCCACAACATAAACGAGCCTACCATTAGAATTTCTGATCACTCCCCTACAACCAGCAGGTCTGGAATTTCCTTTAGCCACTCCATCAAAGTTAACCTTTACCCAACCATCCAGAGGAGCTTTCCAAGAAAAATTCTCTCTAGAATCTTTCCCTTTAGTAACCGGGAGGGAAATATCACAAGGCAACTTCCACTTCTGTGCAAAAGACATATCATAGTGACTCAACATTATCTTCTGCCCATTGTGAAAAGATATCCCAGCCACAAAATTTTTTTTAATAGCCGCACAGATTTTATAGGCCACAGAGATAGCAGGGAGAGCAAAGTTCCTGAAGATCCTATTATTACATTCAAGCCAGAAACCCTAAGCAATATGAGGTAGAGAGAGAGACCACAAAAATTGCAGAGCAAGATTAGAAGTAGGGCAGATCCATTGATACCACAGGTCCTTAATCGAAGCAGGGAACACCCAACTAAGATTCCAAAGATATAGCACATGTGTCCACACACCTCTAGCAAAACTATAACCACTCAGTAGATGGAGGGAATCCTCATCCTCCTCTTCACATAGAAAGCACTTGTTGGGCATCATAAAACCTCTCTTGACCAAATTGTCAGTAGTTAATACCTTGTTCTGGAATAAAAGCCAAATGAAAATATTAACCTTAGGAGTCAATCTTGAAAACCAAACAGAGGCCCAAAAAGGGACTGGGCCAACAAAAGAATCATTAATATGAAAAGCCAAAGCAACATAAAATTTACCATTAGAAGAAGGTTTCCATTAAATTTTATCAATAAAGGGGATAGAAGGGATATGGACCAAGGACAGAACCTTGTACAGGGCCTTCAGCCTCGGATCAGCTTCAGGCAACCTTTTCCAACATCCTTCAGCAATATAATCAACAAAAAATCTACCAAACTACCGCAAACAATCTTCCATAAGAGGTTGAGCCCATGGCTCATCTTTAAGTGGCCTATTGCCAATCCAACTATCCTCCCAAAATAGAATCTTTCTACCATTGCCCAACTGCCGAAAAATCCCCTTAGATAAAAGCCTTCAATCCTTGACCATACAATTCCAAAGAGCAGACCCAGAAGGGGGAGAAAAATCAGGATTCAAAAAGTCTCTCATAGCATCAGCACCCCATCAGTACTTGCTCCAAGCAATTTATGCCCATTCACTCTTAGCAAAGAATAACTTCCACAACTGTTTACCCAGAAGAGCAATATTAAACTCATGGATTTTGCGAATTCCAAGTCCACCAACCCTTTTATTTCTACAGACATCATCCCAGGAAACCAGGTGGATTCCTCTCTTGTCCTCAACACCAAACCAGAGGAATTTTTTTTGAATTACTTCTAGTTTATCCACATATTTCCTGGGCATGAGAAATAAAATGAGAGCATAGACAGGGATATTTTGGAGAGTAGACTTAATCAACTGCACTTTCCCAACTTGGCTCAGCACCGCTCCCTTCTAACCAGCCAAATTAGAATTAAACTTATCAATTAGCCCTCGCCATAAGGACTCAAGAACATTAGAACACAGGGGGAGCCCCAAAAAACAAGTCGGGAGATCACTAATCTGGCATTGCAAAATTCTAGCAATTTTAATATGCCTATAGGCCAGAGTATTAAAAAAGAAGATCACATTCTTGGGTAAGCTAACCATCTGCCCAGAAGCAACTTTGAAATACTTCTGTAAAATAAGTTTAATAGCCCTCCCTTCCTTAATAGAGGCCTCCCCAAGCATGAGAGAGTCATCCAAAAACTGTTGATGGGAACAAATCAAATTGCTAGAAGAAGGGGCTAAACTAGCCATAGCCCTCGAGTTAATGAATCTTTAAATAAGACACCCCAAAGACTCTACCATAATGATAAACAAAAAGGGAGATATTGGATCCCCTTGCCTTAGACACCTGGAGTAGTCAAACAAAGGAGAAGGCGAACCATTGACAAGGACAAAAAATTAGGGAGTGGAAATTAATTGAAGCACAAGAGCCACCTCTTCTCCCCAAAGCTAAATGACAACAAAATCTTGGAAATAATTCCCCAATCAACTCTATCATAATATTTAAGTAAGTCAAGCTTCAGAATAAATCCAACATGCTTATTGACAGTTAAGGAGTAAATATTCTCATGAACAGAGAGAATGGAATCCAAAATTTTCCTACCCGCCACAAACTCATTTTGCTGAGGTGAAATGAGAAGGGGCAGAACCCTTTGCAACCTGACCGCTAGCACCTTGGAGAAGATCTTATAGATCGAATTGAATAAACAAATAAGACAAAATTCAACAAAAGAAGAGGTCCCCGATTTCTTAGGAACCAAAACAATAAAAGAGGAATTCAATTCCTTTAGAAGAGAACCAATCCGAAAAAATTCTTTTGTAGCTGCAACCACCTCCTTGGCAATAATTTCACAAAAGAACTAAAAGAAAAACATGGGGAAGCCATTCGGGCCCAACGTCTTATTCCCTTCAAAGGAGAAAACAACACTTCTAATTTCCTCTACCGTCGGAATGCCCACCAACTGCCTATTAGTCTCTTCATCAACGATCTGAGGGATGTCCCAAAGAATATCCACCTGGCAATCCAAATCAAGCTTCCCCTCCATCGTAAGTAGATTAGAGAAGTAAGAGGAAGCAACATTTTGTAGATCAACATCATTTTCCAAAACTTGATTATTGAAGTTTATAGTCTTAATGCAATTGGTAGCCCTGTGTTTCAAAGTAGATAGGTGAAAAAACTTTGTATTCCTATCCCCATTGTTAAGCCACATAATCCTAGACCTCTGCTTCCAGAATTCCTCTTCCTTTGCAACAATATTATGCAATTTAGAAAGAAGAACATTTTCTTTCAAAACCAGAGTCTGATCATACCCAAAGACTTGGATAGAATATTGCACATCATTAACCTCCTTAGTCACCCCCTCCTTATCAAGAAAAATGTGACCAAAGGAAGATCTATTCCATTTCCCAATATTGTCCTTCACATTAGTAAGCTTCTTAGCAATTCTGAACATAGCAGAATTGTCCACCTGAATGTTCCACCATCCAGAAACCAAATTACAAATATCTGGGTGACAGGTCCACATCTTCTCAAATCTGAAAGGAAATTTTGTTTTGCTCCCAAAAGGTCCAGCAACAAAGATAAAGGAAAATGATCTAAACCCAATCTAGTCAAAGCAGAGAGCAAGCAAGAGTAAGACATCAACCAATTCAGGGTTATTAAAGCCCGATCAAGTTTCACCTAGATGAGAGCATCTCCCACTCGCCTTTTAGACCAGGTAAAAGAAGCACCCTTAAGATCCAAATCAAGAAGAGCATGATCATTTAAGAGATTCATTAAGTCATATCTGCTATCATCCATAATCTATGACCCACTCACCTTATCACCATCATGCAAAGGCGTATTAAAATCCCCCATGACCAACCAGTTACCAACATAATACCTCATTTTGAAGGAACTGAGGTGTTTCCAAAACTTTTTCTAGCACTCTTACTATTAGGGGCATATATATTAGAAAGAGTCCAGGCAAATTTATCCCTCAAGTTAAGGAAAGAAGTAGCCACATGATTTCCATCTCTAAAACCATCAACCCGCTAGATCAACTTGAGACTCTAAAAAGT
This sequence comes from Sequoiadendron giganteum, assembly GCA_007115665.2. Lineage (NCBI taxonomy): Eukaryota > Viridiplantae > Streptophyta > Pinopsida > Cupressales > Cupressaceae > Sequoiadendron > Sequoiadendron giganteum. The sequence continues at coordinate 528,119,551 of CM021102.1, forward strand.
CATAATACCTCCCGAAGCACCCACAACATCTGAGCAATGCATACCATAGTCCTTAAAAATCTTATTATTCAATCTAGCTTAATTATCCATACCCATCTTAGTTTCTTGAATTAACACAATATTAGGACGATGATCCCTAACCAGGTTAGCCAGGAGATCATGCTTATGAGGGTGATTTAACCCTCTCATGTTCCAAGAAATGATCTTCGTAATATCTTATGGGAGGTTCTCTTGGAGCACACCTCCAACATAGTCCTCTGCATTTTGTCAGCAATGTCCATTCGACACTCCTTCTCCCTAGTAACATCTATAGGAGGCCTGCCTCTACCTCTCGACTCAAATCCATAGTCAAATCTTTGCCTATTTCTAGTCACCACTCCCAGTGAGGGAGATGCTTTTTTCTACACCCTCGAACTGGAACATAAGGAGGATTATCCAATTCCTCCACATCACCATTATCCTTCATATCAGATAGAACTTCTAGTCCTACCTTTTACCCATATTCTTGTTTCTGACTCATTTCCACCAAAGGAGAATCAAGACTCACATTCAAAAAAGCCTTAGCTATCTCTGTATCCTCCATTTTCTCAATAGACTCCTCCATAACCTCTGTTTGCTCATCCATAGTATCATCAATAGGAGAAGCAACATTCTCCCCTCCTAGTTCTTGATCCTTATCCAGATCAACCACATCTATCTTACTCTCCAGATGCTCATCCTTCTCAGCCACAACCAGGCTCGTATCTCTAGGTTTGATAGCCTTATCCACACTGCTTGGGGGAGACCCCTCTTTCTCCAAAGGCTCTGAACACTGTTCAACAACCTTCTCCTTCTCATGCCATTGTTTAGACATCTACTTCGGTTCTTTAAGAGGAAATTTCTTCACTAGTGACCAACCTTCTTGCAGTGAAAATAAGCAAACAGAATGGACTCATATTCAATCACTTGTTCCCACACACCAAATTTTGAGTTTATCTTTATCATAGTAGGAAAATCAACAGGTTCTTCAACATTCACACTAAATCTGGCATAAACTAGATGCTTCCTAGAAGTCATCATTTGGTCAATCGACAACAAACAACCAAAGGTACTTGCTATCCCTTCAAACACTTCGTCATCCCATAATTCCAATGGGAGCCCAGGAAGTCTAACCCAAACCAGGGCAGTCACAAAGGAGCAGGAGTTCAAGTTAAACCTAGGTTCCCAAATTTTCAACATTAGCGAAGACTTCCCCAAAAACCAGGGCCACCCGATTGTGCCACCACCAAATCATCTTCACAATTGAATGTAAAGGAGAAAAAACCTTTGGCCATAGCAACCACATCAATTTTTCCCTTAGGCCTCCAACGACTAACAACAAATTTTCGCACCAACTCAATATGAGGCCAAGGACCAATGAATTTACCCAATAGAGCCATGTCCATATTTGACATACTCTTTTCAACAATGCAATCTGCGACAGAGATAGAGTATTCTCCAGTGATAGAGTTAGCGACAAAAGGAATAGGTGGAGAAGTACTTTTACCTTTAGGCTTCACCCCAAACAGATTCTTTCAATTAATAGAAGAGCTCAACAAAAAATCATTCTTAGTCTTATCAATCCCAATATCCACGCTATTAGGAAACCCATCAAAAGCACCAGACAACTGACATGGCCTAGAATTTTCAGCCTCGAGATTCCCCTTTTCAGGCAAGGACGTTAGAGAAAGAGTATTGCATGCAACTTTCAGAACCCCTTTCCTCCCAGAAAATTCATTTCCCGCCAAAGGGGACCCACAATCCTTACTTGCAACAAAGGACCCAACTTATATCACCCTCGCATCAACAAATTGTCCGCCATTAACGCCTACAACACCATCAAGAAATCTTGCCTTTTCAAAAATATAAAAATTTACCACTGCCATTGCCACCACCCGAGGAGCTCTCCATCTATTAGAGATTAAAATGAATGTTAGGTATGGCTAGCAAATTGTATTATGCTAAAGTTCATGCAACGCTTTCATAAATCATGAATACTAAAAACTACATTGTAGGATGGTCATAAAAAGTGCTACAAGAAGGTAGGATGTATATGAGGGCCCACAAGCTAGAAATTTACATTATGCAAGGTGACTCATATACTACCATGTAGTGGAGAGTGGAAAAGTAACCAATTCCATGGAGGAAGATGCTTTAAAGAGCATAAACGTGTTGTGTGTGTGAGTAAAAGCACAAAGTTGTGTCACGCTTTCAGCGAATTAAATAGTTTCGCCCTAAACAGTTTCAGGCAAAATAATTTCACCCTAGATAGTTTTTCCCAAAACCACATGGCCTATATGTGGCACAATGGTTTTAGGTGAAATCCTTTCACTTGAAACTATAAAATCAAAAAAAATTCGTTGAAATTTTGAAATACGATTAAATTTATGTGTAAGATTTTAGGCAAAAGTGTTTTGGGCGAAACAATTTCAATTTCAATTGTCTACGTGGCAGCTTAACCCCTCTTTTGGGCAAAAATTAGAAAAACTCCAACTTCAACTTTCAATTTCTCTAATTAGGGGTAATTTCATGAAAATTTAAAAATACCTCTTGTAGAGATAGAGTCTAGAATCTAAAAAAAATGATATTTTGATTTGTTTTGTTATATTTTTTAAACATTATTGTAAGTAGTTTTTTATAATCAAACATGAGGTCGATTGGAAATAAAAAATATACTAAAACATATTATAAAATTTGAAAAATATATGATGCACTAGAGGAAAGAATCCTCTTCAAAAGGGTATAATTTGTTTTTCAAAAATGATCAAAAAATTAGACAAAAGTTGATGTCCCATTAGAACTATGACGTTTTGGTGAAGTTTCACTTTAAAATGTTATTACTGAAAAATATTCATTGATTATTTTTTCATTCACTGGATGTTGAAGTTACCTATTTGGGGAAAAAACAGGGAAAAAATAATTGTTTGTTCCTTTTTTGTGACGTCTCATTGACCTCACTTTTTTTTCCAAATTTTTTAGCAATTAAAATTTTTCTCTTAAACTTATAAAAAATATATTAAACCAAAATTTAAATTATTATAAAAATTACAAGTATAAGCTTCACCAAGAGTTCTAAATTTCATTAGTTTACATCATTTTGAAATTCAAAACACAAAGGCCACTTTTATGCCGTCAAAGCTGATTTTTTTTATTTGTGTTGCTCATTTCCTTTAAGAAGTGTGACAAAGGTTTGTGCTTTTACCAATGCTATGAGAGACCCCCCTTAAAATAATTGTATGATAAAAAAATGCAATTTATTTTAAGGTAGAGAAGGCAAAAGAAGATATTGAAACAAATGAGATATCAATTGATATTGTAAGCATGAAACACAAAACATTGTGTTCATTGTATGACATCATGAAATGTAGAGATTTCATGAAAATAAATATCACTTGAAAACACATGCACTTAGGGATTCAATGGCTTTGTGCCAATATAAATATGTAAGGGTAATCATAATCATGCTCATCATATAGAGGAGAGGAACTAAAATGTAATCATTCCCCAAGCCATGTGGAACTACGAGTATTACAAAGGAGGAATAAACATGAAGACATATGTTTTTTGGTTCAACATGGGAGATGCCTAAATATCTCAACACTTTGCACCATCCCTAAAAATAAAAAATCAATATATGACAAATATAAGAATATAGATTTACAAATAGAAGAATATGAGAATGGGCTCACCCGCTATATTCATGTACTTATAAGGAAAATATGGGTCCTCTAAGCGAGACTAGAAAACATAAATGAGCATGTTTATGGGGACAATAAAATAAACATGAAAACACCTAAGTTTTAATCAAATGAAGGTATTGTTCTACTAGTCATCATCAAACAACATATCGTCCTCCTAATCTTGAACATATGAGGAGGGAGGATGAGCTTGTAGATGAATAATAGTCAGTGAAATACTAGGCATCTCACCTACATTAAGAGATAAAGAATGAGCTACAAGTACATGATCATCTTGAATATCCTGTGAGCTAAGTGTAATCAATCATGTAAATATTAAATCAATTCCACAATGTCCACAAAGGACTTAAAAAATTCTCCTTAGGAGAGGAGTTGAGTGAGTTGGTGTCAAGATATGTGACAAGTGGTAAGTCACTACTAACATCCTCAATAAGAGTAGGAAGAGGATCAAAAGAAGGTAAATTTTATTTTATGAAAATAATTGATGAAGAGTGGTCTAGAGGTGGCGAAGAAGGTGGGTTGATCCTTTTTATTGTGGTGTGGTGGGGTAAGATATATTTTTTTCTTTGTCTTAGGAGGTGATGAGGGATATTTATACTGATGGTGGTGAGATGAAGGATATCCAAACAAACTTGGTGTCAGTGCAATGAAAGGTAATGAGAGAAGTAATGGGGACACTAGAGATTTAGTGACGTTAGGCATGTTCCAAGGAACTAAGAATGGAGGTACATCAAGAATTTAGAAATGAGACAAGGATTCATTGAAGGTGCCGAGACCACCTGCACCCTTTTGCGGTGAGGCTTGCTTGGGTCTCAACAAGAGATAAAAGGGGCCACAACATGAGCACTAGGAGGTGGAGAAGGAGGAATTACTATATTAGGATGCTATCACATAGGAGGAATGTGCTCTGTGTTGGGGACCTAAAAAATAGCTCCTTCTCTAGGTGCAACATATTGACATTGCTTATGTTCTCTTGCAAAATGGTTCTAATAAAGACATACCTTAGATTGAGTTGTAGAAGGAGGGGGAATATCTCTCTATTTCGATTGTTGTATGTTCCTTATCTATGAAATAGTAGGAGGAATAGTTTCAATAGTTAATGGTCAAGAGCCCTAGGTACACAAGGTGGGACCTACATCATGGGTGTCTTTCCTCTTTCTGCAAAAGGGGCAAGTAATGGAACTAGAGCTACCATTGGAGGGTGAGGACCAATTGATGCATGAGAAGTTTCTCATCCTATGGGTTACTTGCCCTTTTCTATCAAAGAGGTAGGGACCAAAACAAAGGGAACCAAAAGAGGATGGAATATTTAAGGAGAGGATCTATGTAGCATAATTACCTTTCCTTTTTATGCTATAAATAGGTGGAGGAACTAAATGAACCACTAGAGGTCATGAGACCATTGTGGCAAGCATTCCAACATTCATTTATTTTCCTTATCATAGGGGTAGCAAGAGGAACTAAAGAATTTGATGAAGGTTAGGAAATTGAGGGTGATGAAGCTATGGGAGAAGAAGAAGGAGCATTAGATGAGGATGCTAGATGGGTCACTTTAAATTTTTGTTAACATTTTAGTAGGATATATATACAAGTTTGTATATATCTAGATGGAAAAGGCTAGAAGTACTCCAAGGAAAAGTTCCCATGTAATGCAAGTGACTTATATCCAATGTGATGGATACTATGCACAACTAAACTATGTGGAAACTTAGGACATTTATAAACAACTAAAGCAATAAAATTCATGGAAGTAAGACATGGATGATCCAACTTCACATGAAAGCAATCAAAGGTAGGGATGCCAAAGAAAGAACTGTCTAGTCACTTAGGTCCTACTTGGACAAAAAGTGTAATAGAACCCAAGGTGGGGAGGGGCAAGCCATAATGAGTATGTATAAAGACTTTTGATTTCTCATACTCCTCTTTGTACATTTGATTGACATATAAGATTTTCCAAATAATTAGACTGAACCTGTTGGAAAGATCAACAAGAAATCCATTAATTGTTCTCTTCTTGAACTACACAAGAATGTAAAGAGGATCATGATCTATGCCAATAGGAACATCAGTTGAAGACAAAGATATGGTATGGTTGGGAATAGATTTCTCTTGAAATGATCGAGAGTGAGCATCCATCATAGCTACCATTTTGGCTAATGTGAATGAAGGTCTAAAAGGAGGAGATTTAGTTCCTCATAAGAGAAATTCTAATGTAGTTGGCATAATATTTTGGAAATGGATTTAATTGTAGACTTACATATTTTGGTTAGGTTTTACAACATATTTGTTAAATTTTTCAAGACCATCTAAGAGTTGAATGTTACCAAATTTTATATGGTCTTAGATGATATGTTGGAGGTGCGTACAATGCTTAATATCATGATTAAGAACTCAATAGAATTGACAAGACACTTTTGGGTCATAAGAAGATGGGAGTCGTTGATTTGTAGGAAGAGGATGAATTGGAGGTAACTAGACAAGATAATTTTTAATGTTTTATAGTATATTGTATAGAGACTTGAATAGTTTTATGAATTGTTGATGTATTTGAGGCATAATAGTAGAAGCATATAATTATTGAGATGTTTTAACTACATTAGAATTATTTTGGAAGTATTTATTCTTTTAGAAATTTTGAGAGGTTGAGGAAAAATTCCAAGTGCATTGGAGGGAGTTGATGAGTTGGATCTTCCATACTGACTTATTGACTATTGATAGTCTCGTAAAATAGTGCACAAATGGGAAAATCATTAACAACATTTTATCTTGAAGAAAAGGATGCAAAATGCTAATGAATACTTGTATATTGAAATATGACAGCACAAGGAATTTGTGAAAATAATAATTGACATCTAAAGATAAAATTTATGAATTTTTCATTGGGTCACTATTTACAATAAATGAGGTCAGTAAAATTGACTAGTGGCCCAATGTTGGAAGTGTTGAAATAGTTGATTAACTAAGTGAACAAACGAGTTGATTGAGTGATCAAGAAGGGAGAAAAACTAGTCCACTGCAATATCTTTGAGGGATTGTTAGAAGAGTTACTCTAATAGCACATCCTAAAAAAGAAAATCATTGCAGAATTCAATGAAAGTTGATATGTTTTTGCGAGTTTCCCTTACCATTATATTTCTCAAACCTTGGCACCTCAAATCCTATGGGTAAAGGAGTAGCAAGAATATGAAGTGACAAAGGAAATATTCTTTAATATTGAGGAATTAGGGGTTGAGTTGAAGTAGATGCAACAAAAGCAAGTTGATGTTACAACTATCGAACAATTTACATTAGTTAGTTTATGAAAAGGTTTGTTGTTTATTTTTAAGATTCATACGTAAACATTGTAGAAGATGTAAAAGCATGCCAAGTGTTAGAACTGAAGGGTATAGAGGTGCTAAAATTACTTGCATAAAAATAAAAATTTAAATCATTAAAGAAGTAGAGGAGGTATAGACATAGTATGAGCCCCCACTAATTATGGTATAATAGTGGCCATAGGCACAGTAGTGACCATATAGATGGTTATAACTAATATATGCAAAGATAACTATGTGCCAAGCTATGTTAGAATGCGAAACATGATTATCCCCAAAAATTGTAGCATAAGTTGAGACATTATCTTGAATAATGTGAACCAAACCATGAAGGAATTTTAATCCCTATAAATGATTGTTTAGAATGTTTTTAATGACAATAAAGATAGGAACAGCCTCTAAAGAAAAGGGTGTCTTTGGCCCCTTTTTTAAAGTGTAAATGTTGATGTAAGTTTTGAAGTGAAGAACCATAAGCTTGTAAGGAAGCCTCGTGATCAAAGCCTACATCCATGCGAAGATAACTATTGGAAGGATAAACTAATTTTACAGGTGTTTGAGGGGTTTTGAAGGCATTCCTATAGTGAAATTATCATGAGAAAATTTTGGACCTATTTTGATTGAATTCATGAAAGGATGAGAATAAAAAAATTGTGTGTTTGAAGGCATCTTCTTACTACATTATTAGAGTAAAGATATTGGGGTGAAAACTCATAAATAGTCTTACAACATATAATATATGAATCTAGTACTGGGAATGAGGATAAATACCTTTGATGCTTGATGCTTATGCTTAAAAGTTGTGTAGAGAAATGGGTTCACCATAGATAAAATTGAGCTCTTACAAAACAAAGGTTAATTTCCTTTGAGAGAAATCCCACATATATTACATTAGGATAAACCAACAATGTTTTTGTCAACTAAACATATTATTTAGACTTGTGTTGGTTTTTATTTTCTAAAATTATGATTTTAAACAAAGATGAACCTATATGAACTTAAAATTCTTAAGGGAACTAGATTGGTGAAAACAAGTAAGAATAAAAAATTAAATTAGAATGGAAAAGGTAGACAGCAAGAGGCTTGGAGTATAAATTTGAACGTCAATACTTGGGACCCCAACGTGGTGTGAGGATATTCATGTGAATTTTTTTTGTCATGTATGAACAAAAAATGAGAACATCGAACAAATTAGAAAATCTCCTTGTATGCACACAAACCAAATAGAAATTTGAAAGCAAAAAAAATGATAAAGATAACGGTATTAATTCTCTTAAATCTATTATTAAAATCAAAACATACAAAATGAAAATAAGATTAAAATCAAATGGGAGGTTGTAGAGGGATTTCACCAAATGAAGTAATTTCACCTCCAAAAAGTGTACAACAAACAGGAATGGAAAAAAAATGTGTTTGTTTGGGGCTTACCTTAGTCAAACTCCCTATTGGTCTTTTGACCTCCATAAACGGCCTTGTTGTGATAGATTTTTTTGAAACAAAATGATAAAATTATATGTAAACAAAAGCGACAGTAGTAAAATATAGCTTGAATATTGTCCTAAATGCAAGCATTGTTAGCACTTAGGAATAAAAAATTAGATAGGAGTAGAGGAACAATATAGATATAGAAATGTTACCTAAAAAGCTCGAAGCTTTCAAAAAGGACATGAATTATTGTTGCAAATAATTAACACTACTCCATGAATATCACTTCACAAATAAAATGTTGTTTATATGCACAAAAAATTGATGTCACAAAATGACTATAGAAGCTTCTAGTTTTTCGAAATAGGGAGAGCTTATCCATTCTATTTTTTCTACGTTTTGCCTCAAATTGTTTTCCAATTAACAAGAATAAATGGAAACAATGGTTGGATAATAACTCAAGAAGTTTGTAGAGCCATTACCTTCTCAATTGTTAGTGATAGTAGAGAAAGAGTAACACTCAAATATCCACTAGAATAAAAAAGTGTGGGATACTAGTGCATCATGCAAATGTCTATGTGGTTTACTCCCATATGATAAAAATTATATTTAGAAATCCAAGATCATCACATAAAAATGAAAAAAATGATACCAAAGTGTTAACATCTTGAATTTAACATAATTCATACACCAAAGTGAGTGTAGGATACAATGTGAAATTGCAAGGGTATGTAGTTTTTAACATTATAATGTTGACAATAAATATAAGTTCCTAAGGTCTAGATAAGTTATATCGAAAAGTTAATCCTAGGGTGATACAATAAGAAAGAAACCAAAATAGTTGTGGTAGATACACATGTAAGTAAAAGAAAGATTATATGCATTCACACACATCATAATTTTACACCATTCATATATTCATATCATACACTTCTTATACATTGTACATTATTACCATATGATTAGATATATACATCACATAAGCTTAGGTGATTTATCTATTATCTTTTACAATACATTCATTCATCTATATTTCCTTCTTGGGTTCTCTTCATATATCTTTGTAGTACTAGTTAGATGCTAATATGTCACATGAAGATGCAAGTACATGTCCCTCTATTTGTGTTTGTATCTTATCTTACATTAAGAGGTACCACACATTGTTGAAAGCTACCATAATGTACTTCTCTAACCTTGTGATAACTATGGCTTGTTCTATTTTTCTTCTAGTTCCATGCTTGCCAATATCTTCACTTGATCTAAACCATTATCTTGTCCTCAAGAAAACCTACCTCATTTAAAAAAAAAGAGATTTCATCATCTCCAATTTTTTTTATTAAGATAGGTCCTCTTGTATCTCAAAACTTGTCAAAATATTGAGACCCTAGATTATGGTAATGTTGTGAACCTTCACAAAATGACCATAAAATTTCATATTTTGGGGACCCTAGTTCTAGAATTTTTTATTTGTGTGTATTAAAAATGTCTCTTTTATCTTTTATTGACATAACATGTTTTTCCTTGTTATATTTGTATAGTAAAAACATGCAAGTAAATTTTAATTTAAGGGGCTTATGCTATATTTACTTTTACAAAGTTTTAAGGTTTTATATTACTAAAGTGCAAATTTAATTTGAAATCCCAACCTCTTTTCACCTTGCAATTGTTAACTATTGTTGACTAAAGTCCAATGGTGGTTTGTTTCAAAACCACACTAAAACTCAAATTTCTAGTCAATGTGTCATTAATGACAAACATGTAAGAGAAGTTAAAAAGATAAGCCACTTTAGTTCACCATCATTCCATATCCTTAGTGTGAATTTTGGTGATTCTACTCCTGATAGGCTGTCATTAGGTCCTACTACTTTAGAATATAGAATTGTCAATTAGTCGACAGGGCAGTGTCCAAGGCAGTTTGTAGAAGAAGATGATTTGGATAACTCATTTTATATTTTATATTTTTCTTTAAACTATTGAAATTAATTTTAATCTAAGGCTATTTAACTTCTTAGCTGGAAAACAATCTATTCTAAGAAATCTGGAAATACTAAGCTAGAAAGCATAAGATAACTAATTTAGAAAGCATCATGACTAAACTAGAAAGCATGGGAACAAGAAAACTGAACAATTGATATACTACGAAAGTAGAGAAATAAGTGAACAAAATATGAAACATCTTTTTAAACATTAAAAGATTCTAACAACTATGAAAAGTAACTCACACTAATTAAAACAATGGTGCTCCAGAACTATAGACTCGACTCTTCAACAAACTTAGTTACTTCCTATTGAACAGTAGTCTATTTTAACAAATAAAATAACATAACAGTAAAATACTTATCTATTTAAGCTAACTTCCCTCGAGTGGCCAACTCGTGGGTTAATACATCGTTCTCAAATAACATACACTATAGGTTCTGGAGTCTTTCCATTACAAATAGTTATCATTATTCATAGCTCAACAACTTAGTAAGTAACAGAAGAAAGTTCTTTTATTCATCAGTACTCAGAAATCATATAAGCAGCATAACATTATCATTCAGTCTCCTCTGTATCTCCTTTGAAGTTACATTTTTATAGATGACTTATAACTAAATCCTAGATTCTAGATGGCGTGGATAGCCATTAAAAAAGTCTTCAACAACTTAAAACTAACTTCCATGTCTTTAAAGCTCATAAACATATAGAAGGCTTGAGACGAGCCATGAATTTTTTGATAATAGAAATTAAAGAACATAAACTAAATCTTCGATTCATCCTCCCAATATTTAGGAGCATGTTCACAACATCTATCCTTTACCACGCTTAAGGCACGTGCTAGTTCAACATTTGTAGTAGCTGCTAGATGACCGATTATTCCCTACAAAAACACTCAAGTTAACCCATTAAACCTGCATTGGCAAATTTCCTCAATTGATCATAAGAAAGAAAGTTTGCATAGTTTTCCTTTAAAATAAGCAATTATTTCTCCTAAAGTTTAATAAATTAGCACAGACTTAGGATTAAGCTTGTAAGAATAAACTTTTCAGGTTTTATTATGATGAGGTTATTTTTACCTCATCATTTCCTCCCCCGCCTAATTCTTGGCAGGTCCTCCTGCTCCATAGTTATAACCCTGAGTTTTATTCCACTCCTCATATAGGGCACTGAGATCATGTACCTCTCTTGCTATTGCATCAAAATCTTCAGGGTCATAGATGAACCCTCTGTTAAATATCACACTCTCCCTCCACTCATTAAAAAGTCTGTCATTCTGATTAGTTGAGACATTGAAAGCAGGAGGTGGATTAAGTAGAAAAGGAGGCTGGTATTTCATTCTCATCTAGTTTGTCTTAAGGGTTCTTAGGATTTTAACTAAAGCATCAACTCTTCTAAAAGACCACCTAAGATTAAGAGGGGAAATGACTTCTCTTTTCTTGAGGGAAGCAGGTAATGGAGTGAAGCTCTCTTCACAAGCGTGCCATGCTTTCCCAATAAATTTTTTCCCATGATTTATAAAATTATTGTAACACTGCCTAAGGCTGTCATCATACTTTTCTTTCATCTTGTCATTAACAAGGAGAGACAAAAATGTGTCTTTGAAACCACTAGGCCTGGAATTTGGGGATCTTATTTGAAGACCCACTATCTTTTCGTCCTGTGCAAACTTTTTTGTGCGCTCCTACCAATGAATCTGGTTTCTCATGGTAGACAACAAGGCTCTTAACTCTACTTCTCCAACAAATAGGTTGATAAAGAAATCAGTATGATTTTCTTATAATAAATCATGTAGAAAGAATTCACAAATCAGATCTTGATCCTCAGGGGTTGACTCTACAAATATCTTAACAAATTCTCTATCATTGGGCTCGTAAGGCTGATCATTGTAGATTCTAAATAATTTCCATCTTATCCATTGTTCGTTGAAAAACATGGAGTACAATCTAGATGGCCTTCTACAATCTAATAGACAGTCAACAAGTTGACATGCATCCTATTTTCCTCTGTATGCCCTGTGAAATGACTCCTTCAGGAGTACCGGTTCTTTCTTCAGCCTGTAATTCTCAGTTTGAACGTTTCTTAAGAAATAACACTATTCCATCCATTTCATTAACAGTGGGGGAATGCAAACCTAGAACCAATTGGTTATAACCGGCTCAGTTTGGATTTCTTTGGATTCCATCTTTGGTTTCCCAGTGCATTCTGCCAAGTCTTGTTTGAGCTCTACAAATCTGTTGATGGAAGCATTCAATTCTTTAGTTTTTATTTTCTTGTCTTCTTCAAAGGCTGAGAGAATTTGCACAAAGTTTTGCTTAATCCTTTCAATTTATGTATTCTTTCCTGCAATGTCAACTTTATAAGTTGTATGCTCTTGACTCAACTCTTGCATTTGTTCTTTCAACTTATAAATTATTGTGTCTTTTTCCTGTAATTGTAGTTTCAAACCCTGTATTTCTTGATCCCTTTTATTTATTACAGCTGTATGCACCATCAATTCTTCTTTCTGAAATTCAACCTGTTCATTACTTCTGTACGATTGTTTCTTTAGATTATCAATTTTTATTTTACATTTCTCTATTTCTGCATTGTCATCTTTTATTTCAATTATCTCAATAATTCTATTAACAATAGGGGACAAATTACTTGGAATACCATCATCTCCTTCCTGTTCTCTTCTTGTTCTCTTCCTTGAATTTCTTCAATGAAGACCTCCTCCACATATGCAGAGTGGGAAGGAATCTCCTCAACTGAATCTTCTTTTTCTAGAGGTATTTCCTCTTCATTGGTAGGCTCTGAAATCTCAACAGGCTTAGATGGCCACTTAGGATTTTTCTTTTTGGAACTTCCCTCCATACCCTGCATTGGGGTTTCAGAGAATTCAAAGGCTAAGTGTTTACTTCTTCTTAGTGGAGGAAGACCTTGGAAGGTGTCAGGTGTCCTATTTTTCCCTTTTCTCTTTCTTCTGGGGTTACTCAAATTAGAATAAACAAGCTCAACTTGTTCTGGCAAACCGGGGGGTTTTGAATTCATTACTTACAAAGTTTGGCACTTCCTCACCAAGGGTGGTGGAATTAGGAGCTTCCGGAGCTGGAGAGCCCTTAGGGGAAATTTCTCTAGATGGTGAAGCAATTCGGTGAGACAATTCCCCTGGTTCTATTATTTTTCTGATTGAAGGTTTCTCAATTTTCTTTAAAAACTTTTCCCATTTGCCCTCTGATTTCTTGCGAAAATGGTATTTACAAATTAACTGAATTAAACCATGGTGTTTCAATGACCCTGTCTCTATTTTATATCTTTCTATGGAAGTGTTTAGAGAGTCATATAAAAATTCAGGCAAATTTACCTTAAGAGCGGGGTTCTCTTTCCCATGACGCAAATGGATCAGCATTCAGAAAGCAGGTCCTACTACAACAACTAGTTGACCTTCAAAAGTAAAATATTTAATGATCCAAGCAACGAAAGTACCCCAAGGCTCTAGTGTGGAGGTCCTCTGGAACCCTTTATTCTACCCTCTAGTGCTAATTACTACCATGGAGTGAGGGTCTCCCTCTCTAACAAATAATTCAAATAATTTTTGATACGTTATTTGAGAGGTTTCTTTTATCTTAATACCTGAATTTTCTAACCCAGACAAATGGGAAATGATTTTCAGACTTACCTTGAAATGCTTCCCATGAAGTATCACTTCTCCATTTGAGTAGTTTTCAGCAAACGAGCTCACCATCTTTTCATCTTATCCTTCAAATTTTTTGATAAAATCCAACCATCCAGCCTCTTCGAATAGTTTGGAGATATTGCTTAATCCCAATAATTTGTCAGTTGAATTTGGCTTTGAATTTTTTTTACCACTCCCCATTTTCACATTTTCCCTCTTTGTAAAAGATTTCTATCACTTCCCAAAGCTTTCACACAACACCTTTGAAAATATTACCTCTAAAATAACTTATTTGTCCTATTTGCAGCTTACCAAGCAATGATTTTTAGAACTACATGAAGGCATGCGAAAGGATTTCCGTACAAGTAGTTGATTGCCGAGTGGAAACATTTACTAAATTGGGAGTGAAGTTCGTGCCAATTAATTATTCTTTATTTGAAAATAACTACCTACTTAAAGCAAAAATTAGTACTTACTTGCATTCTATGATCGTTCGAAGATCTCATACCTTACAAATTTGACAGGATGACGTGAAGGTATAGGCTGAAGTGACGACATATTTATTATGTCGTGAATGCGGAATTTTACGGATGACAGAGCTATTAATGAGGACTGCGGGACTTGGTGGCTTTATTTATGGTAAAAACAAAATAGGAAGATAGGTGTACAAGATATAATGATGGAAGTATTGCGAAATTTGGAATTTATGAAAAAGGTGGCAGAATATGAATGAACAAGTTTTGAAGTACGCAATTGACGTCACGCTTGAAACTAGTGCATAAGTTCCAGAGCACGCAAGAGGTTTGTATTCACGACGGAGAAGGCAGACAAGTTCCAGAGCATCCGTGAAAGACACAACTGAGACGGTGATGAAATGAATGTTCTCGAGCATGGCTGAAAGATGCAACTGGAGAAGGAATGAAATGAAGGTTCTGGAGCATCACCGAAAGATGCAGCCAGAGCAACAATAGAATGAAGATTCCAGAGCATTGTCGAAAGATGCAACCGGAGCAGCAATGAAATGAAGGTTCCAGAGCATCACTGAAAGATGCAGTCGGAGCAACAACAAAATGAAGGTTCTGGAGTGATAAGACTTAAGAATTTTGAACTTCGATAGCTTTGAACCTTAGTGCAGGAATGTATTTTTGTCATTACAAGTTTTGTACAAGTTCCGGAGCATTGGCATTAGGATCATAACGTTCCAGAGCATCTTTAGAGGGTGCTTCAGAAGTTATTTTCCTCCTTTTTAAGAAGTCCTGCAAAATGGAACAAAAAATTAGCTAAGTCCAAAAGAAGAAAAATTAATGAAAATATCTTGGCATACATGTCTTTTTATTACACATTTTCGAAATTATATATATATATATATATATATTTATTTATTTATTTTTATTTTTTTGCAACATTTTTACCAAATAGACTCTACCTTGGTAGAGTCAACACATTGGAATTCACCCTGCATTTCCACCATTCTTGAGAATTCTTCTCCATTGACTGGCTTATGGTAGACACGCAAGCGATGACCATTAACTAAGAGGGTTCATGTGTCACCATCAATTGGTTTCAATCGAACAGTTCCATTTGAAAAGACTTCAGAAATCTCATAAGGCCCCAACCAATGAGTCTTGAGATTTCCTCTATGATCTTTGTACCTCGAATTGAATAGCAGGGCCTAGTATCCATTATGAAACTTCCTCTCCTTAATATGTTTGTTGTGCCACACTTTTCATTGATGTTGAATTAGTTCAGTTTGATGGAAAATGTCTAGGCGAAGCTCATCCAATTCACTTAGTTGTAGAGCTCATTCAACTTGGGATCGTTTTAATTCCAGACCTAGTTCCATAGCTTTTCTTAAAGGTTTGTAGTTCAAACTCAATGGGAAGAAGAGAATTTTTTCCAAAAACGAGCTCATAAGGGTTGAATCCAGTCGTGGATTTCCAAGTTGTGTTGTATGCCCATATAGCTTCAGGGAGTTTCCTGGCCCAATCTTTTCTTCTTGAAGAAACTATTTTTGTTAAAATATTTTCAAGTTCTCTATTAGTTATCTCCACCTGGCCATTTGCTTGAGGGTGGTAAGGTGATGACTTTCTATGGATTACTTGAAAATGGTTGGTAAATGCTAAGAGCACTTTGGACATAAATTGGGGCCCCTGGTCAATAACGATAGTTTGAGGGGCTCCAAATCTAAGGAAGATTTTATTATAGAGGAAATCCGCAACTTGCTCTTCCCTAGATTCTCGTAAGGCTTGAACTTCTACCCATTTTGTTAGGTAATCGGTGCAAACCAATATGTATTCTTTCCCGTGAGAGGAAGGATCTATGGGTCCAATAAAATCTAAACCCCATTTCTCGAATGGTTCTAGCACTACTTGTCGCAGTAAAGGCATTTCCGAAGAAGTAGTTGGTCTTCCTACTCTCTAACATTCATCACAATGATGAACATAGTTCTTAATATCTTTATGCATTGAAGGCCAATAGTATCCGGTGCCTAAGATTTTATGGGAAGTTATCTTTATAGAGTAGTGTCCTCCTGAAGGATCATCGTGACAGGCCCTTAGAATGCTGTAGGTTTCATCCGATCTCACGCATCTTCTTAAGACCATATCAGGTCCACAACGAAATAACATTCCGTTAATCCATTTGAATGGGGAACTTTCCTTGATAAGCCGCTTCTTTTGCTTAGTCGTGAACCCCGGGGGTATCTCAGAAGTAACTAAATAGTTAGCAATATCTGCGAACCAGGGTGATTTTACAGAAACTGCAAACATATTTTCATCTGGGAACTCGTCCTGTACAGGAGTACTATCACCCTCTTCATGTTTGATTCGTGACAAAAAATATGCTACTACATTATATTTTCTTGGTTTGTTAAGAATTGTAGCATTAAACTCCCGGAGGAGTAATAACCATCTCATAATTCAACCATTAACTATAGGTTTGTTCATTAGGTATTTTACAGCTGAATGGTCCGTATAAACTATAACCTTATATCTCGTAGTATAGTGGCATAATTTTTTAATGCCATGAACAATAGCTAGAAATTCTTTTTCTGTTGTTGTATAGTTCCTTTTTGCAGAAGTAAGATTTTTATTGATAAAATATATGGCATATTTACCCCCGTTCTCATCTTGTTGTCCCAGAATTGCACCAATAGCATCATCAGAAGCATTTGCATAAATGTGGAAGGGAATACTCCAATTTGGTCCTCGCAGAACGGGAGCAGAGACAATTTTTTCCTTAATGGTTTCAAATGATAGCTAACACTCAGGCATCCAAAAAAACTCTACTTCTTTTTGTAAGAGAAAGAACATAGGAGTTGTTATTTTACTGAAGCCTTCTATGAACCTTCTATAGTAACCAGCATGTCCAAGAAAACTTCGAACATCTGTTTGTGTTCGAGGGATAGTCAACTGTTGGATGACTTCAATTTTCTTGGGGTCGACCTTTATTCCCTCAAAGGAAATATGATGACCCAAGACTATTCCTTGTTCTACCATTATTAAACATTTTTCATGGCTAAGGGATAGTCTATTTTCCTCACAAACTTGTAAAACTCGGTCTAGGTTTTGAAGAGCTTCGTCATATGTTGACCCATAGACTGTAAAGCTTTACAAAGTCCAAAGGGAAGCACTCTGTATGCAAATGTGCCCCAAGGGAAAGTAAACGTGGTCTTGTCTTGGTCTTCTGGGGCAACCTATATCTGATTGTAACCACTAAATCCATCTAGAAAAGAGAAATATTTCCTTCCAGCCAAGTTGTCTAGAACCTGGTCAACAAATGGTAGGGGAAAATAATCTCGATAAGTGGCTTTGTTGAGTTCTCTATAGTCTACACAGATTCTCCACTTCCCATTTTTCTTTGGCACGACCACCATTGGTGATACCCACTTACTATCCAAGATAGGATAAATAAATCCTGCACGGAGGAGTTTCTCAATTTCAATTTTGACCAAATCCTTTAATGCAGGATTGAGTCTCCTCTGAGACTAGCGAACAAGCCTTATACTGGTGTCAATATAGATGTAGTGAGTACAGACACTTGGGTGTATTCCCCTCATGTCTGTATAATCCCAAGCAAAATATTTAGACCTTTTTACCAACACATTGAATAGCTTATCCTCTTGTGTTTCTATCAGCCAACTATTGATGTTCAAAGTTTTTCTTGGTAACAGCATGATTGATTTTGTTCTAGGATGGACCGACGTGACAGTATAAACTGGTCGTAACAGGGTATTGAGAGGATAGCTATGAGGTATAAGTCGGTGAAACCTTGTGATATCTTCAAAGAAATGACTTGTTCTGGGAATCATATTTGCTAAGGGACAAGGCATTCCCATTGTAGCATAGCTTTGCTCCATCCCACCTATATCAATTGGTTGCCCAAAAATTCTTGGAGCATCCATCATTTCTTCCTCATTTGGGGTTATAGCAAGGCGTGCTACATCACTTACTAACTCTTCCTCCAATTCTTCTTCGTGTTGTTTAATTACTGCCATAGCTAGAGAGGCCAAACTGTCAGGACCATTGGATTCCTCTAGCTCATCAACCCAGACCTTTTTATGCTTAGTAGGCTTAGCAGGGGGATATAAAAACAAATGTTTACTGTCTTGACCATGCGAAATAGTCATTCCCCCTTCCTTGTTATCAATCTTAGTGGCAACCGTGGCCAACCAAGGCCTCCCAAGAATTATTGGATAACTATCTTTAGGTGTAAGCGACTGAATTACTTGGAAATCAACTGGATATTCCCATCCATCAACTTTGACAAGGATGTTTTAATGACGCCCTTTGGAATGGCTATAGACTGATTTTCCATTTGTAAGATTGTGGTTGTAGGACATAAATCAGTTAGTCCTAACTTTTCCATTACATCCACAGTCATTACGTTAATAGCTGCCCCAAGATCCACTAGTACGTTTGGTATTGCTACATCATTGATTGTAACAGTTATAAGTGGACTCCCAGGATCATCGTATTTTGGAGCAATAGACTTTCCAAACAGAAAATCAGCTAAATAACCATCAATATGAACGGTATTTATTTTCTTTGGCTTCCTACTTGGGATTTTAATACATAACTATTTGATTAACTGGTTTAACTTAGGAATTTCCTTTATTGCTTGCAATAAAGGAACTTCAATTTGTAGTTGCTTAATCTCCTGAATTAACGTAGTTTCTAAAGCCATGGATACTTCCAGAGTATCTTCCGTAGTTGTTGACTTTAAATGTTCCGGATATGGTGCCATCGTGTTCTCCTTTGGAACGGGATCCTTCCTATGTTGAATCAAGGACTGACCTTCCTCCCCCTGAGATAGGTTAGTAGCTTTTGCCGCTGAAAAATGCTCTTTGTCTTTGGTATTGGTATCTTGATTAGACGACGTGTCTTTGGTTGGACTTTTAGGCTCAGGTTCCTCCACTATCTCTTCAATAGTTGGAGGTTGAAGAGTTCGACCAGAGCGCAACTGCACATTTCCGAAGTGTATCGCATTAAGCCCTGTAACATTTTTATGTTCGATATAATAGATTGGCGTATTCTGGAAATTATTCTTAGGGTTGGGAAGTGGTTGCGTTGGAAACTGAGGTTGGTTCACCTGCTCATTCAGAGGAGGGTTTTGAGCTGGAGGTAACAAATTCTGTTGTTGATTCCTCCTAGGTTCAGTATAAAACTAATTTTGTGCCCGATTCCATTGAGGGGCAACATGTTGTTGGTACCATTGTTGTTGTGGTTGATTCGACCATTGCTGAGTTCCCCATGTTTGGTTTGCCCATTCGGGGGATCCCCAATAAGGAGTTCCCCAGTTAGGTTGTGGTGGAGGTGTCTGATTCCAAGATGGAGTCCATTGATTATGAACCCAGTTACTTTGTGGTCTCCATGCAGGATTGGAATTTTGTCCATAAGAGAAATTACCACCTTGACATTGGTTTAAGGCATTTATCTCTTCTTCAACCTAAATGATTTTTTTCTTAGTATTCTTAATATCAGACAAAAACTCACATTGATTTGCAGGATGATTTTGCTCACAAAGTTGACAAACATTCATTTTATCTAACAGACACTCGCACAATAGGTGTTTATTTCGACACCTGGGACAATAAATTGACAAGGTCTTTGGGTTGCAAGTTTTACCTTGTATACCATCTCATGTGGTATTCAATTGAACGAGAATGTCTATTCTTAGATTTGCTATTTCTTCGTGGAGCTCACCTATCTCATTAGACCCTTTAAAAAGATTAGTTTTACGGATTCCTCCCCGAGTACGAGAGAAATTCTGACATAACTCACATATTTCCTCAAGGGTTATTTGAGATACATCACCTTTCCCCATCAAATCAAGATTTCTTCTAGCATCATCATGAAGACCTTTAAAAAAAATTGTTTTGAGAATCTCAGCGCTAATGGCCGCTTCTCCACATCTTTTAGAGAGGAAGAGGAACCTATCGAGATAATCCTCTAAACTCTCATCCTCATTTTGTCTCAGTTTAAATAGCTCTTTCTTCCGGTCACTCACCCTACAGTAGCTTTGGTATTTTTTCCAGAAAAAATTCTCCATTTCTCCCCAGGATGTTATACTACCAGAACCCAATCCCATAAACCAGCGCATTGTTGAATCCTTTAGAGTAGAAGGAAAAATCTTCAGCTTCTGGTTATCATTTTTATAGTCATATGTTTGACATAAGACCTTAAATTCAAAGAGAAATTGGTCTGGGTCTTCCGAGGACAAGCCACAAAAGGTTGGAAGGAAAGCTGGAGAAATGTTCTTCATCGCAATATCATCATCAACATCCAAGGTAATAGGATAAGTAAACGTTCTAGGAGGGTGTTGAGGTTCATTGTGGTTAGGTTCAACTCTACGATCTCCCATGATGTTCAGAGAAGTATATTCCTCAAAGACAATTTCCTCTATGACTGGTTGTTCTGCCAGTTGCTCGTCAGGTAAATAGTGGAAAGCCTCAGGTGGGATAGTCTCAAATAATTCTTCAGAAGTGTGGTCGTCCGAGCTTTGGGCTTCCCTAGGTATGATGGGTACGTATTTTGGGGGGGTCTTTGGTATAAATCATCCGTGAGGGCCTCTTTTCCTGACCATGCAGAAGAGAAAGCCGATGACATAATTTTTGGCATAAAATGAGATATCAAAATCGTCTCCTAGTAACACTTAAGCATAAAGTCTATTTTAGTCCTCGACAATGGCACCAAAAAGTGATAGGTTGTTGCTAGGTCCTACTACTTTAGAATATAGAATTGTCAATTAGTCGACAGGGCAGTGTCCAAGGCAGTTTGCAGAAGAAGATGATTTGGATAACTCATTTTTTTTCTTTCTGTTTTTCTTTAAACTATTGAAATTAATTTTAATCTAAGGCTATTTAACTTCTTAGCTGGAAAACAATCTATTCTAAGAAAACTGGAAATACTAAGCTAGAAAGCATAAGATAAATAATTTAGAAAGCATCACGACTAAAGCATGGGAACAAGCAAACTGAACAACTGATATACTACGAAAGTAGAGAAATAAGTGTACAAAATATGAAACATCTTTTTAAACAGTAAAAGATTCTAACAACTACGAAAAGTAACTCACACTAACTAAAACAATGGTGCTCTGAAACTATAGACTCGAATCTTCAACAAACTTAGTTACTTCCTATTGAACAATAATCTATTTTAACAAAGAAAATAACATAACAGTAAAATACTTATCTATTTAAGCTAACTTCCCTCAAGTGGCCAACTTGCGGGTTAATACTTCGTTCTCAAATCACATACACTACAGGTTCTGGAGTCTTTCCATTACAAACAGTTATCATCATTCATAGCTCAACAACTTAGTAAGTAACAAAAGAAAGTTCTTTTATTCATCAGTACTCAGAAATCATATAAGCAACATAACATTATCATTCAGTCTCCTCTGTATCTCCTTTGAAGTTACATTTTTATAGATGACTTATAACTAAATCCTAGATTCTAGATGGCGTGGATAGCCATTGAAAAAGTCTTCAACAACTTAAAACTAACTTCCATGTCTTTAAAGCTCATAAACATATAGAAGGCTCGAGACGAGCCATGAAGTTTTTGATAACAAAAATTAAAGAAACATAAACTAAATCTTCGGTTCATCCTCCCGATATTTAAAAGCAGGTTCGCAACATCTATCCTTTACCACGCTTAAGGCACATGCTGGTTCAACATTTGTAACAACTGCTAGATGACCGATTATTCCCTACAAAAACACTCAAGTCAACCCATTAAACGTGCATTGGAAAATTTCCTCAATTGATCATAAGAAAGAAAGTTTGCATAGTTTTCCTTTAAAATAAGCAATTATTTCTCCTAAAGTTTAATAAATTGGCACAGACTTAGGATTGAGCTTGTAAGAATAAGATTTTTTAGATTTTATTATGATGAGGTTATTTTTACCTCATCAACACCTACAACCATCTGTTTACTTGAATCAACAATTCCTTGACCTATTTCAAGCAATTCAAGCACAATTTCCAAGATTTCTTTTGATTTTTCCCTTCATTTTTGTTGTCTACGAGTTTAGGGTTTCATTTTTACATTGAACTTGATTTATTAGTGGCAATGTTTTATTTTTTTCTGCGATTTCATGCTTGAATTCTCTATCATTACTAGATTGGTCTTTGTACTACTATGCATACTTTATATTCAATAAAATTTAATGTTTTAGTAATTAAATCTTTGATTAGAACATGCTCAACCCTTAGCTCTATCAAACTGTATGCCCTAGTTTTTTGGGCATTCTTGTTAATTTTCATTTTTGCTCAAACCCTAAACCTAGTTTGCATTATATCCAAAGTGCAAACTCATTTTTCAAAAACATACAAAAATCAAATGTTTTAATCCATTTTAGAAAATGATCTCGTTTTGTAACTTTTTTAGAGTCTCAAACCTTTTTGTAAATGTTGTAGAAATTGTAGTTGAGATCTAAGCCTCAACTGCATTTCAAATTCTATATTTAATTTGTAATTTGTAAACTTATATACAAATACAAATCAAACTTGGGCTTTGTTTGGGTAATTCAAAAAATCATTTTCTTTGCAATTTGCAAAACCTATGAATAAATAAAAACATGACTCAATTTATGTTTGGGTAATCCAAAATTCCAAAATATTTTGTATTTAACAACTTTGCACAAACTACAAGCCAATTTCAAACTCACATGTAACCACTTTCTTTTTTGAATTCACACTTTACAATTTTTAACTCAATTGTAAATGTCCATTTGAGCCCAAACCCTAGCATGCAAGATGTAAATTAGGCCTGAATCTCGATTTGCACTAAATTAATAAAACATTCATTTTGATAATGTTCTTCATACAAGTTAGAAATTTAACCTAATTTAGCATTGAAACTTGTGTATGTGACTTCACAAGGACTTTATAAATACAAATTTGAATTTTTATCTTACAAATATATGTAGAAACTTTAATCAAAATTGATTTGAATTATTTAGATATTTTTTTGTTTCAATTAGTTGAAAATTTTATTTAAATGAATTTAGTACTATGTTATTGAGTTCAGAGTATGAAAAATGTCAATTGGAGAAAATGAATATTGTCAACAAGGAGATCAATTTATAGAAAATGATATTTAGAGAGTATCCTAGACACTTGTGGAATGAGCACTAGCCTTGCCACATGCATCCGCAAGTCAAATTTTGACAACCTAATGAATGAGTATAATGTGAAAGGATAGTCAAAGTGACACTTCACATTCTAATGTGTATTATCTTTCATGACTTTTGGAGGGAACAATTATTGGTCTTCCACATCCAAATGTGCATATATATTATCACGTGAAAATCATTATAAAGGGTTATTTTTTTGAAAAATCCATAATGAATACAATATGCTACTTTTTGCTCCATTTTTTATGGGTTTTCATATTTTGATGTTTAAAAACTATTTTTTGCCTTTTTGCATAATTTTATACATTTAATTGAACGGATGTTGATGAATTATACATGTGTTTACACCACCGATGCCTTGTTGATGGAGAGGTATTTTTTGTAGTCATATGAACACATTTATGCACACTAAAAATTCAACAATCATGCACATGAATTTTCCTTTGGAAATTGTACCATCTTGCATTGGGATTGAGAATAAGAGTTTTGCAAAGCTTGGTTTCAATGCATCTTTACATTTATAGAATAATGTATAGAAGGATAGAAGATGAGTTTAGATTCAAGATTCTTTTTCTCTAACCCTTTTCTCTCCCCTTGTAATTTTTTTATTTTTATAATGGTGTTAGTTTAGGGTTTGATGATAAATTTAAATCATATGCATAAAATTTAAGAGATTAATGTGATTTAAAGGTAACAATTTTATTTAAAAAAAAAAGATAAAATTCAAAATATTGGAACGAATTTTGTGGATGACTTTTCATCTTCCTATTTATAAAATTTTGATTTTGAAGTAAGATGGTTTTAATGAATTTAACCATGTGTTAATGCATTTAAAGCTAAAGCTAATTATTCATGATGGCTAATAATGATTTTTTACGATGAGTGATATCTTTTACATATATATGATTCTTAATATTCACCCTTGTCCCTTGAATAGACTAGCCAAAACACTTTCCAACTAAGGGTCTTAGTAAAACTTGTGCAATAATTAATGAAGATTCTTGAAGCTAGCCACCTTCTAGACATGAGAACCTCTATTGTTCCACTCTATAAGATTCATGACTTGTAGGTAAGTTGATGTGTCAAAAACTACATCAACATTAAGGTCACTAGGAGGGAATTTGAGAATTTTAGGATAGTTAATTTTATTTTAATGTTTAATTTACCTTCTTTTATTGCTAAAATTTATCATTCTCAAAATTACAAAATTAAAAATATAACATTTTCAAAATTTTCAAAATAAAAGAAATAATTGTAATGAATGTATGTTATGCTAAGTTTTGAAAGTTTTTTTTCGTAAGATTTAGAGGTATTTTATCCTAATAGTTAATTCTCTGTGTATGCCTAGAGGTTTTTTTCAAGTCCCTACAAATACATACAATTGGTTTCATACCTTTACCCTTAATGTTGGCCAAAATTTGTTTGAGTACATCAAACTTTGTAAAGATTTGATGGTAAATTTTTTAATAACTCCTTGCATTCATGGGAAATTTTGAAAAATGTACTTATAAGAGACATGGTGAGAGTAATCACAATAGAAGCTACTTTTTAGAGATCTTTAATGTTGGATCTTGGGATATGAGCAAATATATCAGGGAATGTGAATTCAAGTATATCAACCAATATATATATGGGATGACATTCAATCAAGCAAGCCATTATATTTCAAACATTACATGATGAATGTTGTCTACATAATATGACTGAGCATGAAGAATTTACATACATTAAATTAGTTATAAGGTTAGATATGAATCTCAAAGAAATGATGAATATCAGGTATAAAAAAGAAGAAGAATCAACAAATTCATAATTAAAGAGTCAAAGATAAAGACATGGTTTTATTCCACCAAGTAAAAAAATATTATGAACAAGTGTCAACCAACAAGGCTTCGGTAGAATTTGTTTCCTATTGGCATAATCTTAAGTTACAGGTTAAGGAAATGGAGTTTGTGATTAACAAGGATTTTATTGCTGCGATTACTAGTTTGTCATTGGTGGATCGCAAATTATTGAAGGAGAGGAAGAGCAATGAGGACACCATGGACCATTTCTTTAAAGATCATGAACAAAAAAATATTATCAGGATGTTGTCTTGGGGCTTCGAATGGACATCTTTGAAGAAAATTTTGGCTGATACTGTAGAGGTCATCATGTGGTATGTTACCCTTGATGGCATGTTTATTGCAATTTTAGGCTACTATTTCACCTTGTTGAATCATTTCAGACATGGGCTTTTTATTTTGTTCCCTTTCTTTCTTTTGTCTTCATTGGAGGTGTCGGTGTATGCTCACTTGAAAAATAGGAGGGTTCCAATGTTGCATGAGGGCCTCATTCTGCTTATAATGGAGCATGTGAGAGACCTCATCCCTGCTAAAACTATTAAGGGCAAGGAAAAGGTTATCAGTGATGTTTCCCTCTCGACTAGTTCAAATACCATTGCTGCTGGGGAGGAGGAATGGAATGAGGAGGACGAGGGTGGGTCTTCTTCCCCTGCGGCCACCCCTTCTAAGAAGAGAAAGAAGCAGAACCCCAAGGGGAAATGTGATACTAAGAAGCTTATTCTTCAGGAGTCAGAGTCCCAGTCTATTGGCAACAACACAAATGTTGTTTTTGGGGATTCTAGGTCTAAGGGTAATGTCATGTTTAATGGGTAGGATTTTGTTGCAGAGGGTGGCAAGGAGGAGGGCATGCATGATAATATCGTGGACAAGGATGCCAAGGAAAGGCCTAGAAGGGCTTCCATACATATTTCTAAGTTCAAAAATTAGTTTTTGAAGGATACCAAGGACTAGTGTAAAGAGAAGGGTGTTGAGGAGAAGACTGTTGAAATTGATGACTCCCCGGTTCGACAGATGCCAAGTGTGGATCTCTCTGGTGGGAAGACTGTGCATGAAGAGGAGGGGGTTAATCTGAGGCCTGGTAAGCTAGAGCCTCTTAAGGTACACCCATTGTCTAAGGATTTCTCATACCTAAATGATGATACCACTTCAATGTTTGAGCTCCTTGACATGGCTCGTGCGAGGGCTATTGGTACATTCAAGCTGGAGAAGTGGACTCTTCAAGAATTCAATAGGGTGAATATCAAGATAATGGGCCTAAAGGAGAATATGCAAAATATGCCAAAGGGTTCTTCCTCAGATATTTTGATTGAAAGAATTGTGGACTTAGAGTGTTCCTTTACTAATTTCAAGTCCCTGTGTGAGCAACACATCTTTGAAATGGAGGCTAAGATTATTGACACCAATGTGGACATCAAGAAGTTGCAGCATGTTAGCCACATTTCGGTTAAGAATAGTGTTGAATCCTTGGAGGTCCTGTTTCGTAAGATAAGTGAGCTAAGAGAAGATCAACTTTACTTTGTTGAGATGATGGAGAAGGACCAGATTTCAAAGGGGAAGGGGAAAAAGGTTGGAAAGGATGAAGCTAAAGGCCTTACTACTAGAGGGAAGGGTAACTTGAGGAAATCCTTTGAGGAGGAGAAGAAAGAACTGATGGACATGGTTGAACTGCATCAAAACCAGGAACTTGAGGTGGCTAACGCCTTAAAGAACATGAATAGTGTCCCTTTTTGTGCTTTGCTTTGTTACTTTCTTTTTCTTTTGGGTCTCTATTTTTTTATGTTGTTTTATTGCTGGTTGTTGCTGATGGTTCAATTTTTTAATCTTTAAGCAAAACTTTGTCTATTTAGTTGTAAAGGGTTTCGGGTCCCTTCAAAACCTTTTTTTCCCATATAATTAAAACAAAATATAAGAAAACTATGAGTGCAAAAATTCTTTTGATTTGATAGATAAACCAATGACACTTGAATTTGAAGAAATAATAATTGATGATGCTACTGCACTTGAGGAAAAAATAAATAATGAAAATTTAACTAAGGATTCTAAGATATGGGATGATAAGTTTCATAACAATAATGTTGGAAATTTAGAAGTAAATGAGAAATTTTCTTGTGATCAAATAAGTCTAATTTAGATGCAAATATGTGATGACATATTGATTCAAGATTCAAGGATAATAAAATACCTAAATGAAGATTAAAATTCTCTTGGTGATGGTGAAGGAAGGTATTGTTGATTTGTTGGGATCAATGTACCAAGATTATCAAAAACCTAGTGAGCCAATTGTGAATAATTCACTTTATTTGGATGTAATCATGTATATTAAAGAAAGTGATCTTTTGGAATTACTTTGATCCTCTTTGTCTTAAGGATGGAATTGAAATTATCATGCTGGATGTCCTCAATCATAAACTTGAGCAAGAGATATAAAAATAAACTTTGGATGGGGAAATCAACCGATTCCTCACTATATGGTTTTAACATGACAATGAGGAAAGTAGTGGAACATTCAAATAGTGTGATTTGAATGATCCTTCCTTAATTTCAAATAAAAATTATGATAAATTTTATTTTGGACAGAGTGATAATTATGATAAATTATATATCACTTTTGAAGTTGACATCATAGGGAAAGGTTTTAATAATTCAATTGAAGAAACAAAGATTGATGGTAATAATTTTCATATTAATTTTGAAAAGAAAGAAATGTTCATGTTTTCCATAAGTCATCAATTTAGTCCAGATGAAAAATTAGTTACATTGAAGAATGTTTTGTTGAATTGAACTTATAACTAAATTTCTTTTTCATAATGTGCATGTACCCAACAAACTTGCCAACATGGATGAAAAAACACATGTCAAGGATTTTAACATGTGCAATAATGAATACATTTATGTGATGAATGATGCTAAAATAAGGGAGTTTCCAAACCCTTCTCTTACTTATCATTCATCACAATTTTCATGTCGTGATGGTAATAGAATTTTTTTTTTTGATGCATTATGTACCATTAAAAATGATTATGAAACTCAATGAATGTGGGCATCTTCATTTTCACTATCATATATTTTTTTTGCTCGGTAAGTTGCAGACTTGGGGTCCACTCCCATAAATATCAATCAATGATAAAATAAAAAAAATACATCAACCCTTTAACAGGGGTGCAGTAGAATTACACATTTCTTCATGGGTTTTTTCTTTCTTTGATGATATTAACATCATTTGATGCTTGAATTTTAAGGGGGATGACTTCTTCCTCTTTAATTTTATCCATTTAAGATTTGCTTGTGGCAAGAGATTAGAGTTTTGTTTATTTTCTCCTTTTGAATTATCTTCTTTAGCTTCATAAGTAACATTCTCAAATGACTGCATAAGCATCGATGAATCCTCCATATAATCAAAATTCTTATTGATTTGTTTATCTTGTGATATTGATGAAACCTCTAAGAAATAACCTTCATTTGAAGCCTCTTACATGACCTTTGTAGGTGAGTTGTGTAAGTAAAGTGAAGGGGATGTATTTGGCTTCGACATGCCCTTTAAAAGATCTTGGCAAGAGTCTATATATTTTTGAGCACTTGATTGAATAACATAGTGGTGGGGCTCTACTCAAATCCACCAAGTGGACCTTCCACTTGATTCATGATTTCCCTTCTCATAAACTTGTATATTTTGGAATTGAGAGGTAGAATAATCAATTGAAAAACATTTATTGTATTCGAAAGCATTATTTTATTGATCTACTGATTGTCTCCAACATCTATTACCCACCTTCAAGGATATCTTTACAATAAGATCTTTGGATAGGTCCATTTTAACACATAAATTCTTGAGTGGAACTCACATAATTAATTGTTTCTTTTAAAGTGCAATAATACTTACCTAAGCCATTACCAATGGATTGTAAACTCTCTAATTCCTAGAATTGCAAGGGAAGATAAGGTAACTGCACCAAGAGGAATGCCAAAAATAAAGTCTTAGTTTAAGGATCAAAAGATGGGAACCAAGATTTAATGCATAGGAAATTCCCTTGGAGAAATCAAGGACCAAATTTTAGCACTAGCTCCTCATCATCCAGAGTCAAATTCAAGGATGAAAAAACCCCTTACACAAGGATAAATTTTGATCTCTTCCTCCATACGTTCTTTCCAATTTTTAGTGATCTAAGAATGGAGGTAGCATAACTTTGACCATATTTTTGTAATTTTTTCATGCTTTTGCAAATATTCTTCCCTATCACAAATGATATTGTCCATACAATTCTTAGGAACATGGGCCGAATATCAAATAAGGAGGGGATTATTTTGATTCATTGTTGGATAGAAGTGTCAGGAGGAGAATCCATCGAAAGGGATTTGGGTGGTATTTTTTGCAAGCCCTTGAAGGTCAAAACCCACATGCCATTTGCTAATGCCTTCTTGAAGTTGCATGGGTAACCTTTAGACCTAAATAATTCCTTGCTTGAGACACATCCATTATGTGTAGGGTAATTTGGCCTCTCAAGATTGTCATAATCAATATCGACAGTAGATATTCGACTAGACAAGGGTTTGGATCCATTAAATTATTTTTCTACTTGTATTGTTGAACCATTCCTCGAAACTTTGTCAAAAACACCTTTGTTTCCACCCTTTGAATAGAGAAACAACATTGAATGATATCTTCTAGTAGTAAAATCAACTGGAAAACCCCTGCTAGTGAGTAATCTACAAGAGGGAATACCATTAAGGCATTGAGAGTTGTGAAATATTGTAGAGCTTGAAGGCATCTCCAGATTTTTGATATTTTTTCATTATAATATAATAAATTAAAAGTTTTTATATGATAATATCACAACAAAAGAAATATTTAAAAACTTATTTTATTTTTTATTATGGGGATTCAAATTATTGGACATGTTTGTGAATTGAACACAATGGAGATGAAGCTTCCTTAGCTTTTAGTTTTGACTAAAGAGAATGGTGGTCATTAAAGAAAAAATAACAATCCTTAGGACTTGAACCACATAAATTTTACTTCTTGACGATATTAAAAAAAGAAGAAATGATAGTTACCCTACTCACATTCTTGAACCAACAAGCTTGTGTTGAGTTGGGTTGGTAGAATAGAAAATTTTGGTTTTCTTTCATTTTGTTTTGGTTTCTATTTTTTTGTTAGCTTTAGTTTTCTTTTTTTATTGAGAATTGGTATATTGCGATCTCATATCTCATTTCCATCCTTTGGTGATGTCCATTAGTTAATTTATGAAGTCACAAAAGGATGTGTTGATGATCAAAATTTAATTTTATCCATGCTTTCTGAATCAATCTTTTCCACTTGCATTCATGGTGGAAGAATTTTTGGGATGCCTATCTCACAAATCTTTCACATAGATGTGTAGAGTAGTGTGGATTTAAATTTTGAGTCTAAATGAGAGGATTTAGATGCACAAATAAGCAATGAAAATAACACCCAAACAAGACATACACCTTTAGTTAGCAAAAAAAAAAGAAACTAAACAACAATGTAAATGCAACAAAGAAGAATATTATATGTCAATTTCAATTTGTGGATGTGATCCAATGTTCAATGAATGTGTAATGACATAATATGGATGATCTTTGTTTGATATTACCTAAATTGATAACATGTAAGTGCTACAAGTGATATATTATAATGTACTTTGGGTAAGCCTCTCTAATAAGATTTCCAAGTTAGACATGGAGGGTGGAGATTGAAGGATGAAATAAAGGGCTAGGATTAATTTTCATGGATTTACATCCTATCTTCCTAAAAAGTGGTCAGATAAGATGAGATATGCTTGATGAAGGGATGTAATTTGCACAAAATGTATGATGAAAGGAGATGCAAGCAAGTGGGAATAGATGGAGGAGGCAAGTGGAGGGGTGAGATTTGAGTTTGGAATAGAGGGTCAATATTTTTCCATGTTGTACACTCACACATGTGCTAGCAAGGAGTGAGGATTAAGAAGGCATGCATGAAGATAGAGAGCCTAGATTTCTCCTTGGATGGTGGAGATTATAGAAAAAGGTTTTTAATTTTTAGTGATATGAATTAAAATTTAAAATCAAAAAGAAAATGTGTGAGGTTGATTAACTAGACCATTTAATTAAATAATTGTGTTATATTTAAATGGATTTGATTAATCAACATTAGAGATGTGAAGGGGGTTAATTAGCTTAATTAATTAAATAATAATTTATTTAATTAATTTGTGAGAAATTGATGTGAATAAGTGGGAGCATATTTGGGCTGTCTACATTTTTCTCCCTTTTGAAATGACAATGTGATTGCAAGAGGTAATGTTGTTTCAAAGAAAGTAGATGCATGCGCTTGGAAGTATGAAATTAGCGATAGATGATGTCCCAAGCGTCAAAGGTTAAGAATGGGTTGATTTGATTGATTGATAACGATGTTTCAAGTTTGGTATGGGGACAAATTAGAGTGGGGTAGGCCCTCAAAAACCTATAATTATGATAATTATGCCTTCTAATATTAGAGGGATTGGCAACCCTCCATAAAGAATGTACTTGATCGGTTAGTGGCTACACATAAACCTGATATTATCATGATCCAAGAAATAAAAGGGGAAGGAAATAAAATTATAGATGATTTATCTTGGTATTTATTTGATTATTCCTTTCTCACAATAAGCTCCATTGAAAAATCTAAGGGTTTATTCACCGATTGAAGGAACTTGACTTTAGAATTGGTTGATTATGTTATCTTTGATAATTTCATTTACACTATACATTCTTTTATAGAAATGGGATTTTCAATTATCATGGCAAAATATATACGGGCCTTCATTTGACAAGAAGAAATTTTGGGAAAAAATCTTTGCACACAATTTCTTAAAATTTGATAAGCTCATTTGGGGAGTGACTTAAATTTCATTATGTCTAATGAAGCGATATGGGGTGATTTTGCTAGAATTTACCCATTTTGTAGTAATTTTCATCATAAGTTGGAGGTTTTCAGATTGATTGATCTGTCCATATTGAGAATGTTCCTACTTGGAGGGATATGCACATTGGTGTGGAGAAGGTGGAAAAAATACTTGACAAATTTTTGGTTCATGATTTTATTTTTCATAAATATGATAAGATTTATTCTTGGGTAACCATGTGTGGTGATTATGATCATCTCCCCATTTTATTGTAGTTAGAAAAAGATGATCCAAATATTGCTTCCAATTTAACCCCTCATGGATTTTGGATGATGATTACATACCCTTGATAAAAGATGAATGGATCCTATTTTGAATGAGTTTTCAAGATTATTGGCTAGCCTCAAACTTTCAATTTTTTTTTAAAAGGTCAAGGTTGCTATTATAAAATGGGCACACAAGAAACATCTAGAACAAGATATCCCATTAACATCAGTAGAATAATAACTTGATGCTTTTTATGATTCTGGTTTCTTGCATGTTTTTATAAGATTTCTAGGCTTAAGATTTTTGAGTTGGAACAAAAAAAGGAAGCTATTGGTTGATAATAAGGCTTAATGGAAGTTAAAGAGTCGAGCACTTTGGCTGAAAATGATGATGAGAACATTTTTTTTTCCATAACTATGCAACTATTGTAAAAGTAAAAATACCATTTGGGAAATTATAAAGGAGGATGATTCAAAGACAAACACTTTTAAGGAGACTATTGATATGGGTGTTAGACATTTTAACCAAATGTACAAGGAACATGACAAAGCCAATATTATAGACATTGTTAATATATTTGTACATTACCAAATTTTTGTTAAGGAGACATCCAATAGAATACTAATGGAAGAAATGAGTAAGGATGAATTGAGGACTATCATGGGAACCTTTCAAAAGGACAAAATACTAGGGGTTGATGGTTGGACTATTAAATTTTTCCCTAGGTTTTAAGACTTCCTTTGGTTCTGACATACTTAATGTGGCAGAAGAATCTCAAAGGTCAACAAGAATACTTGGATCCATTAACTCAACTTTCATTACCCTCATTTCTAAGGACAAACTAGAATATTTCAATGACTTTCACACGATCTTTCTTTGTAATTGCATATACAAGATTGTTGCTAAAGTCATTGGTATCGGAGTCAAGAGATTGTTGTTTGAACCTATCTTTGGTGAAAAATTTGGTTTCTTACATGGGAGACATATTCATGAGGCATTTGGGGTAGCATAGGAAAGCATCCACATTATAAAAACCAAGAAATTTCCAATGGTGGTTATGAAGCTTGATTTGTCTAAGGAATATGACAGAGTAGGTTATATATTTAGTTATTGTTGATACATCTTAGTTTTCACTTATATATGTTTATTGTATTATGGGTTATATCACATATATTTATTATATCATTCTCATAAATGACTCTATTTCAAAGATTTTTAGTCCTACTTAGGGTTTGAGATAGGTTTGTCCCCTATCCCTTCTACTTTTTGTATTGGTTGTTGAGGGCTGAAGTTAGGATTTGTTGGCTTCTAAAAATAGTGGTTTGATAAGAGGTATTTTGATTGGAAAATCAAACTCACTAACACATCTCCTCTTTGTGGATGATATTTTATTGTTCAACAATGGATACAGGTTTGAAATGAATTTTTTAGGAGAATTTATACTTATTTTGTGCAACTACTGGTATGGTGATCAATACTCACAAGTCCACTATCTTATTTAATAGACTATAGGTAGGAAAAAAATTAGATACTACACACGTTTCCCTATTTCAATTAGATTTGCATGATGGTTTCAAGTATATAAGTTTTCATTTGAAAACAAATGGATATGTTAGAAATTATTGGTTATGGCTGTTTGAAAATGTACAAAATTATATTAACTTGTGATGCAATAGATGGTTTTTCATTAGGGGTATGCTTATTTTAATAAAATATGTTTTGGAAGCAATACTTGTTTTTTGGCTCTCATCAGCACACATTTCCAAGAGTGTATTGAAGGTGATAAGGAAAAAGTGCTTCACATTTCTATGGAAATAGAAAAAACAAAAATGGTATTCCTCTTACAAATTGGATGTTCATATCTAAGACAAAGGATGAATGGGGATGGGGATTAAAAAATATACATATTTAATGGTGTTGCACTCACTACCAAGAGTTCCTAGAGGCTTATATCCACTTGGGGAGTGTGGTATAAAATACTCAAAAAAAAGTATATAACTCCTATACCCGTTGTAGAATGGATTCCATGTCCGAAAAATCTTCACATAATGCTTCTAATGCTTGAAAGGTTATTGTTCTTTATTTCCCTATTATTGGACATTGGCTATTTTGAAAGGTGGGAAATGGAGAAAATGTCAGAGTGGGTGTTGATCCTTGGGTTGGTAGTGGTGATGCTCATATACTCCCTATGGGTTTTATCAATGGTGTTTAAAGAGAAATTCATTATTACTCTTGTGCATTTTGTTGATTCATATATAACAAATATTTGGCATCAAGGATGTAAATCAATTAAAAGGATTGCTTTGACTGATGTGGTTAGTGAAAATTGGAGTGAATATGTTTGTAGGATAAAATGCAAGCATGTTCAAATCAACAATAATAAATATCTTTTGGTTCGATCCAAGAATTATGCTAAGGGAGTGTATAATGTTAGTTTGGGGTGCAAGAATTTATTTATACCAAGGGAACTGTTGGAGAATGGAAAGATCAAAGAGCACGAAAAAAACTTACATAAGTGAAAAAAATAAGCACAATAGTATGTCTATCAATATACAAATGAAGATTGCATAATACAATGAGAAACCTTGCATATATAGGCAAGATGGATGAGGTGAGAAGGTGGGAGACAATGTTTGAATACCCCTCCAGAGATGGAACACTTGTGAGCTCACTTGACAAGTGTGTGAGCAAGTGTCATAAAGGTGTCTCAAGTGATGAGGACACATTTCTCAATACTATGAAGTGAAAAAAAATCATAAGAAACATAAGTGAACTTAAGCTATGAGCATGAATAGGTCAATCCTAGAAAGGTGATATTCTATTTAGATGGATAAATACACTATTTACACTAATAGAAACATAATGTTGAATGTTGATGGTGAAAGAGTTTTTGGAAGATACATGCTCTCCTTAAGATAATTTTTTTATGTGGCTTGCACTCCAAAATAAAGTTTTGACTTGGGATGTTCTACAAAAAAGAATTTGGTAAGTATTAGGATGTTTCCCTTTGTGCTTGATTGAATTGGACTTTATTGATCACCTATTAATTTATCGCCCTTATACTATCAAAGTATAGTATGAATTGGAGGCTCTGATTGGCTAGAGGAATGTTTGGGTAAAAAAAAAACTCTTGTATTATTTTGAAAATTGGTATCAACAAGGGTCACTAAACAACTATAAAATCGTCCCTCTTCTTATTGTTTGGGGTATTTGGCTAGCTAGGAATGCTACTATTTAAAAAAAAAATGATTCCTTCCTTCCACTGCACATCTCAGATTTGATTGATTTTTGTCCACTTTCAAAATACACTAAAGGTTAAAAGTCCAAGATCCACGAATCCCTCATTGATTGATAAGTTACATCCTTAGAGTTACTTTGATGGGGCATGTCAAGGCAATCCTGCTCTTTGTGGGGCAGGAGGCATAATTTATTTTAAAGCAAAACATTATGTCATTTTTAGTGCTAGTTTGGGTAGTGGTACAAATGAATTTTAGAATATTATGGCACTAAT
Source organism: Sequoiadendron giganteum (assembly GCA_007115665.2). Taxonomy (NCBI): domain Eukaryota; kingdom Viridiplantae; phylum Streptophyta; class Pinopsida; order Cupressales; family Cupressaceae; genus Sequoiadendron; species Sequoiadendron giganteum. The sequence goes on from CM021102.1 coordinate 528,155,789, forward strand.
TTTTTTTGTTGAACATGACAAAGGATAAAAGAATGGATCAGTTTCAGGTTTTTGGTGATTCTAAGGTCATCATCAAATGGATTAATGGGAACTACTAGGTGGAAAATTTATTTCGTATGCCTATAAAAGAATTGATTGATAGGTGTTTATGGCATAAAATTTTACCCTAGTGCAATTTCCCATAAAATACCCTTACTTTAGCCTTAAACCTAGTGTAATAAGCCTTTTGTACTTCCTCATTTTCTATCAGTGGAGGAAATTTTGACTAGGACACTTTTGCACCGCGTAGACGTCTACATGCCATGTAAACATCCCTGACAGATTCCCATGTTAGGGAATGTTGGGATGTTACATTTCATGGAATCCATGAATTATAACACTTTTTGCAACTACAAACCCACTCGAAAACAACTATTTTGCCTCCAAACACCCATTTTTAACTCACTTTATCATTCCATTAAATCTCTCTCTCATTCTATCATTCATTCTTGCAACTTCTCACTTCACCCTATCAACTCTTCCACTCCATTCTTGCTTCCATTCTCTCTAGGTTTCAAGTTCTACATCGTTCTTGCATGTTCGTCTTGCGATCTTGAAGCTCTCGTCCTTCCTCTTGGATTCTTCAATCTTGTAGGAGGGAGGGTAACACTTTGTTACTTTTATTACATTATCAATATTGTAGTTAGCATATAGATTTTCTTTTCTTTCTATACATATTGTCTATTTCGTTTCTTTATCATCTTTTCTCTATTATGGTCTATTTGGCTATCCGTGGAGGTGGAAACACCAAAGCGGGGGTTTGACTAATGCAAACTCCAAAACGCAACCCCAACATTTTCTCATCTCCATGTGTGTAGGTACTTCATTCACATGGAGCTTGTGAGAGGTTGGACCTACCCTGAGTTGGATTTCTACTATCATTCACTTGTCATTTCATTCATAGTTAATTTATCTTTTGTTTATAGTATTCTTCTTGTTGTGCTAGTTACAATTTTATGCAGTTATAGATTATGTCATTTCTTGTTAAACTATTAGATTAAAGTTCTTGGGTTGTTAGCACATCTTATGTGTTTCAGGTTGCGAACTCTACTCTCTGTCTTTATGAGACGCCAATTTTCCATAGAGATACCAAAATGCCACACTTTCATCCTTGACTCACACTGTCGTCCTTTGGTCAAGAGCCATCTAGTTTGTTATTTAAGATCTCTATGGTTTGTTCATCTAATTTCTAGAGTCCTCCACCCTGAAAAACCCAAAAACATAGATTATATTTTCTTTTGTTATCTTGTCTTTTAACCTTTGTCATTGAGGTGACTAAGGGAAATTCACTCCCTTTAGATCCTATTTGTCTTGGGACTTGGGAGTATTGAATCCCCTCCTTCACCTTTTGGTGAACTTGATGTGAACCATCCTTCTTCTCATGTCCTTATTTCAATTTTTTTCTCACGTGTTAGGACATGTAGTTGGTAGTGTGTTGTGATTCTCTTTATGAGCTTTACAACCTAGTCAACCACCCCCAATCACATTGTTAAAATGAGTTTTCAAAATCTAGACATGAGATCTAGGAAGTTCATTCCTACCTATATCGGTCCATCCTTCAAGGAGTTTTTTGACGAGATTTCCACTAGATATACTCCTCATGTCCTTGAAGCTAGGACTCATGTTCCTACCCCTCCCGCCTCACCTACGACCTCTGCCTCCTCTTTGGAAGATGAAGTTTCTCTCAAGGTCCCTACAAAGCAAGTTTACTCCTTAGAGCTAAGACTCATAGAGCTTGCAAGATTTTTTGGCAAGAGATCAACCTTTTTCCCATGTAGCTCCCATGGGTGAAAATTTGAAAGATCTAGTAATGAAAGATCGAAGGGTTAAAGAACTCCTTCGTGGTATTGCTAATATTGTATAGATCCACATTCCCTATTACATCTCTACCTTGAGTGCTACTCAAGATGTGGGATCAAGGATCATTTGAAGATAGCTGGAAATCCTGATGCCCGAGGTGTCAGTGTGCATGATTGATGTGGGTCCCTTTACCGAGAAAGATCATGCAATTAAAGTAAATAAGGTACCTCTTGGATTTAGTTATTCCACATCTAAAGCTCAAGGAATTGATGTTAGTACCTCTATCGACATTGGTGTTCGTGTCTCTTTTGGTGCTAGTGCTGGAGCCCCTGGTGGTGCTAGTGCTAAGGGCTTTGCTGGTGTGGGTGCTGGTGTTCATTCTGGTGGTTCAATGGTCATACTCCTCAATTCTCTTTTACAAAATATGGGACGAATGCAAAATTAGTTAGTGAATTTGACTAGCTCTTCCTCCCAACATATGTTTTAGCCTTTTTCTCATCGTAGTCCTCTTTCCATTTCCATTCTAAACACTCCTATCCCTCATGGAGTGGAGATTCCAAAATTTGAAAAGTATAATGGTTGTGGGGATTTGTGGACACATGTCTCATCCTTCAATGCACTATGTATTGAATTCTTTCATAGTGATGCACTTTTGGCCAAACTATTCTCGTGTTCTCTCAAGGATGTCACTTTGGAATGGTATTGTGTCCTGACTGATAATTCCATTTTATCCTTCAATCAACTAGTTAATCAATTTCTCCAGTCGTTACAAGCGAACATTGGGCCGAAGATCATTTTCAATGATCTCGTCTGATGCAAGCAGAGGACTCATGAGAAGTTAACTAATTTTATAGCTCGGTATCAAGCTATATTTGCTCAAATTTATTCCTTTTACTGATTCTAATGTTCAAAAAGTGCTTATTGGGAAATTGCTACCTTCATTGCAAGAAAAGTTTATTTTAATGAAATATCCATCTTTCACATATCTGTGTGTTGCTTTGAGAGAGTACCATCAAGCGGTTGTCCAGTATGGGGATTCATCCTCATGCTCCTGCTAGGATGGTTGATCAGTCATGTCAGTCTCTGGCAAGAACAAAGCTATGCCAAACATCGTATCTATTCCATTAGATAAAAATGCTCCAAGATATAATAATTTTTTTACTAAATTATCCGAATCATATAATAATGTCCTGCAAATTATTAAAATATAAAGTAATAAATTTGCTAGAGATTCAACCACTGTTTGAGCTGCATCCTTAATGGTACAACTCCCAAAAGTTTTATCAATACCTCTGAGTTACTGGATATGATACTAAAAATGCATTCACCTATGTCATGTGATTCAAAACTGCATTGATGACAGGACTATCCACCTTGATGGTAGAAAAAAATTTCTAACAAGTCTATAGAAAAGCCTAATAGCCAGTTACAGATATACACAAATCCTTTCCCATCACACTTGGCTAATTTGGTTGTTCCTTCTTGATCATCTTCTAATCTTTCCCCATCTGAATATGTGAATGTGGTCTCGTTCACTCCTATTTCTCCTATAGAGCATGCGAATGTTGTACCTGACATTAAATTCACCTCACACGATTTTCCCTTGAACATGGAGCCCTCTCCACTCTATGTTCCCACTCAAATCAACGATAACATCATAACAGGTGTTATGGTTGATCCCTCAAGCTGTGTGAACATTATCATGGAGGCCTTATTTAATAATAATTTACATAAGGAGAAATATGATGAGTTGTAGGCTATCCTTTGCACCCATGATGGGTTCTCTATTTCTCCTATGGGCACAATTTCTTTGTCGGTCCTAGTGGGACATAAGGTTGTGGGTGTCCCATTTGCTATGATCTCGGATTCTAACTTATTTAGAATGAGGCTAGGCATTCCATGGATAGCCTCCATGAATGTAGTTTCTTCTATGATCCACAAATGTCTGAAGTTTCCCCATGAGGGTACTATGCACATTGTCCAAGACACTAAATACAAGCCATTGATAGCATGTGGGGGCTTCTCCCTTGACCACTTTTGGCCTACCCCAGTTGAACCTCTCCCTCCTAGGGGAGATCTTTTATACAAAGCTTATTATAGATATAAGATTGGGGGCTCAATGCCGAAGGGTGGTTTTCCCCTGTCTCCTTGTGCTATTTCTTTGAAAGCCTCTTTGTGTGCGCAACAACAGACTTCATCTTCCACCCCTCCAAAGGGGAAGGACAAGCTTACTCTTTCCCTCAGGCCTTCCCCTTCTAGTTCTTCTTCTGCACCTTTAGTTTCCTCTTCCCATCCCTTAGTGGCATCTTATGTTCTTGATACTGTGCCTAGCATAGGAAAAGGAAAGGTTCCCATGTTACAAAAGTTGAAGCCCTAAGTTTTTCAACTTCTTGTTTTACCCACGGTTCCCCAACCTAACCTTTACGACATGGGGAGGCGTTCCTATGTTTCAGCCTCTGTGGCCTCCATTTATTCCTCAACTTGATCCTAGAGAAAGGAAAGGAAAGAGACCCATCGCTGAGACACCTATTTTTATTCCTCCTCCTCCTATTCCTCTTAAGGAGCTCATCCTTCCACCGACAATAGTTATAGAGGTTACTCTTGTGGTGGAGCAAGAGTCCTTGATCTCTTCTCAAGTCACATCTTCTAGTGTCCACAATCGACATAACCGGATGACGCATGAGCGTAAGCACCGGCAAAAGGATTTGGCTAAGGAGCACACTGCCTTGCAAAAGAGTGGGGAGGAGCCTGTTGTTTCGATTTTTGCCCCTATTTTTTCTGTTTGTGCTTCTACTCCTGTCTTTTCTTCTACTCCAGTTCCCATTTCCTTCATTCTTCTTTTGAATTCATCAACGGATCCTCATGAAACTCACCCAAAAAGGGTGCAGGTGTTCATTTCTCCCTTGATGGAGCCTCCCCTTCTTACCTCTCTTCCCAATATTCCTCCTTTCTCGTAGCCCATGGACATGCCTCACACAAAAGTGGTGTCCTCTGTGGCTTCGTCTCCTTCTTATTCTACTTTCGCTTCATCTATGGGGATTCTACATCTTCTGATGAAGTGCAAGTTAAAGGATAACCTTGCTTTGAGTGATGGTAGAAAGAATTTGTCTCCACCCTTTGAGTCTTGTTCTTGTTTGGCCTATGTCGTCCTTATGATAGAGGCAACCCCTGCATCCTCAGAGTTTGTCACTGCCCCTTTTGTCGAGATTGGTAGTGACTCTTGGGTGTCTTGTCATCCTCCTACTCAGTTGACACATGACACTCCTGGAAAGTGCATGTTCAACTTGTTGGAGGATATCTTGACTCTGTTCTTGATCTTTGAGAGATCAGTGACCTTAGTCTCACAAGAGCTCAGTGAAGAGGACCTTGATGGGAATTCTTCCTTGGCCCTTGTTGCAAGCAAATCAAATGGTGCAAATCTTGCTATCCCTCCCCTCCAGGCCCTTCCTCCCTCCCCTTACAATGATCTAGATTAGGAGCAAGATAGCTTGTTGCTAGATTCAAATTAGGATCACACCCCTTCTACATCTTTAGAGTAGATTTGTGTGCTTGCTTGTGTTCCCCCATACTTGTCTATATGTGTTTTGTGCTCTTTCCTAGAGGATCCTTGCTACCCTTGTAGGTGCTTGGATACAGGCATGATAAATCTATCATAACCTTCTTCTATCTATCTCATTATTCTTCTATATGTCGTAATCTTGTATTTTCACATCGGGGATGATACAAAGCATTCAGGGTATTTAGGCCTTCTTCCATGTTGACTCGATTTTTATTTTTTATTTGTCTTCATGCACTCTTCTTTCTATTTTGATACATTTGGAGATTGATGAAAATTCATACATATATTATATTATATCTATCTATTTATATCTATGCATAATTTTGACCCTAAATTATCAGATCCCCCTATGCTCTTGATTTATTTGTCTCTTCCTTTCTGCTTCATGATGTTGTGGTTTTGATGTGTTGTCCCTCACGTGTGTGACAACATTCCATGAATACATCTCACCATGTATCTCATGTCATGACATCTCTTGTATTTCTTTTCTCCTTAGAATGACATATGCTCCTCTGTGTAGCACACATCATTCTAAAGGGGGGCTCTCGTATCTGTTTAATTTTCAAAAAGGAGTATTCTTTCAAAAGGATTCCTTGATGGAATTTCTTTCAAAAAATTCCTTGATGAAATAATCCCATGCTAAAAAAATCATTTTCAAAACAAGGAGTATTATTTCAAAAGGATTACTTGATGAAGGTTCTTTCAAAAGGATTCCTTGAAGACATAATCACTTGCAAAAAATTCCATGTCTTTCAAAAGGGTTCCTTGTTGTATTTATGTCCCATGAAAAGGATACACTGATGAAAGAACCCATTTATGAAAATCATCTTTGAAAAGGATTCCTTGGTGTCTTATGTCTGATATTTGATGTCTTGATTTCTTATATCTTGGCATCTAGCTTGGGGGCAACCTGACTAGACTTGTCTTTTTTATGGCTGTCCTGCAATGTAGTTTGCAGCAGCCACAAGCCTACATGCTTGTCATATAGAATCTAGCCATGCTAGCCATACCTATCAACATCATCTTATATCTGATCAGATTATGTCTTATTGTGTCTTATGCAAATTTTAGGATTTTTTGCTTTTTCACTTAACATGTTTTTTTGTAGCTAACATGTTTGTGGTGAGATTGCAACTAGATTTGCAGGATCAAAGACCCATGTCCTCTTCGGATTCTGGTGGAGCTCACCTTTTCACGCCAAGTATATCGGATCAAAGGACTGCTTCCTCTCTAGTTTTGGTATATTCTCTTCAATCTCTTTCTACTTTAGCTCACACATGCTTTGACACATATGCTTTCTAAAGTGGGGGAAAATGTTATGGTGTAAAATTGCACCCTAGTGCAATTTCCCATAAAATACCCTTACTTTAGCCTTATAAAATTGATAATGCTAAAACCCACCATCATAATCCTTTTGTCCTTTTCGTACTTTGTCATTTTTCGTCGGTGGAGGGAATTTTGACTAGGACACTTCCATGCCATGCAAACACATGCGTGTCGCATGAACGCCCATGATAGATTCTTGGGTCAGTGGACATTGGGATGTTACATTTCGTGGAATCCGCGAATTGTGACGCTTCCTATGATTGTAAACCCACCCGTAAATGACTCTTTTGCCTCCAAACACCCATTTTTTTAACTCACTTTATCATTCCATTAAATCTCTCTCTCATTTTATCATTCATTCTTCCAACTTCTCACTTCACCCTATCAACTCTTCCACTCCACTCTTTCTTCCATTCTCTCTACACCATCTTCTTGCAAGTTTCAAGTTCTACATCATTCTCACACATCCGTCTTGCGCTCTTGAAGCTCTCATCCTTCCTCTCGGCTTCTTTAAGCTTGTAGGAGGGAGGGTAACACTTTGTTACTTTTATTACATTATCAATATTGTAGTTAGCATATAGATTTTCTTTGCTTTCTATACATATTGTCATTTCCTTTCTTTATCATCTTTTCTGTATTGTGGTCTATTTGGTTGTCCGTGGAGGTGGAAACACCAAAGTGGGGGTTTGACTAAGGCAAAATCCAAAACACAACCCCAAAATTTTCTCGTCTCCATGTGTGTAGGTACTTCATTCACATGGAGCTTGCGAGAGGTTGGACCTACCCTAAGTTGGATTTCTACTATCGTTCACTTGTCATTTCATTGATAGTTAATTTATCTTTTGTTTATAGTATTATTTTTGTTGTGCTAGTTACCTTTTTATGCATTTATAGTATTATTTCATTTCTTGTTAAACTTTCAGATTAAATTTCTTGGGTTGTTAGCACACCCTGTGTGTTTTAGGTTATAAAATTTTCTCTCTGTCTGTACAAGACACCAACACACCACAAAGATGCTAGTGCACTGTTTTGTTGTCCTTGACTTGCGCTGCCATCCTCTGGCCGAGAGCTAGCCAGTTCCTTATCTAAGACCTCTATGGTCTGGTCATTTGATTTTTGGAGTCTTCCACCCCGAAAACCCAAAAACATAGATTAGCTTTTCCTTTGTTTGTTATCTCATCTTTTAACCTTTGTCATTGAGGTGACCGAGGGAAATTCACTCCCTTTAGACCTTGTTTATCTTGGGGCTTGGGAGTAGCAAATCCCCTCCTTCACAATAGGTCATGTCTTACTTTAGTCAATATTTATTTTCCCCATGTTTATAAGGAGTACAATATGGAGGTGGATTCTCTCTTGAAGGCATGATTAAAATTAGTTGTAGAAAGATGGGAAATTATAGAACACTTGGGAGATTCTATCTTGCCTGCTATCCTCTCTATTACAAATTGAACATGATTTTCAGTTACCCTTTCCATTGTTATTTTTTTTCACTAGATTGGGGGTTTTGTTCCTACTTGATGAGTTTTCATTAGGCCATAGGTATTCTTGGCTTCATTTATTTTTGTCTTTGGTTTATTTTTGGCACGTTGTTTTATGGTTCTCTATTTTTGGGTTGTGCTCTTTTTTCCCATGTTACTTTTGGGCTATTGCAGCTTGTTGTTAGATGCACTTTCACAACATGTAATTTCATTTTTTAAATAATATGAAGTTACGATCTTTTTTTGGGAGAAAAGAGAAAGAATTATATGTAATATAATATATTTCCAGTCTACCCTTTTGGGCCTAATAGTGGTTTAAAAGCCTAAATTGAAAGGTCATGTTGAAGATTGAAGATCAAGTGGTTGTTGAAGAGTGGAGTTGGAAAAATAGTAGAGAGGTGCATAGGAAAATCAATGCCTATTTCAAGACACAAAAAAAAGACTAGTAGGAGCATTTGAAATATTTGAGGGCAGATGTAGAAGATTATTTGTTGGGTGTTAAAGCTCTTTGTTTTTGTGTATAAGTGTGGAAAATAATAGTTTCATTAAAATTCACATAAAATTTGAATATAAGTATCATTAGTTTGGTGTTGCAAAATCAAGAATGGGGCATTTTAGTTATTGATTTTTAGTGTTGGCAATTGAATCTATATATGTGGCATTGAATTTGAATATCATTTGTTGAAACAAGCATTGGTGTACATAAATGGCATTGGAAAGGTATACAATTTTCTTTGTCTACTATAAGGTGTTGAATTATGCTAGGCGTTGGATTTATTGTTGGGTTTGGTGTTAAAGTTGTTGATTAAAGATATTAAAAGTATTCATTAGGTTTTGAAATTTGCTACTTGGGTGCTCAAACTACTATTTGCATTGCCTGCATTGGATAATATACTAGAAGAGAGCATATAGTTGCATATTCATTACTATTTATTTTCTTGCTTATATCTTGAATCAAGACACATGAGAATAGTATTTTCTTGTTGGCAGTTTAATAAAAAAATCATGTTGTGGTTGAAAATTTATATGGTATGTTTTTGAAGGATGTGATAAAAAAATATTTTTGTACTAGTGAGATGCAATATTGAAAGGAGACAAGGGTTTTAATTTATGTTATTTTAGGAAATATGAGATATTCATTTGTAGTAATGAAATGTATTTTGTGTGATAAAAATAAATACGAGATTGTAAGGATTTTTTGAGTATTATTAATTGAGCCTGCATCATGGGATCTATTTTGTATGAAGATGGTATTTAATCTTCATGGATTAAGATTGGAAATGTAGAAGATGCATAATTAATAACTGAATATTGGGGATAATACAATCCTCAATTCATACAATTAAGCAACCAATATATATTATTGAGAAAATAATTTAATAGGTTACAAAATCATGTAGGAAACAAACAACATAAAGTTGTTAAACACAATATACTTTCTTCTAGAATTTCAACAAAGCAAGCATGTATAATTAAAATATATTTGGAGAAAGGTGTTGTGTCTTCTCTCATGTCACATAGGAAAAATGTTGTGTCTAAGCCTATGGCCCAAAAAATGCAATCAACCAAAGTCACAAAAGTAAAAACACATTGAGTCAACTTTTGTTATGTCAACCAAACCCATTGTGAGAGTTTGAGAATCATAGCACACAAATTTTAGAAAATGTGCTCTTGGTTATAAGGGTTTTGTTAGACCTTATGTCTTAGAATATCCTGAACCCATTAAATTTGTATCAAGGGGATATATGAATAAATGTCATGTCGAGTCTTCAACTGTTGGTGATTTTTGTGAAGTTGACAAGTGTAAGCAATCAAAATAAATATGTACTATGTCCAATAATATCCAAATTTATTCCTATTGTGGATGTCAAGGCCATCTTTCTAGTAATTGCTTTGATACACCCTTTCACATCATGTGGTTTGCATACTCATTCTACCAACATTGTTATCTACTACATCCACCTTCAATGTCAAGAAGTATGAATTTTGGTTGGATGGATTATTCTAAATGGAGATCCAAGGTTTGATTTGTTAATCAAATCTTATAAGAGAGTTCAGTCTATTATTATGATGAAAATGTGCCTACTCATAATGGTGATGTTATTCCTCATAACTCTTCCAATGATTATATAGAACTTATTGAGCCTACATTAAATACTGTTAATGCTAATATACTTGAGATGCCATTTAATATATTTGGTAAACCACCAATTGTTGAAAAGATTGAAACATTGAATATGCTTCCTATAAAGTGATTTTACTGAGCAAAGTGATTGTATTGAGTATATTGGATACATAATTTATGATGATGTTGGTCCTTACTAATGCATTCCAATTATTTGAGGCTATGCAGATTGAGATGTTGCTTTCTACTATCACTCCATCAGGGAGACCTTGTTGACATTTTCCTTTTTAATCTACTAAAGTGGGGGATCTAGTTTTTATGCTAGATTCAAATAGAGACTTCATAGATTGTTAACATTTTGTGATTGGTGTTATGATTATACTTTATTTCTGCATTTGGTTATGTTTGATAACATGTTGATTGCAAATATTATTGGTGGACAATTGATGTTTATGTGTTCCTCCACAATTTATTGATTGCACCCATTTTGTGTTATTATTTTTAGTGATAATGCAACCCTAGATTGATACCTAGTGACTACTCATATTGGCCACTAAAGTTTGATCATTTTTTCAAATTATAGCATTGCAATAGAGTGAGTACATTTATGATTGAAAAATGCATATTCATCATGGAAAAAACAAGTCCAAATTTGAAACTTGTCAAAGCAACGAGTTCATTATCAAAATTTGGGACTTGCCAAAGCAACAAGCTCATTGTCAAATTTGAGACCTGCCAAGGCAATAGACTCAATATCAAAGTATGAACCTTGTCAAGATAATAGACTTAGTTCAAACAAATTTAAGACCTATCAATGTAACATGCTATTTCAAAGAAGCTTCAAATCAACCAACAAATATTCTCACCAAAGTGCTTGAGCAAGAGAAGTTTGAGCAGTTCAAAATATTGCTTAATTTCATGATAAACCCTTTAAACTAAAGAAGGATGTTAACATGTTAATTATTAAAGGATAACACATTTATAATTTTTTTTTAATTTAAATGGTTGTGACAATTTTTTTTTTTTCTCTACTTATAAATTTGAATGTAAATCTCCCTTTGTCCAATCTTCCCTTCTAGACTTAAGAAAAACAACATTTTCAGACGCCTCCTAGCATCTTCCATGCTTATGAGGAATTCATTATATATATGGATGGGAATGGTGGAGGCTGTACAATGTTTTAAAATATGTTTGCAAGTCAAAAATGGCACCCCTCAGTCCTTGGCTCTTAGCTGAAGAGGTTCAGCCCAAAAAGGCTCGGAGTAGTAAAAAAGAATTTGTGGATGACCTCCATCAAAAAAAAAAAAAAATGGTACCCAGCTCCTTACCATGCACGGATGTTATTTAAGAAAAAAAGAATTAGCTAGTTAAAGGGCTGCGCAGGGATGTCAAAGGCCATGTGGGGAATTTTACATGAAGAGTTTGGAACAAATACTACACAGTACACACAGTGGAGAATAATCATATTTAATTATTAAGTAGGGAAAACTGCAAAATGCTTGTAGGAAGAGGAGGTAAGTAAACTGTTTGACAATATTCCTCAAAGAAATATGATGCAGTACAGGGTATAAACAAATGGAGAAAAAAAAGGGGCATTAGAAATTTTAAGCAGATATAATTGGCAGATGTAAAAGCAAAATCCCACGCCCTTGCCAGCAAATTCCACGCCTATGCCAAAAAGGGGGAGATCGAAGAGTGTTTGGGCATCCATCTAAGCGTAGAGGAAAGTGAATATTTTGTTAGATGATGCAGATTGCAGTTACCTACCTCGTTGGAAATAATGTGGAATCAAAGACAAGGCGCATAAATTTTATGCAGATTTGAAGGGTGCAGAGCAGTTGGAAAAGGCTGCGGCCAGAATTTGGAGGTATCTGCATGTATTTGAATAGAAAGAGTATATAACATATGCTGTGCCAAAATCAAGAAAGGGGATTGTATAAGAAGATTTGCAATGACAAAGGAATTGTCCGTACCAAAAGGGGCTGCGCAGCTGTATATGAGAGGAATATGGTATGGATACACCTCAAATTAAAATTAAAAATGAGTGTTTTTTGGCAGATAGGTATGTGATATATTGAAATACAGAAAGGGTATGCGTACTGTTTGACATATTGCTTTACAAAGAATTATCTGAACTAAAATATCGCTTAGTAGGAATTGATCACTAACTTTACAAAATATATATGAATTTGAATATTAGGAGTTGCAATTTTGTGCATAAGAGAGGAATTCTTGTTTGCAGGGTGAAGAGTTCGAAAATGGGAACTATTTTGAGTATATGAAACTGTTTTAAGATGCAAATTTTGCTTTTTGAAATAACTTGGAAGGCAAATGGTAAAATAGAGCAACTGAAAAATGCAAAATGGAAGAATAACAGGAAAATCCAACTTCTTTGAAGATGAATAATTTGTTTTAGATAAAGGGAGAAGTGCAGTTCGAAATTGTAAATAACATTGTTTTGAATTTGCAAATATTAAATATACAAGTGGAAATTATTTTCAAAAAGAAAGGGAAATTGTTTTAAAAAAGAAGGGAAAGGATGAATTCAAAGAGAAAATTTGTGACTTGATTTTCAAAAAGATTTTTGTTATTTTGGAGGGAAAAATGTTTGCTTACCTTTCAAGGTTTTTCATAATAGTTGTGCAATTGCTCATGGGGAAATCCGTTAGGGTTTATAATTGTTGACAATAAATGAAAATCATCTTTTTGCTTCCTTTTTCCTCGATTTTGTTTCATTTGATGCAAGTTTCCAGCCTCTAAATCTATATTTTTTCGTTTTTCTTATTTGTTTAGTTCAAAGGATAATGAAATCTTGACAACGTGTTAATACCACTTGCACTTTGTAGCTAGTAGGGTGTCTTGTGCGATCAACTGAAACTTGTATGTTGGTTTCAATCCACCAACTTTTCTTGCACATTAATCTCCTTTGAAGATTGCATCAACTTATGTTTAAGATTGTGAGTAACTAGTCTGTTGGACTTTGGTTTATGTCAAGTTCATCCATTCACAAAATGAAACATAAAATAATTGAATGCGAGTTTGGAATTTTGATTTATTTTCCCTAATCCCATTTCTCTCTTCTCTCTCTTTTTTATTTTTTATAACAATGATATTAAATTAGTTTAATTTCAATTTGAATAACGAGTTTCAATTATGTAGTGTAGTATACACACTAATTTTTTGATTTCCAAATAGCAAAAATTTACAATTTTTAAATCATTTGATCATTATTCCTAAAAAATTACAACCAATATAAGTTAGAAATAAACAAATCCAATGCAAAAATTAAGCAAAATTTATACATACAACTTATGATTTCAAGATTCTAAAACATGGACAATAAAACTTTAATGCATTTTTTTGACTTTTGAGAGCATAAAATTATGTAAATTTTAATATGCTTGTTTGTTGTCCTAAAATCATAATTGGAAAATGTGAACATTGAACAAATTTAATAAATACATAATGTAGATTACACAATTTAAATTCTATTTTTTACCTAGTTAATTTGTCATAGTTCCTTTTTGACAAATTTATCAATTTTGGGTTAAAATATTGTTGAGACGAACAAATTCATGTTTAAATCTATAAAAATTTTTTAATTCATTTTTAATTTAATTTAAATTAAATCACGATGAATTCATATATATATATATATATGCTTTCAAATTTCAATTCAATTTTAAAATAAATTTAATGCTCAAACTAAGCATCTAGGAAGTTGAATCAAATACAATTAAAGTATACACCATTTATAATAAGTCAGATCTATCAAAGTTAAAATAAATTAAATGAAATAGGTTATTTTCATGGCCAATCAATGATAAGATTCATTAAGTGAACCTTTGTTGCTAATAAACAATTCCTAACTACTCCACAGTGCCCCTTATGAATAGACTAGCCAAAGCACTCCCCAACCGAGAGTTTTGGCAAACCTCTAATTAATTTCATGAATACTCTTGAGGTTGGCTACCTTTCAATCGAGAGAACCTTTGTCATTCCACCATGTGTGCTTCATGATGTGCATGTATGTTGGCATGTCAAAAGACACATCAACAAGAATAATACATCCTTGAGAACAACATGAGGGTTGATTGATAATGTTGTTGATGTGGGAACACTATATCTTGGAAACAATGTGAGGATTTAGTGAGATTTTATTGATTGACTGAATTTGAAGGATGCTTTGGTGCTTGAATAGGCTTTATATTTAAGATTGGATGAATTTGAGATTGAATTGGATGATAGGATTCCCCTTTGAGTGGATGAGAAGGTTTGGAAAATATGAGTGTACTATTGTAATGGGTGAAACTAATATTAGTAAAGGAGTTAATAGTTGTAGCTTTGAGTGACAGAGCAGGGGATTGAAATGACGAAGAAAGTGAGCTAAAGGATGAATGTTGAGGAGAAATGAATGAGAATGGAAAGGATGAGATACAATTAAGGATAAGGATGAAGATCAATGGATGCATGATGGGATGGGTGAATGATATGAAAATTTGGGATTATGATGCATGGGGAGAGTGGATTTAGGGAAAGAGGATAATCTTGCACAAGTGCTATGATTGTGTGGTGTTAGGCTAAGAAATGCACAATCACCTATACAATAACTGCACAAGTGCCATGCTTATGTGGAGTCTATGCAAACAAGGGGGTAAGGGTACTATGCAATTGCCACAAATGTGCACATTTATGCCAAAAGTATACATGCATCATGCTTGCATAGAATCTACACACACAAGGGGGTAAGGGTGTTGTGTATGTGCCATAGTTGCATGATGTTTGTGTAAGAACTATGCAGGTGTCACATTTGTGTGGAATCTATGTAGGTAAGGGTGTCATACAAGAACTATAGTTGTATGACACTTTTGTAAGAACTGCACAAGAGTTGTAAATTTGTGTATATAAGAGAGGAATTGTTGTTCCTAGGGTGAAGAGTTCAAAATGGAAACTATTTTGAGGATACAAAATTGTTTGAAGCTGCATATTTTACTTTTTGAAACAATTTGGAAGGAAAATATTAGAGTAGAGAAATATGGAAGAATAATTGGAAAATGCAATCTCTTTAAAGATGAAGAAATTATTTTACACAAAGGGAGAAGTGCAGTTCAACTTTGTAAATGTGACATTGTTTTGATTGTGCAAATATTAAATATGCAAATGGAAATTATTTTCAAAAAGAGAGGGAAATTGCCTTTGACAAGGAGGGTAAGGATGAATTCGAAGAGACACCTCGTGACTCATTTTCAAATGGATATTTTCATTTTGTCACAATTTGGAGGAAAAAATATTTTCTTACTTTTTAAGGTTTCTTATAAACACTTGTGCAATTGCTCATTAGACACGGGAAAACCTGTTGGAGTTTGGAACTATTGACAATAAATGAATCTCATATTTTTCCAACTTATAAATCTATATATTTTTTCCACTTTTCTAACTTGTTTAGTTCAAAAGATGTTGATGAAATATTGATAATGTGTTTATACCACTTGTGATTTGTGATTGGTAGCATGCCTTGTGTGCATGTTTGCTAACTTTTCTTACACGCCAACATTATTTGAAGATTGCACTAGCTTGTTGGTAGCTTGTTTGATGGAGATCGATTTACGTCAAGTTTGGCCATTCATAGAACAATGCATAAGAGGATTGAATGTAGGTTTAAAAAAATATTTTATTTTATCTATCCCACTTCTTTCCTCCTCTTTTTTAAATTTTTATATGTTGATAATAAATTAGTTTATTTTTAGTTCGAATGATGAGTTTCAATCTTGCAAGGCAATTACACAATAGTTTTTTGACTTCCAAATAAAGTCTTACAAAATTTAAATATTTAATTACCATTCTTAAAATATAGAACCAAAATAAGTAAAAAATAAAAAAAATCAATGCAAAATTAAGCAAAATTTATATATAGCTTCCGATTTAAATTTTTTAAAACATGGACAATCAAAATTTAATGATTTTTTTTACTTTTTAGAGCAAAAAATTATATGCAAATTTTAATATGATTGTTTGTTGTCCTAAAATCAAATTTGAAATAAGTTAGCATTGAACAAATCTAATATATACATAATGTAGATTACATGGTTTAAATTCTAGTTTTTAGGTAGTTAATAGATATCATAGTTTCTTTTCGATAAATTTATCAATTTTGGGGTAAAATATTGTTAAAAAAAACAAAATTCAATAATATAAATATATTTAAATCTGTAAATCATTGTTTAAATTTATTTTTAATGATAAATTTGATTAAATCAATGATGAATTCATTCAAATAGACAATTGCTTTAAAAGTTTCAAATCAATTTTTAAATAAATTTAATGCTCAAATAAGCATAAGAAGTCAAATAAACTATAATTGAAGTAAAAAAACAAATTTAAGAAGTTGGATATATCAAAGTTAAAATGAAATAAATGAAATAAATGAAATAGGTTGTTTTTATGACCAAGTAACGATAAGAATTGTTAAGCTAAAATGTTTCTAATAAATAATTCCTAACTATTCCATAGAGTCCCTTGTGAATAGACTAGCCAAAACACTCTTTGACTAAGAGTTTTGCAAAACCTCTAATTTAATTCATGAAGATTCTTGAGATTTGTTGCTTTTCAAGTAGGGGAACCTTTATTGTTCCACCCTTGTGCTTCATAGTGTGCAAGTACGTTGGTGTGTAAAAAGACACATCAATGGGAACAATATATCCTTGAGACAACACGAGGATTGATTCATAATGTTGTTGATCTAGGAACAATATATCTTAGGAACAACCTAAGGATTGATTGAGATTTGAGTAATTGATTGAATTTGAAGGATGCTTGGATAGGCTTCAAAATAAGGATTAGTTGAGTTTGGGATTGAATTAGATGATTGGATGCCCCCTTGAGTGGATGAACAGGTTTGAAAAATGTGACTTGTGTATTATTATAATGAGCAAAATTGATATTAGTAAATAAGTCAATAGTTATAAAATCAAGTGAAAAAGTAGGGGATTGAAAATTGACGAAAAAATTCAGTTAAAGGATGAATGTTAAGATGACATGGATGAGGATGGAAAATTGATGAGATACAAATAAGGATAAGGATAAAGATCGAAGGACGCATGACAGGATGAGTGAATGATATAAAACTTTGGGATTATGATGAATGGTGAGGGCAGATTTATGGAAAGAGGGGGGAGTCTTGCATAGATGCCAGTGTTGTGTGGTTTTTGGGTAAGAAATGTATAGTCACATGTAGAAGAATTGCACAAGTTCCATTATCGTGGGGTATCTATGTTAGAAAGGGGGTAAGGGTGCTACATAGGTGTCATGATTGTGTGGTATTTATATCAAAACTATATGTGCATCATGCTTTAATGACATCCACACATCCAAGGGGTGCTAATGGTGTTACACAAGTACCATAGTTGTGTGGTGTTTGTGCAAAAAATACATAGGTTTCATGCTTTTGTGGTGTTTATGAAGGTAAGGGGGTAAGGGGGTAAGGGTGCCATGCAAAAACCATGATTGTATGAAATTTATGAACTACACATGCATTATACACTCATGGAATTTATGCAGATAAGGGCATAAGGGTGCTCCATAGGCATGGAATCTACATAAGAACTACATAGGAAACATGATTTTGTGGTGTCTACCTAGTCAAGGGGGGTATGGGTGTTATGTAGAAGCCACACTTGTGTGGATATTATGAAAGAAAGGGGAATGATTATAATGTTTGGTGGGACAAGACATGAGGCCAATGAGATTGATATTGCTTATGACATAGATTATGAGATGGAATTTAAGTAGGAGAGGCTTTGAGTGGAGATGGTGGATAGAGAGAGATGGACGGGGAGAGAGACAAGTAGAGACTAGCTTTAGGTAAATTCACTTCCAACAATTCACCGCCAACAAATTCACCTCCAACAATTCATCACCAATAATTCATTGTCATGGCAAATTCATCTCGTGGAAAATTCATTGCCATGAATCGCTAGTGAATTGTTGGCTTTGAATTTTTCATGGTGTTGAATTGGTGGTGAATGATTGGTAGTGAATTTTCCTAGAGCTGTAGAGAGTATAGGGTGAGAAAAAGAGACAAGATGAGTAGAGGGGATTGGATACAAAGATGGGACATGATGAACATAGTAAAAATATAAGCATATGTGATGGGATGGACAAAGGAGATAGGATGAGTAGAATTTTTGGGACGATTACATGGTGTAGGATGATTATATAGTTTAGGATGAGTAGATGGTTCAACATGGGAAAAGCAGACAAGATGAGAAAATATTTTGGGATGAGTAGATGGTGTAGGATGAGAAGTTGGTTTGGGACGAGCTAAAAATTCAACATAAGTAGATGGTTCATGATGCAAGTCAGGATAAGAATGTGAAACATAAATAAAATATAAAACCATAAATGCGATAGAATAGAGAGAATACAATGATGAAATGATGTTTGGGATGTTAGGTACATGTTGTAAAGATAATATTCATGCAAAGAGCAACCTAATATTTGTTTTAGAACTAGCCTTATACTAATATCTAAGTAGGCATATGACTTGACACAACATGATATGGAAAAACATGATGGGATTGATCATGATGCACCCTAATGATTGTAACAAAAACAAGAAAAATAAGAAACACATAAGAAAGCATGCACAAATAGAAAAGAAAAACATTTTTTTCTTGGTCAACCTAGAAGTTGAAGATTGATTTGATGGTGATAGTGTTGTTGATTTGAGAATGATATATCCCAAGAAAAACATGAGGATTAAGAATGGTATATCTTGATAATGATGGAATGCATAATTTTCTTAAAGCTAAACAAGGCTTGTAGCAAGATGAGGAACAAATCCTATGGATGATTTTAGATGGGTGTGGGATAATTGACAAGGCTTGTTTGGATTTTTCTATTTTACTATTGTGTGTGGATAAAATTATTGGGATGGTAATCCTAGAATAGTTTAGGAATGTGGAGTGCTTACACATGGATGAATTGATTTGGGGATCACACTTCAAATTTGGATTACTTTTGGTTAGGAATGTGGAGTTCTTGCGAATGTATAAAGAATGATATAATAGTATGAGAGTAATGGGTCATGAGCATAACAAGATAAAATAAATAAAGATAATTTAAACATAAATAAGGGAAAATGATAAACAAGTGTGAGTAGACAACCCAAGTGGGAAGTGAAAACAAAATCAAAAGTAAGGCATAAGAAAATAGTGAAATGTGAAGTGAAAACCAACAAAACCCTCTGTAATGCACAATATTCAAATTTAAATGTAAGGAAATTTACACAAATAAATAAGAGCTTCCTATTTCAAACTAAGTGGAAAACCTTAGGTTGAGCATAATTAAATTGAAACAAACTAAATGTTACCAAATGATACTCTATTGTTGGTGGATATGCTTAAGGGAAATGCAATGTCATGAAGGAATAATATGTAGTTGCTCAAATTAATTCTACAAAATATAAGTAGCATGTACTTGTCAATTCACAAATTATCTTTTTGGAAAGTTTTGAAGCTTAATTATATTTTTTTAGTGGGAAGATGGATGGTGTACATTCATTTGATGAATCTACTATTGATATTGGTTCAAAGGATTTTCCTAGGAATATAATAAGAAAGATGAATGGAAAAGGCATAAGTTATTTTGAATGATTATGGTAAAAATTATTTTTTTACAATCATATGGAGGAGAGTATTGATGATTTGGTTGCAAAATGGAGGGTGAAGATTGGACGATTAAATGGAAAGATGAGATTTGAGCAATATGAATAATAGACATAAATGAATTTAATTGATCCTTTATTTGAAAAGGAAAGATGGAAAATGAATATTGCCCTAGAGGTTTAGCTTGAGTGGTGTGGTTGCTTGTTTTTAGTGTATGGTAGTTTGCCCACCTGAGTTCAAACCCCATTCAGCCTATCTAAATGGGGTGGGGGCCACCATGGAGACTTGGAGGTTATAGGGGCTCATTCTGTTGATTGTCGTGTTCATGTGAATGGTGTTCAGGCCAAGCTGATCCAAGTAGCTGGGCTACCAATTCCTCCAGAAAAAAAAGAAGGAAAATGAATATTTTTATTTTCATTATGAGATAGAAAATTTGACTAATTAATTGAATAATAAAATTATTTAGTTAACTAGTGGGGTGGTGAGGATTTAATTAAATAAATATTTTATTTAATTTCTTAGGATGATGTTAGTATGGTAGTGTTGTCAAATTAATCAATTAGAATCATGGTGATGATGAAATGTAAGAAATGATGTTAAAAAGCATCACTAGAAGTGGTGATAGATTTTATGTGTCTATACATTACCCCTTAAAAATTTCATTACCACTAAGAAGAGTTAATGGTGTTTCAAAGAAAATAAACATCCATATAATGATAAGATGAAAATGGTGATAAGTTACCCTAAGTGATTTAAGAAAATGGATAGGGATCCCCCCTCAAGAGGATAGGTGAGTTGGGAGAACACAATTGAACTCTTAAAAGGAAGAGAGGTATAAAAGGGATAGAGAAACCTAGAAAATTAGAATGAAAATGAGAGGAAAATTGTAAAAAGTAGGGGTGGAATGAAAAGGAGTTGGGGCTAAAAGAAATCATTTTTTCCCTTAGGATTTAAGGGATAATCATGTTAGTTATAGTGATACCAATGAATAAAATTAATGAATATGAATGTGTAAGAGTATGCGAATGTAAATGAAACAAGAATTTGGTGAATATTTTTTTTCATAACATTGTGCATTTTGTGATGATAGGTATATGCTAATAATTTTTTTTGAAAAATTCAAATCTGCTAAAAAATTTAATTTTTTTGTAGCATATGATGGTATGTATCAAGATATAATAAACCGTGATGATGTTTTCATATGTGCACGAAGGACTGCCTCACAAATAGAATGCCCTAAACAAGCATGCCAAAATTCATCATGATATAATGAACCATGACAATCCGTGGAATACATTGTAGGACAAAGATAAAATTTGTAGACACTAAAAATTGTCTTAGGCTTGCGAACTATATTTCCTCATCGATTCCCCCTTTATTCATAATAATTAAATAATCTTTAATTATTTAATTATTTTCTAAAGTTATAAGTCTTCTATTAATTAAATAATCTTAATTATTTAATTAATTCATTGCTATGTTTATTTACCTCCTTTATTTAATTGCATCACTAATGTCCTTATTTAATTTTTTACTATTTTTTACTATAATTAAATAGTTATTTTAATTATTGAATTATTCACTAGCCTTTTCTACCATTAAATTAAATAAATGTTATTTATTTAAATTCTTACTAATTTGTCATCTTCTTCCCATTTTGAATTAAATTATTATTTAGTTCAAAAATTAGCTTGTCACATGTCTCTTATAATTAATTAATATCTCTATTATTTAATTATCCTTTTTTTTGAATTAAATTGTTATTTAATAAAAAAGTCAACCTGTCACATGTCCTCTATAATTAAATAATATTTTTATTATTTAATTATTCATTTTCCTCTCAAATTAAATAATTTTATATTTATTTGAATTCCTCTAGCAACCTCTTTTTCTGTGCCAACCTCAGTATCCATGCCAATCTTATCTCCTTTTGTCTCATTCAATTTCAGCCCTTGATTGAATTATTTTATAATTCAATCTTGGCTATTCATTCTTATATTTGCCCTAATTTTTCCCTAACAATATTTCATACTACAACTTTCATTCTTGTCCATTGATTGACATATCTTATTGACATTTAACCTCGATTCAAATTTTTCTTTTTTATAAAATACCCTATCCTTGTCATTTTCATACATCTTGAGCAATTGCAAGTACATGTGTTAGTGAGACAACATATTATCTTCAATATTTTTCTTGTCATTGTCATAGGCTACTAGTGCATACTCAAATATGAGGGAATCAAGTACATTCAAGCAAGATGGAGAAGAGAAATGGAGTTCAAGCAACCATGGCATAGGTGATATTTACTTTGTGTTTATGTTTCTTATGTTGGATTGTGCTTTATTGTTGATTTAGGGATTTATAGGTTTAGTTTTTATAATATTTTACCTTAACCTGATTTTTACCCTAGATTACATTGGTAAACCCGATGTGAAGCTAACCATACCTTGTAGAAATTTTTAGAAATTTTGAGCTATTTAGGTCTATAATGCAACTGCAAGCTGAAACAACACAACTGCCAAAAGCCAGTGTGATGCAATCGCAATCTGGAAAGCCGCAACTACTCATGAGTCAAAAATGTCATTTGGGTTGCTTCTATTTTTGGATTTTTCAATTATTCTTGGTTTCTAGTTATTGTGTTTATCATCTAACATCGATTTTACATCATATTATTCTCTGATTTGGTCAAAATTGGTTGCCTTTTTTGTGTTTTACAACTACAGGTTTTTGCGATGCAACTAATTAGGGCATCACCACAACTGTTTGGGACTTAGTAACATCATTAGTTTGCATCCATTTTTAATTTTTTTCTCTTGTTTCTAGTCTCTGGTTCTAGGATTTTTCATCTAACATCATTATCATATCATCTTGGTTCCTGGTTCAGTCAAAATTGGTCATTTTTATTGTGTTTTTGCAACTCTAGGTTCGTTCGCCGCAATTGTTAAGGGAAACGATGCAACTGTTACAGACTTCACTACATTATACCAACACAGTCGCCACACCAAAAGCCATAGTCACTAGGTTCTGCGTCACAACTGTCAAAAGCCAGTGAGTTGCATTTGTCATTTATGACAATTGCCTATTTTCTAGAAACTTGCATGTTTTTAGGAATAATTTTCAATTCTGGTTTTTTTGCATTTGGTAGCATAGGAGTTTTTTGATACTAATATCTGATTTGCAGCATGTGGCACAGGTAGAAAGGAGGCATTTTCATTTGATTTTGCTAACTTGTTTATCTTGTCCCATTTTTTTTTCAAATATCTATCACACTCATTTGATTAAAATTGACTTGCATACACACTCATTTGGTTAAAATTTACAATAATCTGCATTATCACACTCATGGGTTAAAATGAACACAACTTGCTTATTCACTCATATGGTCTAAAATTTACAACTTGCATACTACACTCATTTGGGTCTTAAAATTAACCTTGCATATTCACCCATTGGCTTTAAAACTGACAAAAACTTTGCATCAAGTGTCTTCTCTCACATATTGCTTTGGGGACCTAAAATAAATCATTGTCTTCTTTGTTTTGTGGTTTTGCATTTTGTTGTAAAGGTGTGTATGCTCTTCTCTCACACCATTTTGGTGATCTTGAGAATATAAAACATCTCTTAACACTTGCATTATCACCCACACATTTCAATTTATTAAGGTTAATGAACACCATACGAGTGTGAGGCAAGTGTGTTGTGTATGCTCTCTCCTCGTGCCTTGTGCGAACTTGGAGATAAAAAGAAATATACTTGTCTTGCTTTTGTTTACCCTTAGAGGGGCCTACCAAGTGAGACACATCCATATGAAGAACTCTTTGGTGACTCCAACCAGTTTTTCCCTTGGGCCGGTATATAAAAGGATGTGACGAACGTCATAGTCCTCATGCTATGTAGGCCTTAGCCATATAGTTCCATTCAAAAAGAGGAGGTACCTTTGAGTATAAGTGCCCCAAGTAAGGTGGTTAGAGCTTTTAGTAGCTTGTTGGATGCTTGCAAGGTGGCATGTCCTCGAGTTGTGACTAATAATCATACTAGTTAGAAGCCACCCTTTTGATTGAGTTTTGGTGATGTTCTTAGTGTAGGGGTGTACCATTGCACCCATAATACTTTTACGCCCAACATTTGGCTCCCTTCATTGAGACCAAAAATCATTGGCTTGCATAGTTACTTGCTTCTAAGCTTGTGAATTTCTACGGAGAGGGTGATTTGTGGTATCCTTCCATAACAGGAGACCCCTACCCATCCACTGCCGTAGCAAAAATGTGATACATAACCTAAAAGGATGTCCCTCCCTTACGTTGAAGGAAATTCCTAGAGTGGCTCTAAGAGTGTTGCCATTGGCCATTGCCCTTAGGGATAGACAAGTGCTTTATGTGTGTGATATTGTATTCGATATGTGCTATACTTGTGGAAATTTGAGGTAAATAACCTCCAAACATACACATTACGAACATACTTTTAGAAAATTTTAGACCAGCCCAAGTGTTTTAAGATTGTTTATAGTGTTTTCTATTCATACATCACAAAAATCAGATAAAAAATTGAGTAAAAAACATTCAACTTAGGTCAAGAAAAACTGTGCACCACAACTGATGCTCATAAAATCGTAACTAAAAAACCTAGAAAACTGCAACTAATTCCCATAACACCGCAACTGACATTCAAAATGATGCAATTGCTAGCTATTGAATTTTTTAGGGAGAACATAAACAATCCACTCTCTGATCAGTTCCTGAGCATAATCTTGTCCTTTGATCACAAGCTTGAAATCACCAGACTTGTCATTTTTCAGTCCATCCATTACCACATCTTTGCATTAGTGGCATTAGCCATAGGTCAAACATTAGGTCATCTCTTAGCTTACATACACCTTGTTGTAAAATTTGGCTTTGGAAATTCATCAAACTTTAGAGTAGTCCATAAGTTGCAAAATTAGTTTTATTTTGACCTTAGTTTCCATCATTTTAGTCCTTTGTCATTCAGGTTGGCTCCTCAACTCACAAGGCTAGTTTGAGACCACCTTTGTCAATTTATCATTTCAGTCTTTACCATCCTTGATGTCTTGATAAATCAGATTTTTCTCCTTGGCTATCTTAGGTTGATTAGTAAACTTACCTTATACTTACCATAAGGTGCCTACTTGTCATAATCTTAGTCATCATTTTAGGTCATATTACCATTTTTAGCCCCCATCATCCTTTCACATTTGCATTATATTTGGCATACCTTAGTCTTAAACATGATAAAGATATTGACTTCATTGTGACATTATCTTGACTATTGTCACTTTGGCTCCTTATCTTGGTATTATCCTTATACATCATTTATACCTTGAAAAATCCAAAAAAAATAGTTACATACCTTAGACATACCTTAGATATTGACCTCATTGTGACATTATCTCATTGACATCTTGACTATTGTCACTTTGAGTCCTTATCTTGGCATAATCATTAGGCATCATTTATACCTTGAAAAATCCAAAAAAATAGTCATCTTGCATAGATATTGACTTCATTGTGACACTATCCTATTGACATCTTGACTATTGTCACTTTGAATCTTTATCTTGGTACCATAATTAGACATCCCTTATATTATTGAAAAATAAAAAACATAGTTGCATAACCTTGGTCATAGTCATACCTTGGTCATACCTTTGTATTACCATACCTTGGACATCATATCAAATTAACCCTATCTTTGCAAGTATTTTGTGGTCGAAACAAGGTTGAAAAAGAAACAAAAAGAGATGGAATTCCCCAGTGAAGATGATTTTGTCAACCCCTTTGGTAATTCTTCACATGGACCTACCTAGACCACAAAAATTATTTCCAATCCATTTGAAAAATTCATAATAAGAGATGAAGAAGGTCGTGTGATAGTAGAGGAAGTAGAGGTTACCGCACAAGATCCCAAAATAGACTCTTTTGTGGATGAAATAGTGGCATTATATTCCCAACACTTCTTGGATAAACTATTACATGAAGGATCCACACTACCCCTTGGTTTTTACATCAAAACACTACAAGCAATGCCTACCCTAAACAAACAAAATCAAGGACATAGTGCATCTATCTCTAGTGGCTCCATCCCACAAATCAATACTTCCATACCACTAGGAGGGTCCGCATAAGACTCAACAACCATCCACACATCACCATTTGGCACCCAAAAAATGACACAAGGAATGAAACAATCCATGACACAACCCTTTAGTACCTCATTCAATCCAATTTCTACATCTAAAGCTATGGGGGCATCATCTTCCAATCCATTTGTCATGGGTCTAAACAAGACAAGAAAAAGACCTAAGATTATGGTTAATGGTCCTAAAACTCCCAAGTCAAATGCTATACCAAACATGGGAACCCCTCAACACACCATCACATCACAAAAAGGGCCTACTCCTACTATGCATGCGCACCACAATACACAAGGGTCTACTCCAAACAATACACAAAGACCTTTCACACAACATGGAAACCAAAACTTACATGGGCACACTTTTGAAAGTTCATGGAAAACACAATCCAATCCTCCTTACACCAACCACATTCCAACTTTCAACCAAAATGTTCATAACCAAATACCACCTTTCACCCCTCATATGCAAAACCAAAATCTATTACAAACACTCACAGCCAATCAAAATCCATCTCACAACATTGGATTACAAAATGCCAACATGGACTCTTACCACAATACACAAGACACATCATTGACACAACTGGATGTCCTAACAACTCAAATGCTTGCCTTGCAACAACAAATATAGAACATGCAAGTATCAAACAAGAAAACCTATTCTACAAAAGATTTATGTCCATATCCATTTGACAAAAGTTTATACATGCCTCCCTTCCCACATGGCTATGTCATGCCTAACTTACCTAAATATAGAGGGAAGGGAAAGCCTATTGAACATGTGAAATATTTTTCTACATCTTGCATAGACATTGCACATGAACCCATGTATATCTAATGAGAATATTCCCACGAACTCTTACAAGATAAGCACTTGAGTGGTTTGCTCACTTACCAATGGGAATACGTACATAAGGAGACTTGGTTGATAAATTTGTAGAACACTTTACATACAAAATTGACAATGAGATAATGATCGCCACCCTATGTCACACTACACAAGAAGAAGGTGAAAACTTTGTGACTTTGTTCCGACCATGGAGGAGTTTAGCTAGCAGATGTCCCGTGGAAATACCCGAAAAGAAAAAAGTTGTCATGTTTGTGGAAAACCTCAATTCAAATTTAAGAAACAAACTACGAATGTAATGTTGTGCCTCATTTGCAGACTTATTAGAGAAGGGAATCATCCTTGGGAAGTCACTTATTGACAAGGGAGAGATCAAAACCTTCAACAAGAACATGACTACCCAAAACAATTCAAATGACAAGAACAAATATTGGGCTTGTAACAAAAATTTGACTAATGATGGAGTTGTTGATGCCAAGGCAATACAAACATGCCCTACCATCACACTAAGGGGACCCAACACATCAAACAACCCACCACATGCACCTGATCACACAACAAATGTCGTCCAAAACATGGAAGAACAAAAATCTCAAAGGAAGTTTCTCATAAAACATAAATATACTCCCTTATGAGAGCCAATCAAATCTATCCTCAAAAAACTCTTGCAACAAAATGCCATACAACTTCCTAATGTGAAACCATATGACCTAGGTCAGTTCAAACCTTCATGGTGGGATGATAATGCCTTTTGTGACTATCATCAAACTAAAGGAAACCCAACTTCACAATGTAGACAATTGAAAAATATCATTCAAGACCTCATTGAAAGTGGCATCATAGAAGTTGATGGATAACAATAGACCTCAAGCAATGACCATAAAGTCTTTGCAGATCCTTTACATGACCATGGAAAAGGATAGGCCTCCAATTCGGGTTCTAAGACCAATAATTCTTCAAATTATATCAATGCCAAATATAACTACACCACCATCCATCACATTTGAGCTACCGACGATTACGCCAATACTATTATTGTCAAGAAACCACCAGAATGTGCCATCAATACCTTTCAAACCAAGGTAACTATCCAAGGTGCTCCCCAAAAATAACAACCAAAATCTCAATACAATATACTTGACCATTTGGGGAAGACACCCACACAAATCTTTATCCTCGAGTTGTTGCATATCTCACTTGAACATAGGGCCATTCTTGACAAAGCCCTATAGAACACTACCGTACCCATTGACCTCAATTTCAATCATTTCCAAGAGATGGTGGTTTACTTGGCTAATTCTCATCATGTCACTTTCTCTGACCAAGATTATTTGACCTAAAATATTAATCACAATGACCCCTTACATCTTGATGTCTTTGTCCATAAACATAAAGTCAGATGAGTATTGGTAGACGATGGAGCAGGGTTAAACATTTGCACCCTCAAATTGGTTAAGGCATTAGGCTTCTCTGAGGCATGTGTAGACACAACCAAAATAATTTTTATCAAAGCATATGACGATGAAGAATGCTCTTCCAAGGGTGTTATCACACTACCAATCAAAATTGGACTTGCAGTAATGGACACCACATTCCAAGTCTTGGATCTTGACCTTCCATACAAACTCCTCCTAGGCTGACCATGGATTCACGCCATGAAATTCGTACCATCCACTTACCATGATTGTATCAAATTCCCATATAATGACATCAAAATCATAATAGCTCATGATCTCGACCCATTTCAATATTGCAGCAACCTAAGAGGGACCACACAACAACAAGTGCCCGTCAACTAAGAGGCAAGTCATCTGCCTCATTCACTACATTGATCCTTCCACTCTATCCAAAGCATCCACCTCCAAAAATCTGTCCTTCGATCCCAAAATTGAGGTCCAAGACAAGTGGTGTGGTGAATATCACATGAAGACATCTTATTGTATCAACAAGTTGGAAACTCCTAAGTCATATGGAAAATCAACAACAAATAAGAGACAATCCAAGGTCACTATCCACATGTCTCCCAAAACCACTTTCACAAAATTGGGGGAACTAAGCAAAGAAGCCATTAACAAAGAAGATTTGACCTCATGGCTCTACAGAGAAGACAGTGAAGAAGCTCTTCCACCCACACAAAGACCTACTAAACAATATGGAAAAGGTTTCAAAATTATGCAGGACAAAGGCTATGATGGACATAGTGGATTTAGATTGAATAAGTGGGATGACTAAACCTTTGTCAGTATCTAAGAGACCAAAAGGCCTAGGGCTAGGGTTTAAACCAATCAAGATTGGTGCTCCTAGTACTAAGGTACTTTCAATTGAGGAATTAAGTTCTTTTAATAATATTGAGACATCCATAACACATGACACCCCTGAACCATCTGAGGCATATGATGATGATTATGTTGAGACCGACTCTAATGAATATGAATGGGACTCCCTTGTCTCCAGTGAATATGATATCGCCAAGATGCTTGACAAACTTGAATTTTTTGACACCATGACTCGAGACCCTAACAATACCTCTGTCTTTACCATATCCACTCGAAACCTTGATACTACTGATTATGTCATGCCTTTAGTCTACCCCCAACTCATCGATTGGGACCAACAAGGACCTCCCATCTTAGACATATTCGACAATGACGAAGCCATCGCGGAGTTCATGGGATTACAAGAAGGAATTCCTAGTGGTGATCATAAAGCTAGATTTACCATTGAATTGGATCATATGGCATAATTTGGGGAGCCTGTCCACCCCTCTAGTCATAAAAGTAAAAATGATAAAGCAAAAAATGACAAGTCTCTAGGTGAAAACCGCAAGGCGCCTTTTGACCAAGAAAAAGTAAAAATAAAGAATGTATCCGAGGGTGAAAACCTCTCTAAGGCACCCAAGGATGGAGGGTTGGACATTCTTCCCATTAACCAAGAGAAGTCGCCAATGCTTATTGAACAATCTATGGAAGTCAACGTTGGCACAAATGGAAATCCCAGAGTTATCCACTTTGCAGCATCGTTGACTGAATTTGAGAAACCTGAGTTTTGTGCTTTCTTTGCAGAACGACAAATTAATTTCGCTTGGTCCTATGCCAACATACCTAGGCTCGATCCTGAGTTGGTATTGCACCATTTTCTACTATTTCCTAATGCCAAACCTGAAAAACAAAAGCATAGAAAGATGCACCTGCAAATTGCTTTATTAGTCAAGGATGAACTAAAGAAGTTACTAGCTGTTGGCTTTATCAGGTTAATTGACTACACAAAGTGGATCTCTAACCTTGTGCCAGTAGCAAAACCAATAGGTGGGATCCATATTTGTACATACTTCTGAGATTTGTATAAATCTTGTCCGAAGGATGAATTTCCTCTACCGAACATTAACATTATTTGGTTGACTGTCGGCTACAAGATGTTGTCACTCATGGATGGCTTCTTGGGGTACAAAAAAAACAAAATAGCTCTTGAAGATCAATACAAGATGACCTTCCATGCAGGGGAAGTTAATGTTGGAATGCCATTCCTTTTGGACTCAAAAATGCTGGGGCCACATACCAATGTGCTATGACCATAATTTTTCATTATCTCATGCATACTCTAATGGAAGACTATTTATGACTTGCTAGAAAAATCATTGACATGAGGCGATTGCTTGCGAGTCTTAGACAAGATTTTTAAAAGACTGGAAGAGTACAAAGTCAAACTGAACCCTAAGAAGTATGTATTTGGAGTAACATCGAAAAAACTCCTAGGCTATATTGTTTCCAGGTAAGGCATTGAAGTCGACCCGACCAAAGTCAAAGCTATAATAGACAAGCCTCATCATACCAACATAAGTCAAATATTCACATTGAAAGGATGACTCCAATCTATCAAAAGATTCATAGCACAATTGACTGAAAACATTCATCCATTTCAACACTTGCTCAGAAAAGGTGTACCATTCATGTGGATAGATAAGTGTCAGGAAGCCTTCCAACATATTATGGATTGCCTACTAGCACCACCAGTTTTAATGCCACCTGTCAATGGGAGACCTCTCATCCTCTACATTTCAACAACTATATTTGCACTAGGCACATTACTTGCACAAAATGGTGATGAAGGTCGTGAACAAGCGATATATTATATCAGTCGCACCTTGGTCGGTTATGAATTAAATTATAGTCTTATAGAAGATGCTTGTCTTGTAGTAGTATTTCCTACTCAACATGTTAGGTACTACATGCTGAATCATCAAACAAAGCTTGTCACCAAGATAGACCCACAAAAATACCTTCTCAACAAGGCAACCTTGATAGGACGACTAGCTAAATGGGTTATGATACTTAGTGAGTCTGATATTCAGTATGTCAAGAGAAAAGCAATAAAAGGATAGGTCATCTCTGATCAACTTGCAGAACACCAACCAAAGCCGATCATCCATTAGTCTCTGATTTTCCAAATGAGTCTATCGTCACTTTGGATACACTAGCAACATGGAAATTATACTTTGATGGGTCTCACATAAATCATGGTTTAGGAGAAGACGCATTATTTATCACCCCTCAAGGTGATACCATTCCCAAATTATTCAGAATTGCCTTCCCATGTACCAAAAATATTGCAAAGTATGCGGCTTTCCTCATAAGGCTTTGCATGGAAATCAAGTGGAAAATCAAGAACTTGCAAGTATATGGTGACTCCCAACTGGTAATCTGACAGGTCAATGATGATTATGACACTAAGGATGAAAAGATTACTCCATAGAAACAAATGGTGGATAGTTTCCAACAATATTTTGACAACATTATCTTTCATCAAGTACCTCACATTCAGAATAAAGCAGTAGATGCCATGACTACCATTGGCTCTCACTTGGACGTCCCAAACAATGTGCCTCAATTTGAGTTTTTGGTAGAACGGTTATTGATTCCTACCTTCGACATCCCCGAGTCTTAGATGGTTTGTGAACGTTTTGGTCCCAACTCCCCATGGTACCAAGACATTTATGACTACCTCGATAACAATACCATTTCCCCTTACCTCTCTACCAATCAACACAAGACGTTCATCCGTAAAGCCTCCAAATATGCCATCATCAGTGATACCCTACAGATGAGCCCTCAACAATACCCTATTGCGATGTCTCGATACCGACAAAGCACAAATGACCTTGTGCGAAGTACACAAAGGTATATGTGGAACCCATTCTAGTGGTCCAACCCTAGCCAAGAAGATTATGAGAGGGATATTATTAGCTTACAATGGAAAGAGATTCATACCACTTCATCAAAATATGTTGAAAATTTCAAACTCATGGAGACTTGATACATGCACCAACATAGGAGTTGCGTCCAATAACATCACCATGGCCCTTTTCCCAATGGGGACTCAACCTCATAGGTAAGATCCATCCCACATCATCCAATGGCCACAAATTCATCATCACCACGACTAAATACTTTACTAAATGGATTAAAGCAATTCCCACGACATACATCACCAACAAAAAAATCTCAAAGTTTATCCTCAACTATATCATTTTTTTATATGGTGTCCCTCAATCCATCATCATCGACAATAGTCGTCCATTCAAGAACCAATAATTTTGCCAACTTTGCAAGAAGTTCCATATCCAACATCATTTATCCACTCCATACTACCCACAAGGTAATGGCCAAGTTGGGGCGTCAAATAAAACCATTCTCAAAATCCTTAAAAAGATTGTCAATGATGTTGGTCACAATTGTCACCTTCAACTTAATCCCGCCTTATGGGCCTACCACACCAGTATTCACACTCCCACTAGTGCCACTCCATATTCACTGGTCTTTGGTTTTGAATCCATCTTAGCTATTGAGGTTGAATTAAGTTCCCTATGGGTATCCATGCAAGGGTAGATCAACGATGAAGAATACCGTGTATCAAGGCTACATGAGTTGGAATTTTTAGATGAACGGAGATAAAATGAATTGGTCCATCTTCAAACATATCAGAATCATCTCCATTGTAGTTATAATAAGAAAGTCTTGAACTAACACTTTGACGCTGGTGACTTGGTGTTAATGGAGAACCCTAAGAATCAAGTAGAACGAGAAAAGCCAGGAAAATTTGAGCCGAATTGGTTGGGTCCTTACATTGTCACAATAGTCTTCAGATTAGGAGCATACCATCTTTCAAATTTTGAAGGGGAACCCTTGTGAGAACCAATCAACAGTCTGCACCTACACATATTCTACACTTAACTTCAGAGAGCCATGTGCTAACAAAAAAAATACAAAAAAATTTATAAAAAAATAAAATTTGTCACCTTGATGAAAACCTAGCAACATGCGTCTTGGTGACAACAAAAAAATTAAAAAAATCAAGAAAATAGTAAAGATAAATAATCCATCCAATAGTGAAAACCACTTCGGTGGTGCTTTAAATAAGTACCATGGTGAAAACCTAGCAAATAGGCACCATGTGTAGTTGACCTTTGCTCTGTCATCTACCATCATTCTATCTGATTTACACTATCCCTTCATTTTCCACTCCATTTTGCACAACATCCATAATAATTCTTGGTTGCCCTTTTCCATAATCTGGAATGATTGACATTATGATCTTTTCACTTATCCCATTCCACCCCTGTTAAATTGATCTTATACATGACTGGGGGAAAATACTTGACCTATGTTGTCATTGAATCCTACACTTACTCTTGGAGCTCATTAGATTCCCAAAATACAAAATAAAATCAAATATCCTCAAAAGCGACAAAAAAAATCAAATATTCCCAAAAGGACAAAAAAATCATAAAACCTCAAAAATCCAAAAAATCAAAACATGTCAAAAACCCAAAAACATCCAAATAACCTTCAAAAATCCCAAAAACAACATCAAAGTCAGTCATGTCAATCCAAGTCCATTCAAACTATGTTGCCTCTACGACTTAACGTAGGCAAGGCCATCTATTGATGAGCTCCTGAGGAATTAAGTTGGTCCTTTTAGGTTTGGTCAAATAAAAATCATGATTCGGTCCTTTATCAATAAAACAAGGTCAAGTCATGTCAAACTATGAGGTTTCTATGCATTGTTACGTAGGTAAGGCCATCTGTCAATGAGCCCTCGAGGCCACCTAGGATGATTCTTTAGGGTTTGTCGAGTCAGTCGCGATAAATGAAAAATTGTCATTAGACACAAATAGTCATCAAAGCGTTAAAAAAGTCACAAATCAACAAGATAAACAAACCAACTAGTCCTCAAGTTAGCTCAATCAATTGTCACAATAGTCAAAACATTAGATCAAACAATCAAATAGTCAATTACTTGTCTCATACAGGATGTGTCCTTCCTCTAAACCAAACATTGTCATTAATCAAACTTTTTTATTCACATTATACAGGTGGTTACATGATCGAAACCAGACTTAACATCTAATAGGACATATTTCCTCTCCTGAAACCAAGCCTCATCAAACAATCAACTCGTCAATCACCTAGTCAATTAAACATCAACAAATAATTACTGGAAAACACTCTGAATGGTTGTTGACTTTGTTGGGCTATTTTGTCTTATCTTTTTTTATATTTTTTTGTGAGTCGCGTTACTAGCTACCTCGAGGATGTCTCATGAAAGATTTAGAGGAGCGATGATGTCTCATGACTCTTTTCTTTGATTACTATTTGCAGACTATCTTGGCAAAAAGACAAGGGAATCTTTGCCTTCAATATGAGTTAGGAAATTCCTTGTCTACGATTGTTTGTTTCACAAGTGGATGACCTTGCACACCCTGGTCTATATCATATTATGGTTTTTGTTGTCCATTTGTCTCATTTTACCACCCAATGATGATTAATGCAAAGCCTTGCACAACAAAATATACATCTTTTAAGTTGTCTCCGCTAACGCCATACTAACATCCATATCTTACACGTTAACATTTCTTTTATTTTCATCTTGACAACATCTTATGACACACAAAAATACCCTACATGCATAATCATGTTAGGAAGCATTATAGATATCACTATCATAATAGGCATCATCATATTAATTCATTTATATTGCATATGAAAATACAAAAACATAGATTGCATCCATATGGCATTATAATTTCATCACACCATATCATATTAATCATGTCATTACATTTACATCACATCATAATCATAGTCCACTATCATTTATCACATTACATATATATTGCATTGACATTTTATAAGCATAACATAACATGGTCTCATAACATACCACATTGCATTACATAATCATATCATATCATTTCGACAACCATCATAATGTATTCACATAAACACTTACAATCATCACATTAGCATCCATAATCATAATATTAAATGCCTCCATCTCTCATCTAAACATCATATCATAAGCATACATTAAGTCATCCATATTGCATTAACATATAACATCATCACATAATCAAATAAAAATGCATAAACAACATGAACATCCATCACATAACATAAGAATGCATATAATATAAATTACTGCCAAAATCATATCATATATATATTGCTAAAAAAAAGTCTTACAGTATAATGTCAAGATGTATCATCTATATCCCAAGAATAGAGATTGTAGGCTCGATGGTCAAAATATACATGTGTCATGATAGAATGTCAAAATATTCTCTAACTCGAGTTGCCAAGCTCCCCAAAAGGTGATCATCATGGCAATGGTTGTCTATCCTTTCGATGAGGAGAACCTGATGACATTTACTTTGTATGTGGCCTCTCATTTGGCCTTGATCGTGTTGACCCTCACACACACCCACTACTCTATGACCTATTGTGGGGTTGTTGGCTGTGGGACCTACCGTTTCTCAATGCCTTTGAGGTGCTCGATGTTGTCCTCTTTGGTGGAACCTCAGCCTCATATAAGTCTCTGTAGTATTGCTCCCTCCTGGTAAACCTAGCAATCTCTCGAGCCATACCTACTACTGACCCAATACAGGTAGCAATGAAATATGTAACTCACTGATCTTCCTGTTGGATCCTAATAACTGTTGCATCCCTCTCCGTTTGTAGAACATCCCTCTTTATTCTCAATCCATATCTCTCTGTCCTCAGTTCTCCCACCTCGCCCTCTAGTGCCTAGATCTTGGATGTAGCCTGCTATAATCGTGCCTGTAGATCGGCTATCTGCTGGTCTACTAATCCATCCCCTCCTCCGAGAGCCACCTCCTCTAGTCCCTCCTCTACATCAATTCCCATGACAATCCTCTCTCGGAGGACCCACTTTGCCTGGCCCATCACCTCCTTCTCTCGTCTCTCCTCCTCCTGGTGCTCCTTCTCCACCTCAACCTCCTCCATCACCATGTCATGTTGCCTTGCCTCAAGAAGGGGCACCTCCTCATGTTGCTTCTTTGGCGCTCTCTCCTCCTCGACTCTCTCACCCTCACCCTTCTCTTGGATCAATGATATGAGTCTCCCCGCTGTCTCCCCATCCTCCTCCTCCTATCCCGATCTCCTCCTCTCCCTCCTCTACCATCTCCTCCATCATCACCTCTCCCTCTATCCCCTCCTCCTCCCTATCCTTGGTCTCCCCTCTGGCCTCGTAGGCCCCTACCTCAACACTCTACCAGCGTCAACTGATCTAGGTCTGTGTATGGCATTGGTCTATGGGTAGCCCACTATAAATCATACTCTACTATGGTCCCTGCATTTGTTGCACCACCCCTCCATGCCCACTGCACTAGCTGCAGTACATTTATATCCTTCCCATCGGTCACCACTGGAATCACCTATCCCCATGGGTGTACCTCACATGAGGATCACGTGAACTCTGTTGTCCCTTGAGGCACATCCAATGCCTCTCTGAACTGCCTCCTGATTGCTCTAGCAGATACTACTCAATGATGTGTTGTGACTGTATAGTATGACCAATTAGGTATCTGGCCTATCGGCACCATGGTAGGTGTTCATCCTCATCTTCCACAATTGATAATATTTGTAGGGCCTCCATACAAAGCTAGCCAACACATCTATCCCATGCCTCCAATATTGTATATCTCCCACATGGGTCTGAGTGACAACACCTCCATACAGATAAGAATAAGGCATCCCATCCCCTAGCTGTCATCCCACTACAGGATGGAACATTGCAATGTGCTCCCATGCTCACACCATCAACAATGTAACCCCACAACTCATGCTCTAACCATCCCGATATGCGATATCATGCAACTGAAAGTAGAGCATCACCAGTAGACAAGGCCCCCATGCATAGACTATCCTTGCTGCATCATCCCTTCTTACATCTCTCCCCATCCCATTAGAAAGCCATGCCCTCGACAGTCTGGAATGATAACCCCACCAATCAAGGTACAACGAATGCAGTCAAACCTCTCATACCGCTTTGCCAGAGTCTCCCATTCGATCTCATATCCCTACATGTCGAGCTCTGCCACATCCTCATAATCATAATGGTCATAGATAGCCTACAACCTTGCATGGGATCATATCTCACCCGCTCTCCTCAGATCGCTAGTCAGAGTATCCAGTATACATCCTCCAGGGTCACAGTCACCTCCCCGGTCAATAAATGGAATGAGCATGTCTTAGAGTGCCATCGCTCTACAAGGCAATCAACAACCCTCGGTTTGCCTTGACGATGGGCATATAAGTCACGCGGTACAATCCTAGCTCTATTAGTCCACACTTTTCAACGAAAGATAATTGATCCCGCAACCGAAAAAGTCAATGGTCACATCTCTTGAGTATAAATAGGGGTAGAACAACCTGGGGTCACAAGAACATGTCATTGTGTCAGTCCAAACCCCTAATTAGACCTATTGGACCTAAATTGCATAAGTCATTTCATCTTAAGTTGGGGAAATTTTTTAACTAGTCAATTGCGTCATTTTGCTTGGAAAATGTGTCACAATAATCAATAGCGTCACTATTTTTGCATTTGTATCGCACAACTGCAATTGCATCACACGCCTTATAAAATGCGTCACTAGGGTCGATTACAGTCAACCCCCAATTAGTTGTGTCATTCTATTTGCACATGTGTCATTCCCCCAAGCATATGTGGTTTAAATTGTCGAATGTGTCATTCCCGCCCACGGGTGCAGTGCAGGAAGCAAATGTGGTGCACTTTATAGTTGCATCACACCGCATTCGACCCCCTATTATGCCCTCGTAATTGCGTCGAGACATGACACTTGTGGTGAACAACAGTCACATGTGTTGGTCATAAATACAATTGGGGTGAACGTTGTTCGCCGCAATTGCTTGCTAAATTCCTAGGCCCTAAAAAAGCACAAAAAATGAAAAAATCACAAGGCGAGTATGAAGTACTTATCGGGTCCCCTGCTCCCTCTGGCCGTCGGAAGGTCCAGATGCGATATCCATAGTGTGCAGTGTGAGGAACTAGCAACATCTTCACAAATTTTTTCTCCTTAGAGCTCTCCAATTTGCAACTTCAAAGTGCACAAATGACCAAATTTCCCAATCAAATGCATATTTATAGGCAATCAAATTAGGGGTTCCCTAGGGTTTGCACTGGGATGTGTATGGGGCACACTTTTTGGCAACTTTAAACCTAAATTTGACCACCCAAACGACCTCAAAAATCATTTATGTTGCCACCATTGAATTATTGGCTATCAAATTGACTCATCAAAATAATTTCCAATTTTTTTGAAAATTTTCAAAAATTTGCAATTTTTTTTGAGGGGGCAGAGGTCCACCCTACTTTTGTCGGGGCATGTTTTGACTATTTTTCTTTGACACAATGCAATAAGTTGTATTATATCAAAGAGGGTCAAAATGTAGACACTAAAAATTATCCTAGGCCTGTGAACTTTATTTCTTCATCGATTCCCCCTTTATTCCTAATAATTAAATAATCGTTAATTATTTAATTATTTTCTAAAGTCACAAGTCTTATACTAATTAAATAATTTTAATTATTTAATTAATTCATTGCTATATTTATTTTCCACCTTTGATTAATTAAATAAAATTTATTTATTTAATTGCGTCACTAATGTCCTTTTCTTCTATAGTTAAATAAATTTTATTTATTTAATTATTTACCACTTTCTACCATAATTAAATAGTTATTTTAATTATTTAATTTTTTCTGATATGTAAGAGTATTTATATTAATTTTCAAAAAGGTACAAACGTCTGCTAGGCAGGTGACAAAATGCAGAGAGCCTCTTCTAGTGAAAAACCCCACCAGATACAAGCTTTTTCCACCATACAGAATGCCATAATGACCATATTGACTGTCATAGACTAACCCACTAACCAGAGCCGAGGTGACTATATCTATATACATAGGGAATTATAGTAAAGCGTGCTATAACTATCAGCTACCAACCATCATAATGACTATTTTTTGAACCACCCCAAAAGAAAAGCTTAAAACCAACAGTATAACCAAACATTTTTGGAAGACCCGGTTGTGCCAAGGAAGCCATTAGCCAATGCAAAGGAGTTTAAGTCCAGGACCCACTGCTCCCCA
Organism: Sequoiadendron giganteum; assembly: GCA_007115665.2. NCBI lineage: Eukaryota > Viridiplantae > Streptophyta > Pinopsida > Cupressales > Cupressaceae > Sequoiadendron > Sequoiadendron giganteum. The sequence goes on from CM021102.1 coordinate 528,195,246, forward strand.
ACTGATAATTGCAGCTTGACCACCCTCTGAAGATAATCGACACCCACCGCAACAATTTGTTTGTACTCCACTAGAGCCATGCCCTTCAAGTCCAAAATGAATGGGTAGTATTTCACTACCGCCTCGGGCACATAGAATTGAGCCATGTCATTTGGTTGTGGCACCCCCATGCCAGGGGTGGCGATGACGAGAACCTCCTCCATCCCAACTAGATAATCCATTGAGAAAAGCCTCTTTGCTAGTGTCTCGACATCCTTCTTAGCCATGAGAATGTCAAGCAGGACTACTAGGAAACATGATGTAATTGTCGTGTCTACCTGAAAGGACTCGACATTCTTGATAAAAAATTTCCCCGAAATCATCTTAATCGCGACCAAGATGAGAGGGTCGTATTTCTTAAGCAGACCCTTGTGGCGATGATTTGAGATGACCCCGCAAAACACCATTTGATGCACCATGCAATCCAAGTGAATTGGTGTATCAAATCTAATGGTCATCAGTGTCTCAAAGGACATGCACACCATGAAATTTGAATGCTCCTCCATACCGCCTTGCAAAACTAGAGCTCTCCAACAAATTTGATAAACCAAGTTTCGATGAGGGGAATGAAATCCCTATCGCCTATATTGATATATTAAGCTTGACAAGTGCCACAACCATTACTTGCATTGATTTCTCTACATGAGTGTCGTGATGTAGCTAGCTCAAAAATGATGTAAAGCCCCCAAATCGCATATGATAATCAACACACAATATCCCAAAGCGGGATCGAAATGATAGTCCAGGTTGCCAAATTGTGTGTTTCGTATATTGCTTGACTTCCTAATAATAACGACAAGATTGCTAAGAGTATTGAGGCTGCTAGCACATCCAAGTTCACAGACCAACCTACTTGTGAGCCCAACTGCCAATAACACCAATCCAACATGAGGTGGCATTGCCAGCTAGGCACAAGAACTAACGAATCCCCGAAACAAACATGTCACCAATTGGCCAAGGGAAATCACAATTGATCACCAGCTCCCCACAACTCCCAATGTGGAGAGCCACCCACCCTACCACCTACTATTTTAATTATTTAATTATTCACTAGCCTTTTCTACAATTAAAATGTTTTGACTAATTTTTTTTGACACAATGTGATAAACTGCATTAATCAAAGAGGGGCAAAATGTAGACACTAAAAATTGTCCTAGGCCTGAAAACTTTATTTCTTCATTGATTCCCCCTTTATTCCTAATAATTAAATAATCTTTAATTATTTTATAAAGTCATAAGTCTTCTATTGATTAAATAATTTTAATTATTTAATTAATTCATTGCTATCTTTTTTTCCCTCCTTTGATTAATTAAATAAATTTTATTTATTTAATTATTTACCAGTTTCTACTATAATTAAATAGTTATTTAATTATTTAATTATTCACTAGCTTTTTCTACCATTAAATAAAATAAATTTATTTAATTGTTTACTAATTTGTCATCTTCTTCCCATTTTGAATTAAATTATTATTTAATTATTTAATTCAAAATCAACTTGTCACATGTCTCCTATAATTAAATAATATCTCTATTATTTAATTATCCAGGTCCCACTTTTGAATTAAATTGTTATTTAATGAAAAAGTCAACCTGTCACAAGTCCTCTATAATTAAATAATACTTTTATTATTTAATTATTCATTTCCCTCTCAAATTAAATAATTTTATATTTATTTGAATTTTTCCAGCAACCTCATTTTTTGTGCCAACCTCGTTATCCATGCCAATATTATCTCCTCTTGTCTTATTCAATTTCAGCCATTGATTGAATTATTTTATAATTCAATCTTGACCATTCATTCTTATCTTTGCCCTAATTTTTCCCTAACCCTATTTCATACTACAACTTTCATTCTTTCAACCATTGATTGACATATCTTATTGACATTGAATCTCATCCCTTCATTCAAATTTATGTTTTCTATAAAAGACTCTTTCCTTGTCATTTCCATACATCTTGAGAAAGTGCATGTACATATTGTTAGTGAGACAACATATTATCTTCAATATTTTGCTAGTCATTGTCATAGGCTACTAGTGCATACTCAAATATGAGGGTATCAAGTACATTTAAGCAAGATGGAGAAGAGCTATGGAGGTCAAGCAACCATGGTATAGGTGATATTTACTTTGTGTTCACGTTTCTTATGTTGGATTGTGCTCTATTGTTGATTTAGGGTTTTATAGATTTAGTTTTATGCTATTTTACCTTAACCTAATTTTTACCCTAGATTACAAAATCAATCAAGCAATAAAGCTAACAAACAAAAAAACGTAGAGATTTGCTTCTTGCCAATAGAGGAAAATCAAGTGATTTGAAGTGCTAAGATAGTGATAGTGATATTATATGTTGGAATGATATATCCAAATAGTAGGATGTAGGATGATCGATGTGATTCAAAACAAGTTTATCTCCAAGACTAAATTATACACTTTCTTGGGATGTTTTGGTTGGTTTACCTAAGTGCATTGTGCATAAGAGATGCAATGTGCATTAATGTTTTTTCTAGGTTTTTGTTTGCTATTAAGTGTCATGACATCTAGGGATTATGAAAAAAAGGAGCATATGTCACAATGCCAAACATGCATGCAAGGAATGATTTGGAGGATTTCTCAAAAAATGAGCCAACACATTGCTTAAGACTTTTACTAAGTCAAAATGAGATGCAAATGGATATCTGCAACATGATGGTGACATATGACTATAGGAAATGAATGAGAAATATGCAATAGATATGCTCCAAAGTATTAAAGGGTACATATATAATAGATATAAGGTGCTACACATGATTCCCATGAGTGGGTTTTCATCATGGTACTTTCCCAAGGCACCATAAAAATGATGTCCACCAAAGGGTGATTTTTTTGTTTGTTTGTTCTTTTGTTTTGTTTTTGGACACCTATAGCTTCAAGCATGGAAACACTTGAGATGAATAATATTCAACAACTCTTCGAGCTCTTGATCTTTAGGTGTAGTCAATTAATATTCTCTTGATCCATATTCGGAAATGATAATGTAAGGTCCTAGTCAGTTTGACTCAAGCTTGTTTTTATTTTCATGGTCTTAAGTTGTTTTTTTATTTTTCTTTATGATAAGTCACCAACTTCAAATTCTCTAGCCTTGATGTGTTTATTGTAGCTACGATGAAGCCAATTTTGATATGCCTTCAAGTGTTTTAGGGCATTGAGTCTTTTTTTATCATAGAGTTCTAGCTCATAGAAATATGCAAATCTATACCCATAATCAACAAGATCTTGCAAGGAAATACACAAATATGATAGCTCGATCTCAGTTGGCAAGGTTGCTTCAACTACAAAAGCAAAGGAATATGGGGTGACCATAACAAGTGTGCAAATGCTAGTGTGATAAGCTCATAGAGTAGGATGGAGTTGAAGGCACATCTCATGGCCAACATCATTTGCAATATTTTTTTGGATTTTGATGAGGATTTCATTAGATTCCTCAACTTGGATATTACCTTATGAATAGTAGGGGTGGACTATTTATGTTTTGATGCGGAATTATTTAGAAAAGGCAAAAACTTCATAGTTTTTGAATAATTTCCATTATCTATAACAATTTTAACATGTATAATATAATGACAAATGAAATGGTGGATGAGGGTTACAAGATAAGATCACATTTTTTTATACCTATGGTAATTATAAACTACAACAAATATTCTAAACAAAGTAAACATGTTTAAATTTCACTCAATTGTTTAAGTATCTCAATATTTATAGAATTGAACCATCTCTAAAAGTTGACCATTGAAAATAATTGTAAGATAATTTTAACTTTTAACTTTGACATCCATGATTTTAATTGTATCAACATTTACCATCAATTTGGATTTTTTAATAAAAAATTTAACATGCATTTTTTTATGTGAACAAAGTGCTTGTTTAGGAGGACAATATCACCATATCACTATTGGTTTAAGTATGGAAGTATGTTTGTGAAGGTTGGTACTTATGCACCCACCCTATTCTAAGTATATTTTTATCTTTGTTTGTAGATTTCAAATAAGCTATGCCCACAATTCAATGTTGCTTAACTCCTAACATCAATTAATTTAGTCCATTCAATCTGACTTGTTTTAATTTTGAAAATGAATCATTTATATAATGTATATATAACAATTCACAATTCTCAATCCTCAAGTAATTTTCATGTTTACCACATTATATATAGATATTTTGGACTATAATAATTCAAATTGAGAAAAATAAAATTATATAGATATTTTGGATTATAATTATCCCATTTTCAATTTAAATTAAGAAAAATAATATTATATAGATATTTTTTTATTATAATTAAATAAGTCTTTGGATTTTTTTTATTTCTTTTAATTTATCTTTTTTTATTGTGTTTTATATTATTGAGTTTTTTAAGATGTATAATTTTTTAGTTTTTATCATTTAAATTTAAAATTTTGGTTGAATTTTTATTATTATTATCACATGTTTAGAATACTAAATTCATATGTATATTACTTTGCTATTTAGAATATTAAATACATATAAAAAATATTAAGTGTGTATGGTTATTTTCTTTTTTAGAATTGTAGGTACGAATTTTCACAATTCATAAATTTAGTTATACAATTTTTTTGGATTAATTATATATTTGACATCAACATTCAAATCATTAGGAAGAGAAAAATACTATTGGTTCTCTTCTCTAGTTTTAACTCATTCATTAAGTATGATTTGAATCATTGTGTTGGTGTAAATAGGTAATTTATCTAATTAGTTAATTAGTAGGTCCTATTTATTTATTAAGTCTACTCAAGTCCTAGGAGTTTTTCTAGAAATCTTAATGTCATCTAAATCTCATCTTATCTTTTTGACATTTAATACTTTTTCCCAAATCATATCATAATAAGTTGAGTTAGTTGTCACATGTTATAGGATTGAAACACATCATAATCTTGCCTAATCCTATCTCACAACCTTGTCTATATGAGTAAGATCATTGTATACTTTGTAATATACCTCATCACATATCTTAATATCAAGCAATTTCATTTCTTGCATACTCTCTTGTGGAAATATTTCATTGTTTCTATAGGTGTTTTGAATATTGAGCTAATCTTAATTTTTTTTTACAATATTGATATCTTAGATTGTAGAAATTTCATATTGTAAAAAAAAAATTATATTGAAAAACATAAAACAAAAAATTAATATAAGGCATTGATATCTCCAAAAAATATATTTATAACGAATCTTTGTGTATATAAAAGATATGAAAAATAACTCATAAAATATCATAAATTAGTTTGTATGTTAAAAGAGAGACATATAATGTTAAAATGAATAATAGTAAACAAGATTTACAATTAATGACATTTAATGATATGCAACAATATGAAATTAATGATCATTAGTATGTAGTTCTAGCATATGGATCTATATAGGAATATATGTACACTAGTGGTGAAAAATAATGCAAACAATCAATTGAAAATGAAGATATAATAAAAGTAAAGATGATAATGAGAAATACCCAATGCATTAATATAAAATATCGATATATAAAAACCATCTCAATAAATATATATAATATAAAGATAAAAGATAAGAAAGGAATACATACAAATTAATCAACTTAGTTATATACAAATAAATAATATATAATATTCATATGAAGATACTGATATATAATAATTTAATATGAAGAAATATTAAATAAACCAATAGTGCATATTGATATATAAGCTTGGTCTATATTCATATATATGTTGTTTAATGTTTATTAATAATGTAAAGACATATGAATTTGATATGTATACACACAAAATTAACAAGTTAGGGAAAAAAGATGAGAGCAACAACAATATTGCATAAACACACACAAAGTCTTTATTCTTATCATTTGGTCACCCCTACTTCTTTTCTAAAGGTTACGGAGCAGCTATTGAAATGTTACTCTCCTCTTCTTTAATGATGGATCACTAAGTATGATGTGGAACATTGATATAAAAATACAAAATTGAATCCAAAAATATTTTATATAACTAAATATTTAGAATATTTTTCAACATATTATTATGAAAATATGTTGTAATTTAAATCAATGACCTCCATTTCATTAACACATACATCAAATTGCATAGACAATAATACTACTAATACTATCCTTACATTTATTTGAAAGTAAACAATATTTTAATTTTGTTTTGGTCAACCATCCATAATTGAGTCCAAAAACACTCTTTTTTACTAAATAAAACAAGTTGTAATTTAAATCTTTGACCTACATTATATTAACATATGCATCAACTAAAAGTCTAAATCTCTGGCATAAACAACAATACAATTCATACAATGTCTAGATTTAATTGAAAATAAACTATATTTTAACTTAATTTAGATCAATCATATACCACAATAATGGAATTGATGCATTAATATTAAAATCCAAAAGAATATACAACATTTATAAATAAAAATAAAGAAATTTCATGACAAAGAGAACTCAAAAATGAAATGCAAATCAACTAAATAATTACCTTCTTTCATAAATACTTCAAGAACACATATAATTCCATTTATTTTTTCTTATAAAAAATGAGTAGTATCAACCCATACCATTAATTAATCTAAAAGTTTAATTTGATAAAGTGAACTCCAAATGAAAAGAGTGAATTCTTTCCCTTACGCCAGATTCAAATATTATTTTGCTTAAATTCGTATTATTACAAGTTTATGCAATTGACACGTAAAATAAGTACACAGATTCCATTGGAATTTCAAATCTTTCTAATCATTCTGATGTTTGTTTAATCGCAAGTAGCCAGAATGCATGGAATCCACCATGTTCTGATTTTTTTTTGAAAGCTTTAATACAGTCAGTGAAGTTTCGATTTTGGTCGGATTTGTCAGAGAAAGTTTAGCAGGTTGCAGAAAAGAGCAAAATTAGTGCAAGAACATACCTTACGAGGACTCGAATGGGGGCATTCAAATTGCATCCAAGGCATATTTATATTAATTCAAAAAAGAGATGGAATACACAGGCACAAAGGTTGTTGAAAAATTTGATTAGGGCTGGAGCATGCGCTAAGAAGAGGGCAGCCGAGGGTGGCGGGCAAGGGGGATGAATTCTGAGAGAGGCGTGGCAATGGGGGTAGGGAGAGGAGAAGTGCGGCACATAGGGCAGGAGGCATGGAGGCGGAGCCAGGCATCGATACAGTGGACATGAAAGAGGTGAAGGCATTCAGGCAGCATCCGGAGCACCTCCTCCTCCTTGTAATCACTCAGGCAAATGGAGCACGACAACTCCTCCCCACGCGACCGCTTCTCAGAAAATGTCACCAGCGGATACGAGTCCAAGGTCGCCTGGTCGAGTCCCGCCGTGGTCGCCGCTCCTGTGTCTCTCTGCACCGCCTCTCTCTGCGCAACGCCTCCCGCCAGTTCAGTCCGGCCGTGTACCCGAACGCACACATACGAAGCCAACATTACAGTCGAGAGCAGAACCAGTATTCCCACCGCTATGGCGATGCCGTACCCGAGCCCCACCCTGCTCATATCTCCCATTGTCGAATTGCTGCTCATCTTTCGCCGGGATTCGAACCCGGGTCGCCTGCTAATCGCTTTCTGAAACCCCAAAGCTCAACCCTTGGGACCAATTATGCCCGCCATAACCAAAAGATCCCAAAATTCCCTCGATTGTGAAACCAGAGATTATAACCCATACAAGACCCGTCGCTTTCGCCTCCAGGATAGAGATGTGGCCGTTTTGTTTGAGCAATTAAATATGGTGGGGGGCATGTGAACCCAGATTATTAAAGCCCGGAGCGAGGAGGAATCCGGGCGATTTCCCCTGCATCCGCGGTTGCATGCCCTTTGACCTTCCCTGTTATGCATTGGAACAAGAGATGGCCCCGTGGCAACATGCATTTATATATTGAAAGAAAATTATTAGCTTTCATTTAAAGCGGCCTCATTTAATGAGACATTAATGGCGGAACCAAACTACAAGTCCTTGTATTTACATCCCCGCCACTATTTGCAGGTTGCACTTATTTCTACTACACCACATTCAGATGCCCACGTACGAAATTTTCCTGATGCTTCCGTGATTAACCCACCAACTGGTTCAAATTACAGTTTTGAATTAATGGAAACCATTGGTACATTGGTTGTTTCAACCGATCCAGCACTTTCAAGATCTACTATCTGCTTCGCTCTGTCGGGATGTTTTAAATTTCTCACGTACAATTTGATTTGGTGAGACTCTTAAATTTCCAGTACAGTTCTTCTTCAACTGGCAAACGTATGTATTAAAATTAGATGTGCAAACGGACGGAAGCTGCTGCACCATGGAAGGAGTTACTGAAACAAATCTTTAAGTTCTTTGCGAATTAAAATCTATTCCATTCATGTTCAACGTCGATATTTTTTAGTTCATCTTTTCGAATATTTTCCTATTTCTTTGTTAACAAATTTAATACAATGATAGGAGAAGGAATTTTTTAAAATATTTTAGTCATGGTCTTTCAGTTTGTAGTGGGGATGACATGGCATGAGTTGCATTAGTTTTGGTTCAAATTCAAGTGATAAGATGACATAAACTAAAGTGCTTATAATATTTTATTTGTCATTTTAATTTTTTTTTGAATAGATATACAATATAGGTTTCATTACAAGATATAATTAACGTAAAAATATTGTTGCAATATGAAAATTTTGATTTGGATTTTAATCAATTGAAAAAGATTTCAAGTTGAATTAAAATGAGATACGTTTGGAATCATTATATATAATTTTTTTCTCTTTTTAACTTAATTACATTTCTAATTATGTCTTATAATAATATATTATGATTAATAACTCTTACACTTCAAAGCTAAGTTTTACTTTATAGTTTATTCTCAAATATTTTAGACATGTTTTATTTACTTGCAACAATTAGAAGTAAACTATCCCAAATAGATATATTAAGATGTTCTCTTAATGATTTATACTTAATTTGATTATAAATTAATTGCTATTTATTTTTTGAATGAGAGGGTAAAATTTTATTGAATCAATAATAGGAAGTCATACAAAGCATCCCATGACAACATTATCCATACCAACTAGCCAATCATACATGGCAAGAACCCTCCAAAACCCAACCAGCTAAAGACCATTACTCAGCCATATCCTCTGAAATCAACCTTTCTAAACATTGGGAATAATCCCAGGATAAATGCTCCCAATCTTCAACCTACTAAAACCCAACATTCTCAGAAGCCCATTTTGCTAAACAATCAATAACCTTGTTCCACTCCCGTAGGATATTAGTAAAGGAGATGGAATCTAACCCGAAGCTCAATCTTAATATCTGCCTAACCATTGAGGCGAGAGCCAGTTGAATCCTTCCAACCTCTGCCCATTGAACATGTTAATTAAGATTTGGGAATCTAACTTACAGAGAATCTTACACCAACCAAGAGCACAAGCTTTTTCTATAGCAAAGAGAATAGCCAAACCTTCCATGAGGTTATTAGTTTGTTGCCCCTTATATATGGAGAAGAAAAAAATGGCATTGCCAATACTATATTTTCCAACTCCTCCAATGCCAACGTGCCCAGGGTTTCCCCTAGAAGACCCATCTGTGTTAATCTTTAAAGTACTGTCAGGAGGAGGGATCCAGTGCCCTTCCCTCAGTGTTTTCTTCGTGGAATGGCAACATCTCCTAACACAGACAAACCTTCGATCTATGACTTGTAATTCCAGCCTCTTCGCTATCTCCTTGTCCCCCTTCTCCAAGAGGAAAAGCACTTCACATTTAGCTTTCATAGTCTCTTGAATTATACCAACCTCCCTCTACCAAACCTGTTGAAACCCCATCTTGCATTCCTGAAAGATCCTACAATTTCTTTCGAACTAAATTTGGTAAAGGATGAAGGAGGGGTCGATGTACCACACTATTTGAAGAAAATTCGCCTATGTCAGAGGTCTCCCTAGACTTCTCCAAAACTCAATAAGATAAGAATGATGAAAACAAGTCTTCCTCCAAATGCCCCACCATAAATGCCAAATTACCTTGGAGAAAGAGTATTCGAAAAATAGATGAGGTGAATCATCTTCACTATTACCATAGAGAACACCTCACTTCTGAAGGTTATCCCAGGTCAAACACTTATCCAAACAAGAATCCACAAAAAGAAATTACACTTAGGCCAGGATAATTTATTCCAAACATTTTTCCACCACAAGACTTTCATCCCCCCATATTTCTATAGGTTCAACTCCTGATACCTAGTGGCCATAGAATAGACCCCCTTGGGGTCAGGAATCTAGGTCAAGATATCTCGCTCCCTAAGCAAGCTACACTCGCTACTAGCTAAAATTTTTCTTAACTATGCGCGGTCCTCGAAAGGCCCCCCTTTTGGTCACTCTATCAAATCCTTCCATCTAGACACTCACAACTGTTCCAAATTTTGATTAGATTTGAAGTCTGCCACCTGGGACCAACCAGTCTCTGTGAAGCAACAACAGAGGTCTTGCAGATGAGGGTATATTGTCATGATTGGGGGAAATTCATCCCAAGATTCATACTAAAAAAGAGCTTCTGAGCCACTATTATAGATCCAGAGAAGACCTCTCTTGATCAACTTGGCTCCCTTCTTGAGAGTATCCCAAATGACAAAGCCCTTACCCAATAGAGGAACCTCTTCTTTTTCCACCCCTTTCAGATATTTATAAGAGAGGATCATAGCCCAAACCTAATCCTAATTATTACACCATCTCTAATATAACTTAGTAGCTAAAGCTCGACTAATGAGACTAGCTTGACATAGCCTAAGACCCCATTCTTGTTTCAGTTTGCATGCAGTCTCCCACTTAACCGGTATCCACTTTGAAGAGGCCAAGTTACCTGTCCATAAGAACCGGCGTGCAAGGGAATCCAAATCCTTAATAAACCTTGAAGGAGCCACCTAAAGCATACACCTGTAATTAGGCAAAACCTGAACCACTGATTTTAGAAGAAAAACTCGTCCTGCAAAAGATAACTATCTATGAGTCCAATGATTCACTCTCGCCTGAAACTTATCCAAGATATTTTTCCAAGTTCCCCTTGGTGGGATTCCAACAAAGATATGAATGCCAAGATAGATCATAGGAAGAACTCCAATATGAAATCTAAGAATGTGAGATATCCTTTATTGAATAAGCAAGGGGGTGTTAAAGAAGAAGATGGAAGATTTACCTTCATTAATCTGCTGGCCTGAAGCCACAAGATAAATGGTTAGTAACCGCCAAAAATTGGTAGCTTCTCTGATTTTGGTCATACCCATCAGAGTGGTATCATCAACAAACTATAAATGAGTTTGCAGAGGTAAGCCATTACCCAAATTCCACCCTTGGATAAAGCCTTGATTAACATGGCTCTTGATAACTCTCCCAAGACTTTCTACCAAAAGAATGAACAAATATGGCGATAAAGGGTCTCCTTGTCGAAGGCCTCTAGACACTCCAAACAAGAAATAAGGCTCCTTATTAACAAGCATAGAGAAGAAGGTGGAGGTAACACAACTCATCACCCACTTAATCCACTGCTCATCAAACTCGAAAGAACTAAGCACCTTCTTGAGAAAAGACCATTTGACCCTATCATAAGCTTTAGCCATGTCAAGTTTGATAAACATAGATTTCTCCTTTGAAGTCGTTATGGAATGAATGATCTCAACATCAATGACCACTCCATCCATAATTTGTTTGTCCACCATAAAGCCTCCTTGTTATTCAAAGATGAGCTTGCTAATTCATCTCTTCAGCCTCTCCAGAATCAACTTAAACAAGATTTTATACACCACATTACAAAGAGCTATGGGTCTGAAAAAATTCAACATATTAGCCCCTTCACATTTGGGAATAAGAGCGAGGAACATAGAATTCATAGCCTTCAACATCTATTTTTCACTTGGGATTCCTGCACCACCTCTAATAGGTCTCATTTTATAATTTCCCATAATTCCTAAAAGACCTCTATCAGAAACCCATCTGAGCCAGGAACTTTCCACTTCTTCGTTTGAAAAAATATACCCTTCAGCTCATCTAAGGAAATGGGAATCATAAGACGCACATTCATTTTCAGAGAAATACAAGACAAAATATGATTTTCTTCTTCCATTGCATTAGGAGAGTCATCCTTGAACAAAGAAACTTTTTATTGTGATGCATCTCTAAAGATCTCGCTAAAGGAGACCAGATGATCTCCCCTAGAAGTCACCAAAGAAGAGATCAAGTTCCCATGTCTTCTGGCCTTGACTAAATTAAAGAATAAAGTTGTATTTCTATCACCTTCTTGAAGCCACTTAATTCGGGTCCTCTGTTTCTAAAATATCTCCTCCCTCAACTCCCATTCCTCTAGAGCCTTCAATGGTAACATTTTCTCCATAAGAGATTATTTAGAAAGGCCATAATCTCTAATCTCATGGGTGATTACATCTAGACAAGCTTGAGAAATAGTTTTAGTGTGGAAGATATTTCCAAAACACTATCTATTCCACTTCTTGAGATGCTACTTCACAAACTGCAATTGCTTGACAAAAGAATACATTGTTGTGCTATACGCTGGTCTACCCCGAATCCACCAATCTACCATAAGATCCTAGAGATGGGGTTCTCACAATCACATAAGCTGAAACTTGAAAGAGGGATTCTTAGAGGCTCAAGCCAGAGAAGTTGAGAGCTTAATTGGCCAGTGGACAAATCCCCTCCAATCTAAAATCTCAAAACTGGTTGCCCAATTGCTACCAATCCAAAAGCATGAAACCAAAAACCTATCAAATCTCTCCAAAATCAAATCCTTACCACACCTCCTATTATTCCATGTATACCTACCATTATTCAGATTTACATCAACAAGATTTAAGAAAGAGATATTCTCTCTAAGAAGATTAGCTGGCAGTTCTAACTTTCGCATACCACCCCTTTTTCTTCTAAATTAGTTATCACATTAAAATCCGTAGCTACAATCCAAGGATATAAAGGAGCTATACTTTGAATGTAGCAGATATGAGACCAAAGATAGAACTTTCTAAGAATATCAGTCGGGGCATAAACATTAGATAAAATAATGATCTCTCTAGACTCCAAAATTGAAGCAACCATAGAAATAGAGAACTTACTGGTGATCCACCAAAGAGGGTAAATATTCAATGGATTTCATAAGAAAGCTACTCCCCCTATATTACCTTGAGCACCAATACACTGGCATTGACTTCTCCACCAAAGTTTTGAAGCCAATTTTCTCATACTCTCCACAAAAAGCTTAGTCTCCTAATTAAATAATATATTTGGCAAATGCACTCTCACCAACTCTCGAACAACTTTTTGTCTAGGGCCATTGTTCAAGCCTCTCACATTCCATGAAAGAATAATCATCTCTGAGAGTTGGAAAAGTGTGAGTCGATAATTTTAATCGACCCTGTCTCCACCAATGTCTCTCCCATTTATTTAATTTTGTCCATGTCCTTCTTTCTTGAGATTCTTTTGCTGAAGCCCCAAGATCTACAAAACAGTTGAAGATTATGTGGATGATATTTTAGTAAAAATGTGATCGACGGATTAGTATGGGCCGACTACACTTGATCCATGAGGATACGAAGCATATTCAAGCCACTAAACGTCAATCCCAATAAGATCAATCAATAAAGACTAAACTAAGCATCCATTAAAACTAACATATTAAATCATGAAAGCTTCAAAAACACCTATCAACCTCTACATAAATACGATATCTACCTTGTACCTTGGTATGTCCTATGATGAATTCCATGGATATACTCTCCCATTTCTATTTAGGAATTGGTAGTGGTTGAAGAAGTCTAGATTGAAATATTTGTTCCCCTTTGTTATGTTGAAAAATCATGCACTCTCTAATATGATTATGTACATCTTATTTTAGCCCATCCATGTAAACCTCACAAGGATTTATTTTTAATTCTTTTATTACCCTTGGTTTCTTGCTAAGGGTTTATCATGGAAGGCTCTCAATATCTTCTCCTTAACTTTTGATTCAAGTACCCAAAAAAAAACTATTTTTGTAATGGATTAGCCCTTCCATCACTGTGTACCTATCATATTTTATCAACTTATCAAGAATATTAGAGGAAAATTCATTCTTAACACAATAAGTTATAATGGAAACCTTCCAATTTGTAGAAATAGTGGAAATAGAACACATAGCAAGCTTTCTAGAAAGAGCATCAATTAAAACATTTTTCTTCACTTTCATGTACTCTATATCAAAATAATAAGCTTGTAATTTTTTTAACCATATTTGTTGGCATTCATTCAAATCCTTTTGACTTAGAAAGTATTTTAAATTGTTATGATTAGTTTTTACAATATTTTTTCTCACAAAAGAAATATTGTTTGTACTTTTCTAATGGATGCATGATTGCCAACATTTCCTTATAATAAATAGAATAACTTATTTCCAATATATTTAAATTCCTTGTCTTATAAGTTATGGGATGTCCCTTTTGAGTTAACAAATTCCCAACACACTCCCTAGATGCATCATATTCAACAAAAAATGGTAATGAAAAATAAGGAATTAAAAGTACAGGACATGAACTCATTACCTCTTTAAAAATTTTAAAGGTTCTTTGAGCATCTTCAATCCATTCAAATGCTCATTTTTTTTTGTAAAATATGTCAAAGTTACATCCAAATGAGAGAAACCTTTAACAAAACTCCTATAGTAAAAACATAATCCAAGGAATCTATTTAACTGTGTTATAGAAGTATGTTGTGGCCAATCAATACTAGCTTGGAACTTTTGTTGATCCACTTGTACACCCTTGGCACTTATGACATGCCCCAAATATACAATATTTTTTACTCCAATTTCACAATTAGAGATCTATACAAAGAAAGATTCTTGTTCTAGAATATCCAAAACTCTATCCAAATTCTCTTTCCATTCTTTACTACAATTCAATATATCCTCAAAGAAAACTAATACAAGATTCCTCAATTTCTTGATAAATACCTAGTTTAGGTAGAATTGGAAAGTGGATGGATTATTAATAAGATTGAAGGGCATAACTAGAAACTCATACTGTCCAAAATGACACCTAAATTTTGTCTTCTAAACATATACATCTCTCATATGAATCTGGTGATACCCTAATATCATATCATTTTTAATATATATATATATATTGCTCCATGCAATTTATATATTATAGGAATATGATATATATTCTTCATGGTCCTCTTGTTCAAATCCTTGTAATTAATACACATTTACATTGTACTAGATCCTTCTTTTTAACAAGAACTACTGAAGATACAAATAGATTGGAATTGGGTTTTATATAACCCATCTCAAGAAGTTATTTTATATCCTTTTCAATCTCCTTTGTATACCCTATGGGATGATGGTATGGAGTGGTTATGATAGGTTTTGCATCAAGTTCCAACTCTATGATGTGTTGGAAACCCATTTTCGATGGTAATCCAGGCAACAAAACACTAAACACAACACTATGCTTATCTAAAATCCTTTGAATATCAACATTATTAGAGTGTTTCTTACTAGTGGAATAATTTGGGGGAACTATCAAAAACTTGTTGCCCATGCAACTTGGCCTCTTCGAAAATTTCTCTCCATCATTTTTGCTATCACCACTTGTAGAGTTCCATTTGAGATCCCTTAGAGTACATATTTTCCTTCTTATTTAAACTTGACCTCCATAGTCTAGTAGTTTCGTGTGAGCTCCCTTAAAGAATGCAACTATTGCATATCTAAAACCATGTTAGTTTCTCCAATTTCAACAACATAAAAATAATCACATACCTTAAAATATCCTAGAGTTATATAAAGTTGTTGGATCATTCTCATACAAGGCATTGTGAATCTGTCGACTATAGTAACATTGAAGCCTTCAAATTCTTATTTTTTTAAGCCTCTCTTTGCTACCAATCCTTTATCAATAAAATTATGGATAACCCCACTATCAATCAATACAATCATTCATTGTTTAGATATAACTCCAAAAATCCTGAGATGATGATCTTTGGGAGCCCTTGAAGGAGCTACAAAAGTGCCACTTTTATCATTACCCTTACCTTTTTATGATTCCTCATGAAATATATGATATTCTATGTCAAAAAATTACCTTAGGTTCATCCTTTCATTCTAAATATTTATCTATTACCACCTCATTTTGGACTTGACCCTTGCCAAGGCATCTATGGTTGGGAGTCCATGGCTCTTGATTAGACAATAAATTGCCTCATCTATTAGCTAAATAAAAGCATGCATTTTTATGAATTAGCATCATTGCATGTATTAATTATATTACATGGTTTGCCTTGTAATCAACAATTAGTAGTTTAAAGCATAAATTTTGAAATGCCAGAAAACTTTTAGAAAGAAGCATTAAAAGAGGAAGTTAAAAAAACACAGTTTTAGTAAAACAACGATATCTCCCTCATTTCTCAATGAAATCTAAAATTTTAAAATGATTTGGAAAGTTGGGAACGAGGGGAACAAAACCTAGAAAACATTTGAAGATAGTCGCCAAAATAAACATGCAGCTCGTGATTGAATTTGACTAAAATAAAAGTAGCGTGAAAGAAGGCAACGAAATTTGAGGAAGAAGATCTTGATTTTTCCCCCAAAAATAGGATCTCAGATCCACATTCTTGGCAGATTAGTTGAAGATAAAAATTCTATGAAAAATTTGTAATCAAGGAATCAAATGGGGAAGAGTTTTATAGAATAATAGAGTTCAGTTTTTTTTAACAACAGTAGTGTAGTTGTTTGTAGTTTTCATTTCATAGTTTATTTTCCAACAATCTTTCCATTCCCTGTTATTTACATTTCCAGAATTTTCCTTTGAATGCTTCTTAAGATAAATTTGATTCTACCATTTTCATTTACAAGCTCTTATAGATTAGATTTGATTCCAACAATTTCTTTCATGCAATTTCTTTCCAATAATTTGTAGAAAAAAAGAATGTCATGCAAATGATTTCTTCTCCCTCTTGCATATTGCCATGGACACCGCTTTGGTTTGACATTTTTAATTGAATGATGAGGACTATAGCGAACTTCATCATTTTTGGCGTCATTGTCGGGGATAGGTGTCGTTAGGGAGTTGTTGATCTGGTGACAACAGGTCAAAAAATAAAATTAGTTTGGCAAGTTTTTTTTAGGTTTATTATTTTAGAACCCCCCCGCCCCCCAAAACAACAGATCTAAAGAGGTTTTTGCATGTAAAGAAGGTGAAAGCTCTTGTGCAAACTCCTCAATTGGAGGACCATGACTTCAAGCCCCATCAAGGAAAAGATCATTATTATTTGGACACCTTCAAAGTCTAAGGAGGGTTGCCCGATTAGATATTTGAAGGACAAGGATTTGCATCTAGTCATGCATGCAACAAAATGTGAAGAAGGATTGCAAGATCTTTCCAATCATCCCATGCATCTACTAGAATCAGATATTATGGAGAAGACACCCATTTCAAAGGAAGGTGAAGCATCAGAGTTTAAATCTTCAATCATCTTCTTCTCATGGTTTTCGTCTTTAAAAAAGTTGAATGTATGGATCCATCTTTTGAAAAAAGGATGTTATTTTCCAGAACCAGTTAATGGTTTTGTGTAACCTGTCTCTACATCAATAAGTAGATTAGGATAGAATAGGTTTCTTTTCTACAAATAAGCATTTTGCACATGCTATTTCTTCTTTTTTAAAGCTCAAAAACATGCATTTCTCCATAAAAGTTGCTCCCAAGAGCTTTTGCAGATTTATAGGAGTATAGTGTTGCTCTAGATGAGCATGACAGTCATCAAATAGGGAAAACACAGTCCTACAGTCATTAAGTCTGGGATGGACAGTGTTATGACAAGGACACTCATGAGAAGGGCAACAAAGTCCCTATTGATTCAATAGCTTTCATGGTTTTGTTGAAACATGCTACATAATAAAGGGAGCACTGTATGATGGTGTCACAAGGCAGTAAACTGTAAAGAAAACATGCAAAGAAAGTCTAAGGAATTCATGATAGTGTTGTCCAAGCATGAGGAAAAGTACTGATATAGCCATGACAATGCATAAGAGGGCAATTCCTAGTAAAAGATGACAGTTTCTTTCAAGGTAAGCCTTCAAGTTGATGATGAGCATACATGAATGACTTGGTGATCTCCACAGTCAATAGTGAAAATCTTCATAAGATAGCTCAATATTCTCGCTGAACTAATCATGGTTATCAAATAAATTTTTTGGCACATCTTGGTTCGATGCTCTGAAACTTTTCTATTCAAAGTTCCATGCTTCGAAACTAAGTGGGATCTAAGTGAAGGATAAGTATGATACTATGTATCCTATGAAGGTGTTAAGTAGTTTTGGTAGTATGGAAAAGGGGGTTATTAAGCACATGTGGATAAGGGTCTTAAAAGCACTTATGAAGAGGTTGAATAGTTTGGGCTTCTATGAGCACAAAAGGGACAACAGTTGGAGCTTTTGAAAGCAATAGTTGCAAATATCTAGGGAGTTGTTCAACCCAGTGTATGGGCAATTGAGAGAGTCTAGGGGCAGTTCCAAGTATCTATGACAGGTTGTTGGGTTGTGCAAACAAATGGAGCATATCTAGGAGGCAGTTTTGGGCAGTTTGAACCTTTTTTGCAAGCATCTAGGAGTTTTTTTATGAGTTTTAATGGTAAAAAAGTTAAAGGCGTGAATTTTTCAACATTCAAATATCTTTTTAAAGCTTGTTAAGGGGCTGAAAAAGCAAGGATTATGGTTTTGGATGACCAAAGAAAGATTGAATTAGCCCAACTCACTTTTCTTTTCTCAAACACATGTGTTCCTATTTTCATGTAAGTTGTTGAACAACATATAAGTCAGGCCTTAGGCACTTTTTTCAGAGCATCTCTAGTACATCTCCAAAGCAATACAATAAAGGTGAAGAGCTTGGCTCCAAAAACTCTTTATAAGTTGTAGGAGGACCTGCAACATTTCAAGTGTGGGGGAGATGATGAGACAATAAATTGTTTCATCTATTAGATAAATAAAAGCATTTATTTTGCTTAATTAGTATCATTGCATGTATTAATGCTATTACATGGTTTGCCTTGTAATAAAAAATTAGTAGTTTAAAGCATAAATTATGAAATGTCAGAAAACTTCTAGAAAAAAAGCATTAAAAGAGGAAGTTTAAAAAATGAAATTTCAATAAAATGGTGATATCTCCCTCATTTCTCAACAAAATTCAAAATTTCGAAATTATTTGGAAAGCTAGGAACGAGGGGAACAAAACCCATAAACCATTTGAAGATATTCGCCAAAAATAAATGTGCAACTCGTGACTGAATTTGATTGAAATAAAAAGTGGCGTGAAAGAAGGCAGCGAAATCTGAGGAAGAGGATCTAGATTTTCTACCCAAAAATAGGATCTCAAATCCACATTCTTGGTAGATTAGTTGAAGATAAGAATTCTATAAATTCATTGTAATCAAGGAATCAAATGGGGAAGAGTTTTATAGAATAATAGAGTTCAATTTTTTTTAGCAGCAGTAGTGTAGTTGTTTGTAGTTTTCATTTCATAGTTCATTTTCCAACAATCTTTCCATTCCTTGTTATTTACATTTTTAGAATTTTCCTTTGAATGCTTCTTGAGATAGATTTGATTATAGCATTTTCATTTACAAGCTCTTAGATTAGATTTGATTCCAACAATTTCTTTCATGCAATTTCTTTCCAACAATTTGTAGAAGAAAAGAATGTCATGCAAATGATTTTTTCTCCCTCTTGTATATCGCCATGGACACCGCTTTGGTTTGAAATTTTTAATTAAATGATGAGGACT